>OX276407.1:25866485-26401485 GCA_946251805.1 Cybosia mesomella
TATCCGCCCGGCGTGTCGCGCTGGCACCAACCGCTGCGTGACTCGCTCGGCGGACCTGAAAAGAGACGGCAAAGCTTTCAGTATGTGAATACATACTGCTAGTGCAGGCCGAGCATACCGAAGGCGTAAGAAAGGTGACAAGCTTCCCCAGGCACGTGATGCTTATGGTCATTATTGCAAAGCAGGCAGGTCACAGCCTTTGCAAGCAGCAGGAACAGATGCACAGAAACATAGATGACACTGAAGGATTGTTCACCATGCGGTCACTGACCGCGTGGCCCGCACAGGTTATTGTCCTTTTGACAAGCGCGAAAAGGGAAAGCATGCCTTGCGTATAAGCTACACAATTAAAACAAATAGATACTGCTCACGTAAAAAGCAGCATCCCAATAAGAAAACTTTGCCACGACTACAGAGGTGTAGTGTGGCATGATAACATTCTATATAATTCCAACACATGGATAAATGTTGGCAAGCCTCGCTCACGTAAAAAACGAGGCAATGCCTGGAGTAGCTTAGCATAGCAGTGGGAACCTGACGTGGCACCATTGGTGAAGATGAAGAGGCCACGGGGAATATCCCTGGTGGGCCATTCGTACCACGTCACCCTCCAACACTAATGAGCACTCTGTAATAAAAATGATTAGCACACGTAATGTATAAATTGTAAAATTCTCACCAACGGCTCAGTACCAGAGCTATGCAGAAAATTAGGGGCTCGCAAAACCGCTGCACCGTAATTTATAACGTCGGCTGAAAGCAGCGACTTGGTGGGAGTTCATAGATAATGAACCACAGCCGATAGGGTTGACCACAGCTAACATAGACAGAGTCGATGAAAGAATACAGATAATATTAGTAGACTATGAATCGATATCAACTAAGGAATCGACTACATATTCCACTAATATTCTTAAAAGTACAATGTGCATTGTTACAACATTGATCCGGGACCGGTCGTCGTGGATGGCCACCTTCTTGTAACTGTTTCTGAGTACACTTACCTCGGGCAGATTGTTCAGTTAGGTAAAAACAATTTTGAGAAGTATGCTAAGAGGAGGATCCAGCTAGGCTGGGCAGCGTTTGGGAAACTACGTCGAGTCTTCTCGTCATCCATACCGCAGTGTTTGAAAACGAAAGTTTTCAATCAGTGCATCCTACGTCCTAGGTCGCGAAGAACCGAGAACCGCTGGGGTAAACGTGTTCCTGAGTGGAGACCGCAACTCGGCAAACGTGGTGTAGGACGCCCTCCGGCCAGGTGGGATGACGATCTGCGATAGACTGCGGGCAGATACTGGATGCGGCAATTTGAAGACAGGGCGCTATGGCGCTCATTAAGGGAGACCTATGTCCAGCAGTGGACTAGCATAGGTTGATGATGATGATATTCAATTCCACGTACATTCATGTCACATATAGTTAGATACAATAAATAGGCACACTTTCCAATCTTTGCTACTTTCCCGGCTGAATCCCGGTCCATAGAAGTTCAGTGATTAATTTCTTAATATATTTTGTGTATTGTTTACGCCTGTTGATGATAAATAACGGATTGGTTTAATTTTGGTTTGCCATTTTAAATTTAACACGCAGTTCAAGTTCGCCATATTGATTCACGGTGGCTTTGTCAATTTATCATTCCTATTTTGCCTTTTGGTGCCATTGAATTTGACTATTTTCACCTTTAAAACTTTGAATTTTTATTAAAATTTAAATATTTCCTGGTCGATTTCGATCGGGTGTCAATTGTGGCTTAATTTGATTATTGAAACAAGGACGTGCTAAAAATCTTTTTAAATTTGATTAGTTGTTTTTTCATGTGTTTAATCGGACCCGCCGTGAGGTCAGAATAGATATTTATCTGTGTTTTCTTGCTGTAACTATAACTAGAAATTTTGTATTGCGATTTTGAAATTGCCCGTTTGGTACGTTGGTTTATTCTTGTTACGAATTTATACACTGTACGAATACAATACGACTTGCTATAAAATAGAAAGTACTTTATAAATTGATTTGTTTGTATCCGATTGTTTAAAATAGCTAATTTATAGTTTAATATTTCTCGGGATTTCCGGGTAATTTTTTGGTGGTCGATTCTGACCGAACTAACCGTTTCACTGTAACGGGAATGCAACTTCCCGGGAATTTTTGATATTAATTTTTGTTTGAGTTCGGGGCGGTTCCTCGAATGCTTTTTGACCGTTTTGAGGGTTTGTCGGTTGAACGGTTTTTATTAAATTGCGGTTTTTATTTGTTAGAAAACGTTTTATATTCTTACCGACTTTCTGTGTTTGATTAATGATTTTTTGTACCGTTGGTTGCCTGCACATTTGTGTAAATTCGGATCATTAGACACTTTATTTTAGTTAGATATTAAGTTTTAGTTTTATTTCCGTTTCCACTGTCGCGAAGTAATGATTGCGTGAAAGTGAGTGGTGGGGCTACGGCTTGAATACTACCTGCTCGTGGTCTCATTCCTCATCCTTGTCTCCGGGTTAAAGGAGACTGGTAGCAGAGCTGTTGTCTTTTTTTTATTACTGCGCTCGCTCGGTTCACGCACTGAACAGAGTTGATGTACTTTCTTTCATCCATTATTTTTGCTGGGCAGTCAGTCGCTCCCGTGGCATGATTGCTCGGCTTTTTAAAGCGTGGGCAAGTAGTGTAATTTGATTTCTCCGTACTTTTTGTGCAGTCTTTCACCGTGTGTCCCAGCTCTCCTCACTGTCCACAGGTGTGTGACGTCTCCCTACATATTTTCGCAGCATTTCCGTGTTTCCTGGCACTTATAGCATACACGATGCTATAAGTGCTAGCTGTACCAGCGTAAAATCTCTAACGGGGCAAGATGACCAGTTCACAAATTTATTGTGTGATGAGGACTTTCCGGATGTTTGCAGGCACTTCAATCACGTAGTTGCAGGTCTCTGCATCCTTCTTACCTGACCTATGGCTTAGCCTGATTGAAGACACGAAAGCTTCAAGGCTAAAATCCTTTAGTTTATCTCCTGGCAGGTAAAAACTTCCTTTTCTTGCATAACAGTTGGTGCCCCGATAACCCGGTAACTATTACTCTCGGCTTTCTTTTATGCTGGTCATCAATGGTTAGGCCTGAATTTGTTAGCTGGGTTGATCTCTTAAATTTTTCGATATCTCCCTTTGTATCTGTGCTGATGATAATGCCACCATTTTTGGTTTTGCGCAGCCCTCTTACTTAATGTGCTCAGGACAGATTATTTTTTGAACCAGCGACTTGGTATCGTCACTTGTTTACGGCTTATCATTGTCGATAAATCACCACCCAAGTGTAGCTCGCTTTCGGTATGTAGTTGATGGTACCCTTTTTTACCATATCGGGGAGTGATGTTCCAGATGCATGCTTGGAAGATTCTTCAATGGTTTGGTTTAGGTCATGTAGATTCCGAGATAGGTCAAGCTGCTCCTGCAGCACCTGCACAGCTGTGCTGGCTGGGATGGCTTTCATTTTTAGGGACTGGTATTGCACTGCCATTTAAGAGGTACCACTTCCCACTCTACGGCATAATGTGCTAATAAGCATCTTCTGCTCAGAGTTTAGCTTACCCTCTGAAGCGATGTTACATACTTCATTGTGGCACCGCATAATTGATGTCACGTCAATGCTGCTCCCCGATAATACGACATCACAAGGTTACACTTGCCTGCCGACTTGCCTGACTTAAACCCAATAGAGCACACGTGGGATGCTCTTAAGGAGCTGTTTGGAACTGTCAGTCACGTCCCCAGACAGTGCTAGAGCTCAGGGAAGCTGCTATTCAAGAATGGGACGGGTTACCCCAAGAGATGCTAGATAACTTGATTCTCAGCATGCCCAGGAGGGTCTCCGCATGTGTTCGAGCCAGGGGAGGAGTTATTTTATATTGAATATAAAACCTTTAATAATAAATTGTTGTTTAAGTTTGGTTAAACTGTCTTTCTCTTTCTATCAAATTTCTGTTACAATTACATCCTATTTTTTTTATAAGAAATAAAAAATATTTTATTTTTTAATTTCAAACAGTGTTTTGCTATTTATAGAAAACATACAGCAAAGAATTTTTCTTCATAAAGTTCAATTTAAAAAATATATATTAACTTTTATTGTGCGGTTATGTCGGGCTTGAACCGACTAAATCCACACGCCGTCTCGGATCTACAGACGCCGGGGTGTAAGGTTGCCCATAGAGCATATCCCTCGCACCCAACTTACAATCGGTCTCTTTATTTCTCCAGATAAAAGTAAAGTATGTATTTTCAGAGCCGGATTGAATGGAAATACCATTTTTATAGATCTAAAAATGATAAACAATTCATTACAAATAGTTGACAATGTAAAATATTTGGGTGTTTGGCTGGACAAATCACTGAGGGGATCCAAACATACTACTGAAATCAAAGAAAAATGCTTGAGATTCTTGAATGTTTTTATAATTTTAGCTGGATCTGAATGGGGCATGCACACCCCTGATCATGGCGACGTCTATACATGGCCATAATACGCAGTAGAATGGACTACGCTAGTATTCTTTACGACAACCGCTGCCAAACAAAGCTAGACAAACTAAAAAGTATCCAAAATCAAAATATGAGAGTGATATGTGAATTCATTAAAAGTACACCTATTCACGTGATAGAGTGTGAACTGCATCTGCCGCCATTACATGCTCACAGATATTACTTAGCTGGTAAATTCTGGATGAAGCTTAAATCATTCACTAGTGGCATTGTGATCAACCTCAGTAGTCTCTGTCAGACTCCATATTGGAGGCGAAAAAGGAAGCCGCTTCTAGTTTTAATTAAGCGTAGCGGGCCGAAGGCGAGCGAAGCGTCTTTGGTTTCAAAGTTGCATTTCAAACAAATGATACTCCTCCGAGACCGTTTGACCGATCTCGACCAAATTTGCCACGGTGATCAAGTAGACATTTCTGAGTGTCGTAAGGGGTCGAATGTCCAGATCGGTCTTACCATCGAGGAATAATCACCGAAAACCCAAATCAATGGAAAAAGTCGACCGGTCACGTTGACCTATTGTTGAATAGGCAAATCTCGCTACGCTTAAGTTTGGGTTGGTTGCCAAGCTGACAACCGTCCTAGTTTATAAACAGTTTAATAACATCCATAGGCAGTTCAGCGATCAGCTAGGAAGATTTTCATTCGATACCTGGATAAGCAATGTGAACCTTTCTAGTGCAATCAAAAGTCGAATTCCCAGCATATTGGCACCAAAAAAGTCGTATACTATTTCTGTACTGCGCGATATGTAAATGTAGTAATGAGCAAACAGGTTTCTATGGATTATGTACGGATGCGTCAAAGGACCAAGATAAGGCAGGCTTTCCATTATTTTATCCACAAATCCATAGTGCTGCAAAGTTGAAGATAAATGCTATACTTTCTATTATGTATATTGAACTTATTGCCATTACTGAAGCTATTTCGTATACGAATTCTGTTGATTTTAACAATTTTGTGGCTTATACCAACTTACCAGCTTATTCCTCGTGGTATAGTCTCATCGCAAAATTATGGCGAGTGCAATGTTCCGGAGGACGTATACCATATATTAGTGGAATGTTTACGGAATGAAGCGGAGAGTTATATAAAATATATTTATATTAAATATCAACTTTCTTCTCTATCTTTCACCCTATTAGGGTCTCCTATCTTTGCTGATGCGGTGCCGGAGGCAATCTTTTCTCGTAACAAGCTTCTCCTGACCGCTCGAGAACGTCTCAAGGACCTTTCTGCGCATGTAGCGTTAGTGTTGTTGTGCATGTGTTTTGCCCTCCCTAAGATAACGTACCTTCTGAGGACTGTACCAACCTGGGTTTGTCCCGTGGGAGTCGCAGCATTCGACGACACACTTAAGTCCACAGTTGAATCGATCCTCAATATATCTCTCAACGAAGACCAGTGGACACAGGCGACTCTCCCCATCCGTCACGGAGGTATCGGGGAGCGACGCGCGTGGGATGTGGGGTTGCCGGCTTTCCTGGCGTCGGCGCATGGGGCGGCGGACCTTGTCACTGTAATCCTCAATAACAATGGTGGCAAGGTGACCGTGCCCTATGCAGCCGGCGCCGAGAAAGAGTGGCTTGCCCGCAGTTCGGCGTTGTCAAGTCCTGTCACTACCCATGCCCAGCGCGCCTGGGACGAGGCTATGGTTGGAGGGCGGTTGGTAGAGGGTGCAGCGGGAGCCGATCTGGCGAGGTTTAGGGCGGTGTCACAGTCAGAATCGGGTGCATGGCTGCACGCGCTGCCTTCGCCTCACATGGGCACTTTACTGGACGACAACTCTTTTGGGTTGCAAGGTGTGCGAATCCCATAGATGCACCTGCGGCTCCATGGTGGGGGATGACGGCCAGCACGCACTGAGTTATCGTAGAAGCGCGGGTAGGTTTCCGCGTCACCATGCTCTCAACGACATACTTCGTAGAGCATTTGTATCGGCGGATATCCCATGCCTACTGGAGCCACCCGGCCTCAGTAGATCCGATGGCAAGAGACCGGACGGTATGACTCTGGTGCCGTGGAGGAATGGCAGATGCCTTTTGTGGGATGCCACGTGCGTCAGCACGGTTGCCTCTAGCCACCTGAGCCGTACCGTCTTCCAGCAGCCGCTGCCGAAGACGCGGCAGAAAAAAAAAACGCGGCAAATATGCGGCCTTAGCTGAACGGTACATTTTTGCACCCTTTGCAGTCGAGACGATGGGAAGTTGGGGTGCTGATGCCAAAAACCTAGTGAGCGAATTGGTACGCAGGTTGAGGGACAAAACCGGTGACTCTCGCTCCGCGTCGTACCTGGGGCAAAGGTTGGCGGTTTCTATCCAGCGGGGTAATGCCGCTAGCGTCATGGGCACCTTTGCCCCTGGTACGGTGAGGGGCGGGTTAATTGATTAATTTTCACCATGTATTTACAACAAAAAAATAATAATATCAATATTATATAGATGTCTATATATCAGGTTCATGTAATAGTATTCTTGCCTTCCCGGCCAGTCGGCAGGCAAGAATACTTTACAGATTAGTTAATTTAGATATTAAGCGTAGATTGTAAGTTGGATGTAAGCAAAGCCGCTATGAGGGTGATATATTTACTTTGTGAACGAACCCTCCTTAAAGTAAACATAAATAAATATATATATATATACATATTTACCCCTTATGGAATGTCCTCGTAGATAAGTATGTTCTTCATCATGCAAAGATAAAACAAAGTTGCAACAGGCAGCGATCGTTCTATTTGCAGTACTATGCAACGGCAATTGCCTAAAAATAACGTATTATCTTCATCAACAAGAATGAAAATGAATTATCACAAAGACTATAAGCTATAGCTACAAAAATGAATTTTAAAAATGATGATACTCGTACCATTTTTCACCATGAGCCCATTTGACTAAGTGAGATAGGAACGGCGTACCAGAGGAAACTGGCATGCTGACTTTTGGGTACAAAACCTGAACATTAGGATTGTAGCCCTTCAAATGCAACCTGAAACCATAATCAAATATGAAAAGGACTGAGTGCTTATTTTAGGCTGCTTACCAAGGTAAAAAAAAGATTGACGGTATGATTATAATCAAGAATTTACATGCATACATTATGTATATAACTAGTCTGGCCATAAATACTGTTACATCAAAACATTTCTTTCTTTTTGAACATTTTAATTATTTTGAATTTGGAACACGTATATTATTTTAAAAACTTCTATCGATTTCGCGCCATTTCTCATATATTTTCGTGTTCATTATCGAATTATAATATGGAATGGGGTGTTAAAGAAAATAGGATCGCAGTGATCGCCTTGCACAAAGTAGGTATGGAGCCGTCGGTTATATTCCAGACACTTCAAAAACTTAGTGTCAGCCGAATGTTCGTATATCGTACTATCAATAGATACAACAACACTTCGTCTGTCGCAGACCAGAAAAAATCGGGGCGGCCGCGTGATGTTAGAACTACAAAGGCTATTAATGCTGTTAAAGCCAGAATTCGTCGAAACCCCATAAGGAAGCAAAAAATCTTATGGCGAGAAATGAAGATTTAGGACTCTGTCACGTTTTATAGAACTAGACCTGAAGCTCGGTGCTTATCGTCGATATACAGGACATGCCCTAAATCAATCTTTACGATTAAAGAGAGTGGATCGATCAAAGCGCCTTCTGTCGCGATACGCAGGTGAAAGGCACAAAAATATCCTCTTTACCGATGAAAAAATTTGAACGATTGAAGAAAACTACAATAAGCAAAATGATAAAGTGTACGCTCACAGTTCTAAGGAAGCTGCTCAAGTGATCGGAAAGGTACAACGTGGTCATCCTTTATTTATTTAATTATTTATTGAACTTTATGCACAAGTACATAGAGGGGACTTAATGCCGCAGGCTTTTTGGACTACGCAAAAATTATCACATATCCGAATTTCGCGCAAAACTCAAGTGGTTACCTATACGCCTTCGCCGGAATGCTCACATTCTTTGTTTATTATATATAACATTTCATTTAATCCTCTAACTCCAGTATACTTAAAAGAACGCTTTCAATACCTTCATGACTCGCATTCTAGGGTCCTGAGATCGACAGAGAATCTGAGGCTGAAAATACGAGATTCATGGATAAGTCTTTAACTGTCCAAGCTGTCCGGTTGTGGAATGCCTTACCCGTAACGATAAGACGCGCGCAATCTCTGCCCGTCTTCAAAAAGACTCTAATAAATATGTAGGTATAAATCTTAATAATATTATATTACTTCATTTAAAAAAAAATGCATTTTCATTTGTAATAAAACTTATGGCTGGACTAGGTACATACATATACTGGCGCCTCTCTTCCTCCGGGGTAGGCAGATACAACAGCTCGCTACGGCTTCTATCTTTATACACTTCACGAGCTTCCTCTATTGTGATGAAACCTTTTGTGCAAGCCCATAAGTATTTATAGGAACATGAAATTGTATTATGAGTAAATGGGAACATAATTTTACTATCATTATTATAACCTACAAAACAAGGGTATTAGACTCACTTGCCAATAGCTTCAAGTAACACAATTGAATTATCAGGATGCTTTCTTCTAGTGAGCGCAATATTTGTACAGCTGGCTGGCATTGAACGTTTAAGAATGGCTTGGAGTAGCCCGTGTGGTGCGATTTCTACTAACACAGCATTATTAGGCACCAGTTGGGAAGTCTCCTCGAAAAGCACCTCATTCTACAAAAGTAATACATTGACACAATTACTTGCTATTGTAAGAAGTATAAGAAAGTATATGGCTTCTACAAAACTTATGGTATTCTTACCAGTAAATTGTTAGTTAGATACTCTGCTGAACACAGTTTTGCTTCTGGCTCATTCCACTTGTCTTTCGGCACTGATGTTGACAGCCAACGCTCACTCCGTGCTTTAGGAGTACTAATAGTAGTTTGCAAATATTTTAACAATCCAGGACCTATATTCAATATTCCTTTGATATTTTATTCATTCTATACAATGTAAGTAAATATCAAGAGTAAGTTATAAAAAGAATAAGAACTAGAAAACCTAGGAATTTTTAAAATACAAGGCATTATATACTTTTACATATCTCTTGCTCTGTAAGTAGTCACTTACTTCCCTGAATGCCGGGGTGTATGGATATCATTACAGCAAAGGTTTCAAAACCTACCATGTAATGTTAACATTACAGCATAGATTTTGGAATTTGAAAAAAGAACTGTCATACTCATACTTCAAGAAGAATATTTTTTAAAAGTTTTTTTTTTCTCGGTATCGATTATTTACTTGAATCGGAATCGAGACAATTTATATTAGAATTTATGAAGATTTTATTTTAAATATCGAACTATTTGTTTCGCAGTCACATCGTATGTTAGTTGAAATCGATTTAAAAATCAAACTGGCCAGCACGATTTGACGCGCTTGCGTGCCATAAAATCGTGAAGAGTAAAAAAGGCAGTCGACTAGCTAGGCGCGAAAGTAAATTTTTTTCGTGTTTTGGAGTTATTTCTCAAAAGTTTTGAAAAATGTCAAGTGACGAAGACATGGATCTAACCCCCGATTTTATAAAAGAAGAAGCAAAAACAGTTTTAGAAAATCTATTACCGCCGAACTCGAGAGAAAGATATGTAAAGGCATACGACGAAATTATGAAGTGGCGGTCAGAAAAAAAGTTAAATCTGTTTCTGAAAGTATTTTTATATCATATTTTAATGAATTATCTAAGAAGCTACAACCTTCCAGTTTATGGTGCTTTTATTCCATGCTAAAAGCTACAATGATGACAAAACTTGACGTGGATTTGAAAGATTTTTCTAAACTTACTGCTTTCTTGAAAAGGCAGTCTGACGGCTTTAAAAGCAAGAAATCGAAGGTATTTACTGCAGAAGAAGTACAAAAATTCTTAAATGAAGCTCCGGATGAAATTTATTTAGCAATAAAGGTACGTATTTACTTGCCCTTTTTAATAAGTTACCAAAATATTTCTTAAAAATATACTATGCGGATTTGGTGCATATAATACAACTTATGTCTTTTTTTACAGGTTGTTCTAATTTTTGGGATATCGGGTGCCTGCAGAACCGTGGCATTGACAAACATGACAATAGAAAATGTAGAAAAAGATAACAAATTACTACTCATAAAACTGCCTAACACGAAACCTAAAATTGACCGGTCATTTGTTGTGCATGAAGAATTTGCAAATTATATATATAAAAAAATATCAAGCTCTTCGGCCTGAAAACATGGATACAAATCATTTTATATATATATATATAGGTGTATGGATTGATACATACATACTGCACGGTGTCCGTAACTTTTATTCTTTTTAGTAGTAAACACGAACTAAATAGTCCTCTGTGCGTGCGAGAACTGAAGAACAATATTTAGTGCACTTGTGTGAGTGTTTGTGTTAGTGAAAATAGACTGGATTGCCTATAAATCGGTAATTAAAACCTAGAATAAACTTTATTATTTTCATTCGAGGGTAGGTACACTCAATATTTACAAAATATAACATCACACCCAAAGACTATCCGTACTATCGTAACAGAGAACAGACTTGTAAAGTAGCGACATCTGTGGTTGAGTGGCAGAACGCACCCTGGCGCCACTTGTCTGTGGATCGAAGAATTCTGAACTGGCGGCAAAGTTTACATACATCTTGACGCCATCTGTTGACGGGTAGCGGATTCATTAATCAACTATTTAACTCAATATGCCTAAGTGCAATGCTTGTGGAAAGTTCCAGTCGGCGATAGGTGCCGCTAGCTGCAGCAAATGTGCCGGCTTATATCATAAAGGATGTGTCTCGCTTGCGGAGGCTGCTCCTGTGGCTAAGGGCTGGGTATGCCCAGAGTGCACGACGCGGTCACGGAAGGGCGACAATACTCCTGTGAGTGCCTCCCCCGCCACCATCGAGACAGCCTCTGTCCGGGACTCACAGAGCGCTCCCGCGTCTGATAATATCTCCGCCGCCACCTCACCTGCGGCAGCCGCGATTGACCACCAAGAGATGCACCGAGAGATCGCTGAATGGATGGGTGAGATGCGAGACTTTCGCCGGGAGATGTCGGAGTTTCGGGCCACCCTCTTGGGTCTATCTACCAGGATGGTCGACGTCGAAAAGAGGCTTGAAGCTGTTGAAAAAAATCGTACAGAGCCTTCCTCCGAGGTTGCTGACTTACGCTGCAAGATTGTGCATCTACAGCACGAGTTAAATGATCGGGATCAGGATGCACTCATGTCCGATCTTGAGATGGGACAGCTCCCGGAGGAAGAGGGTGAAAATGTGGTGCATACGGTCTTGGTTTTGGCCACTAAACTGGGAGTAGCGATGGATGAACGGGATATAGTTTTCGCTGAGCGGGCGGGCATCGCTCGGGGCGCGAGCGCTGCTGGCGAGGAGCCTCGCCCTCGTCGTATCATAGTGCGACTTTTACGACGTCAATTACGTGATCAAATGCTCCAAGCTGCTCGTGTTCGCCGGACACTGACTGCCTCCGATGCTGGCCGGGACCCCAGCGCCAGCGCCGGCGCCACCCCGCCTCTTCGTGCTCGCATCTATCTCAATGAGCGCCTTACTCGTGCCAACAGACAGCTTTTCCATCGGGTACGCGAGGAGTGCCGGAGACACCAATGGCGCTACGCGTGGACGTCAAGAGGCAGAGTGTATGCGAGACAGGCTGACGGAAAGGATAGGCATCCATTCCGATCAGAAGACGATGTCATGAGTGTTTTTGGTGCCACGCCGGTTTGACTTGCTGGCTAAACAAGATACAAAAGTAATTAAAAGCAAATTATGCGCGGCTTTATGTTTCGTTTGCTGTTTCTACATAGAATCATATCTCTTCCGGTATTTCTTAGTCTCTGCACACTTGACCAAAAATATAGGCTTATTGTTGGAAATGTATCAGACTGCTATGTTATATTTGAGTTTAACTAATTCTAACAAGTGTTCGCTTCTTTTCATACATATAACAACTTTGCTTGCTACCTACCAATTATTCAATGATTACATAAATATAACAAAAGTATATTTTCTGTATAATATATATGTAGTTCCTAGTATTATGTATAATATATCGTATATTTTTACAATGACATTCGTCTATGATATATACATAATTGAACAGTTAGATTTGAATAATTATATTACATCTGTCTATCACCATTCTCGCAAGATATCTTATAGAAAAAATAAAAATAAAAATCCGAAAAGATGGCATACCGGATTGTTTCACCTTAATTACTTTAGTTGTAGGAAAGCAACTTTTCTTAATAGTGTTAAAATATTTTTTGTTATGTTTAAATTCATTGATGAGCGTCATGTATTATGTCTCACTTTATATTTGGTAAATTGTAAATATATAGAAATAGTGTTTTCTTTTGCTATTCAGTTCATTAGATGTAAATATTTCTCATTTGGTTTGTTAAATAGCGGATCTTTAGGTTCAAGGCATGATGAGTTGGTGGCGGTCATGATGCGCCGTCAGGTAGACATTTTGGCAATAAACGAGACATGGCTTAGGGAGGGCCAGGAGGCGCGCGCGCCTGTCGTGCCAGGCTACCGACTTCGGCATATACCACGTCGGCACGGCACTGCCGCCGTCGGCAACCGCCAGCGCGGAGGTGGTGTCGGTTTCTACATTAGACACGGCATTAGCGCCCGCCTTTTGACCCATCCTGAGACCCCAGGAGTTGATCAAATGTGGCTCCGTCTAACAGCTAATGGCCAAAAGCTAGCTATAGGTACTGCTTACCGCCCCCCGTGGCAAAGTGTTGAATTGTTCTTGGATGCGCTGACAGATACCGTTGCATCTCTGTCTGCCTTTGATTGTATTTCAATAGCAGGAGATTTTAATATAGATTTATTGAAGGTGAACTCTGACACTAAAAAACTGACTGATTTTTTAAATTGCTTTGGTTTAGAAAAGTATGTAACTGGTCCGACACATTTTACCGATGATAGTGCTACAATGATTGACTTGCTTTGTTCTAACATAAAATTGACTAACGTTGTGATAGATTACATACCAGACCTTAGTAAGCATTCTTTTATATCTTATAATATGCCAATTTCAAAAGATAAACCACTTCCTCAGTGGGTCATATATAGGCCATTAAAGGATATAAACTTAGATAATTTTAATTTAGACCTTAATGCTATAGACTGGCATGACATAAACCAATCTAGTGACGTTAATGTAATGGTCGAAATGTTTAATTCCAGCATATTAAGTTTATTTGATAGACATGCACCTATTAGGAAACGTTTTATAAAATCCCAATCGTATCCTTGGCTTACTTATAATGTTAGGGAGATGATGAAGACCCGTGACAAAGCACATGCACGTGCTCGTTCATCCGGTATTGATGCTCATAAGACTTTTTATAAGGATATGAAAACTGCAGTAAACTCAGCCCTATTCTTTGAAAAACAAGCATATTTTAACTACAACATTAATCACAACGATAAAAACCCTCGTGTTCTCTGGGAAAACATAAAGAAAAGTGTGGCAAATTTTAAACAGAAGCAAAGCTCACTTGATCTCCCATCTCATTTGCATAACCCTGATATTATAAATAATCATTTTCTGACACTGCCACAAAATGCAGAAGTAAGTTTGTCTGATTTAACATATTATGAATTCAATAGATACAGTCCCCACACTTTTGAGTTGCATGCAATAAATGAGTCTGAAGTAAGTAAAATAATAACATCTTTTTCAAGAAATGCCATGGGTATTGATGGTATGTCCATGGATATGGTTTTATTGACGTTGCCCCAATCATTAAGTTCCATAACAACTATTGTTAATACTTCTCTTAAGACTTCAACATTTCCCTTACATTGGAAAAAAGCATTAGTAAAACCAATACCTAAAAATAACAACCCTTCTCAGCTAAAAGATTTGAGGCCAATAAGCTTGTTACCATTTTTGTCTAAAATACTAGAAAAGGCTGTATGTATGCAAATGACTGAGTATCTGGAGTTGAATAGCATTTTACCCACAAATCAATCAGGTTTCCGAAAGAGCCACAGCACCGCAACTGCTCTACTTAATGTTGTGGATGACGTGCTGGCAGCTCAGGATATTGGCGAGGGAACCGTATTGACATTGCTTGATTTTTCACGGGCGTTCGACACCATTAACATAACACGTTTGCTTTCTAAACTCTCATACTATGGTTTTACCTCTGAGGCGACAAAATGGTTTGCGAGCTACCTTTCTGGACGCTCTCAACTTGTTGAGATTCGTAATAAGGACGGCACAAATTCTCTATCAGACACTCTTCCTGTTACGCGTGGAGTTCCTCAGGGCTCTATTCTTGGTCCCATTCTTTTTATACTGTACAGTGCGGAAATCATTTTTAAAGTAGTTAATTGCAAATATCACATCTATGCAGATGATCTGCAGCTATATATTTCTTCTAAGCCAGCTGACATCAATGTAGCGATAGATAAGTTGAACGAAGATTTAAATAATGTAGTATGCTGGAGTAAATCAAATAGCCTTGTACTCAACCCCACGAAAACTAAATTTATGATACTTGGGTCTAAACATCAAACAGATTCTATAGTCTCACAGAATCCTAAAATCTATGTTGATGGAATGCTCATAGATCGAGTTGATGAAGCCCGCAACCTTGGTTTGCTTATGGATAGCTCATTGCATTTTGAAAAGCATGTGATGCAGACAGTGAATAACTGTTTCTATAGGCTATCGGTGCTATATCGAATGCGCCCATACCTGAGTACAGATGTGAGAATCCAGCTCTGCGACGCACTTATCCTATCAAAAATTAACTACACAGACATTGTGTTTGGAGGGTGCCTGTTGGTTCGCACAAAAAAACTTATTCAGCGTATTCAGAATGCTTGCGTGCGTTTCTGTTTCCCTATTCCTCGACGATCGCATATCTCTCCCTATATAAACCGCAATGGTATGCTGAATATGTCATCTAGACGATTTTTGCATTTTGCGACGTTGCTATTTGGGGTGATCAAAACTAAGCAGCCACCATATTTGTTTACAAAACTTCAGTTTTCTGAGCGTCCTGAGCGTCATGCGGTCCGATTAATATGCTATAAGCATAAAACGGCTGCTTTTCGTGGCAGTTTTCGCTATTCTGCCACGAAATGCTGGAATAATTTACCTCCACCGATCAGAAATCTTAACTCTATTTATTCTTTTAAGATTAAACTAAAAAAGCTTTTACTGGAATTGCAACAAGCACCAGCAGGCAGCCGTTTTTTGCGTCAGTCCTTAGTAGGATGTTTTTAAATCCTTTTGGCATTTATTTTCTTTGTTATTTTACTTAATATTATTATTATTTATTTTAATTTGGTGTGTAAAACCGTGCAGTATTGTTGTACACTGTATTTAATTAGTTCAATTAGGGTACCACGGAAGACCAGCGCTTTGGAATATCCTTCCATAGCATATGCTGAGTGGTATCCTATTTTGCCTAATAATAATGTATTTTCTCTGTGTTTTCTTATTTTTTTTATGTTTTGGCAAAATAAATGTTTTTCTTTCTTTCTTTCTTTCTTTATTTTTTTCTTAATTACAGTAAAGGAAAATGCCACAGACAAGTAATAGGAAAAAACAAATTTACAAAGCAAATAGCCACATATTTAAAACTGAGTAACGTAGAGTTATACACCGGGCATTGCTTTCGCAGAACATCAGCGACTCTATTAGCGGATTCTGGCGCCAACCTCACTCTGTCAAAAAGGCACGGCGGCTGAAAGTCCAGCAAAGTGGCCGAAGGTTATATCGAAGATTCGGTGGAAAACAAAAGCAAAATTACTTCTAAAATAACAGAAAATATAAACTTGAAATCGCCACGTCAAAGCACATCATCTGAGCCATTTTTTGCTGAAGAAAATAGTACCAGTCAACTACCGCCATTTACGATGCAAGAACCTCAAGTCACTCAAACTCAAGTCTTATCATCACAAACTCATACTCAAACTGTAAATATACCTAAAAAGAACTTGACCATATCATTTACAAATTGTTCTAATTTTACTATTAATTTTAATTAAATACACATGTTTCTCTTTAATAAATGTTCATAGAAACCTGCTTTCTTGTTTTTTTACTTATCTCACAATCGATATGTAAAGCAGAGTGTTTACCTCGGGTGTAAGCATCAATTGCATACTCGGGCTAATTAGCCAAAACTTGGTTAACAATTTACTATTCCTTTCTTACACAATTAACTGTTACTCTAGACTATTCGTGAAACCGCAGCAGTTATAACCTATCTTAGAACTGTAACTGATACATTGTTTTGTTTTGTTTTTTGCATTTTAAATTAAATTTGTAGAGTGAAATTATATGTTAGTAGTTTTAATACGCATCTTACCAGCATCAGCTATATAACGCGAGTGGTAGGCTATGTTGGAACACGGGACTTCCTTAGCAAAGATTCCTTTGGCTGTCAGCGTGGCGACAAACTCACGCATTACGTCCGAAGGTCCAGATAGGGTGCTGGACTGGCGCCCATTGTGACACGCTACCACAATCTCCGGAGGACATAATTTTGATATCTAAATGTATAAATTAAAAAATTGGTATAGGGTTCATGTGTCAATATTTTGGTTAAGAGAACAATCATGTATGTAATGCAATGAACAAATGACTTTATTAACTTCAACCTAAAAGTTATCTTTAAATGTTAGCTATGAATGCTTATTAGGAGAACTGCATTAATTAAGCCTTACTTCTTCGTAGCCCATGCCAATAGCAGCCATAGACCCGTGTATGAACTTAGTTTCCACCGACACCAACCCGCGGTAGTAGGCAGATAGAATCATTTCCTCCACAGTCAAACAACCATCAGCGTAAGCGCACCCTAGTTCACCTACGCTATGCCCTGTGAAAATTCAAATGTTACTTTATTTATTAGAGCAGAGATTCTTCAGGAGCTCAATTTCTCCGTATCTCGGATTGAGCTTCGGTCTAAATATAAGTAATTTTCTCACCAATGATTCCATCTGGTTTGAGTCCTAGTTCATGGAGAATATCAGTAAGCCCAATTTGAATCGCGGCTATTCCAACAAACGAGTGCAGAATATTGTTAAAGATGCTTTCGTCATCTGATGTGATAATATTTATAATATTAATTCCTTTGGGCTCCAAAATTATTTGGCATCTGCAATAAGGGACAAAGTACTTACTAGTAAAATAAGTTTTTTCTATATGGGACCATCAACTTGAATGTATCCCACTGTATAGTCAGAAAAAAAAATTGGGTTGATATGCCATCGATACGACAGAAGAAGAAGAAGCTATGGTGAAATCCAAAAACTGACGACCACCATAAGTCATTCAAAACGCTGTCGTTTCTAATAGTATAGCAGACGGCCAATTCTCGTAATAAAAGATGTTCAAAATTCAGTCTCAATCTAGTCTCGATCTCATGTTGATCTCCCAAATGTCAAAGAAGGTGTTCTCATAACCAAAATCTCAGTATTTTCAACAAAATTTTGTTACGAGAACACCTTTTCCTTTCAAAAAAGGAATTCTCGTAACAAAATTTTCAATGTTTTCAACAAAATATATCAGTTGCGGAGAGGAGGTGAAGTTATATCCCATCTTCTTTACATGGATGACTTGAAATTGTTTGCCGCCACTGACTCCCGCCTGGTAGAATTACTTAAGGTAACTGAAACCTTTAGTAATTCTATCAGAATGGAGTTTGGTGTGAACAAATGTGCAGTCACGCATGTTAAGAAGGGTGGGATTGTGGAATCTGAAAGAATTGAACTTTCAGATTCAATACAACTGAAATCTCTCTCGGCAACTGAAACCTATAATATATGTCACAAGCGTTAGGTATTACTGAGGCCATGAAACAGACGTTGAGGGATAGTTTCTTTGACCGCCTGAAAAAAGTACTGAAGAGTATTTTATCAGGTTCATGCCAGTCTTAGTAGACTCCTTTGGCATACTAAGATGGACTCAGACCGAATTAGATGCCCTGGATAGAAAAGTCCGTACGTTGTTTACTGTATATTGAGAGCACCACCTACGTTCATCAGTAATGTGGCTGTATATCCCACGGAAATGTGTAGGTCGCGGTTTTTTAAACGCCAAGACTCTTCACAACCGTGAGAGCCTTAGGATATATTTCCTACATGTTGACGTGGGTGTACATCGAGATGTGGCAATCATTGTGAACCAATACGCCTATCGGAACAATAATTACTGAATCCACATCCCACATGTACCTATGTTGTAAAATGGAAATAAGAATATCAGATAGTTCTGATATTCTTATTTCCATTTAATATCTCATTCATATCTCATTCACTGCTCTGTAATGTTACTATGTACTCCTTATTTGTGAAATAAACATTTATTATTATTATGTCGACAACCTCGTGAGTCAAGTCCAAATATTTTATTTGTTTGTCTTTTTCAGCTTTCCCGAGATTGTCTTTATGGGCACGGGACGACATCAACAATTATTGCGAGACGCTCTGGTCAATCAATCACCATTATATCAGCAAATAATTTCAACTATAACTAAAAGGGAAAACTTTAAAACCACAAGGCATAATATAATAAATTTTAGTGTGTCTGTTAGGTAATAACCCTTTGTTCACCCCTTTTGCGTTTGTATATCGCTTACGCGACACGCAATATAATAATCACGCCGTTCTTTCTCTGCGTTGGACTGAGACAAACCCCTAGCATCGATGGTGTCAAACATAGAACTCTTAATAATAGTTCTATGGTGCCAAATGAAACCGGTAATAGGTAGGTATAATATACCTGCTGCTACTGTTCATAATCATATTATGATTATGAACAGTAGCAGCGGTGGTCCCTGTTACATAACACCTTAGTTGATTTTATTGTAGCTGTTTAAATTATCGTATTTCGGACTTGGCAGCAGCTTCTAACGGGTGAAAAGAAGGCAGCGCTTAATAAACAAAATATAAAGGAATAAAAAGTCTTATACACACTTTTGTTTCTTGCGTTTTAAATCTGGAACCTCAGTTATTTCTCACTTTTCAGTATCGTTTTCTATTTCTTGAAGCGTGTTTGAGCGAACGTGTTAAGATAGTCAATAGGTACAAATAAATAAAAAATACACATTTAAGTATCTAATTTAAATGAGTAATAAATGTAACGCCTAATGACCCCATTACATGGGGTCATTAGCAATGACTCCATGGAGTGTTCGCAAGAAAAATGTAAGAAGAAATTCCACGTAATGTGTCTTGGTTTAACGAGTGTGGTAGTTGAGCAATACACACAGGAGTACAGGGATCAGTGGATTTGTCCAGAATGTGCATGTACAATGCCTAAGATGGGAAATGTGGATACTCCGGTTCGAGCCAATACAACTGCGTGTAAAACTTTTACTCCGAGTAGCTGTGTAAACATTAGCAAACGGGGTAATAGAAGAAACAGTAGTGAAATGACTGATACGGAAAGTTTACTGTTGGACGAGATTAGGGAATTGCGTGGGGAAATGAAATCAAAATTAGAGGAACAAAGAAAGGAATTCCGATTATTAAAATATAAGCTGGAAAAAAGTGAAGCTGAGTTGAAAGAAATAAAACAAATATTGAAGGTAGTACAAGCACAAGTAGATAAGGCCGATTTGCTGCAAGAGATTAAGAAAACAGAAACATTGAAATTAAATTCAAAGACAGATAATAATCAGACAATGCTACTTGATCAGATAGAACAAGGATGTACAGGTCAGTCGATATCATTTGCAAGTGTAGTTAAAGATAATCACAGGCGGGTACATAATAATCGTTCACCTGCAAGTGAAAGTGTGGCCACGAAATCGGTGCATATAGCGGCAGCGGAACCAATGCAGGCCAATGGAGATAATCACAGGAAGATGGATAGTAATATAAAGGAAGTTCAAGGGACAGAAAGAGAAGAAAATTGGAGCACCGTAACCCGGAAAAGAAATAAATACATAAATAATGAAGTTAGGAAAGGTGGAAGTACCAGCGACAGTGATATTCAGGGAATGGAAAGGAAAAAATATTTGCATGTATGGCGACTACAGAAAGAGACAACAATAGAGAACTTGGAAAAGCATGTCAGGAAGATTTATGGGGAAGGCGTGCCAGTTAAAATAGATAAGATAAAGCACAAACTGAAAGGGATTATGCTTCTTTTATAATTGGGGTCCCAGAGAGCAAATACGAAAAGTTATGCCAACCAGAGAACTGGGCAGTAAATATAGAATTTGCGGAATGGGTGTGGTTTCGTAGATCAACCAACAAACCCAACAACATCAAATAAATGTGTGGATATATATTACCAAAACGCGAGAGGACTTCGAACAAAGTTGGAAAATTTCTATATAAACATTGCAACCGCGGAGGCAGATTTATTCGCTATAACAGAAACCGGTTGCAACGAGTCAATTCACGATGCGGAACTAGTGCCACCGGGCTTCAGTGTAATACGCTGTGACCGAGCGGACGGTCGTAAACAAGGCGGCGTGTGTCTTGTGGCCACACCACGTCTCGAACTGCAGCGCGTGTCCCTACCGAATTACGTCAACATTGATAATCAGGTGTTTGAACTGGTTTGTGCTAAGGTGTGTCTAAGTAACCGTTTTTTGTTCTTACTTTGTGTTGTTTACATTCCACCAAGGAGCAGTGAAAGTGAATACATGTTAATGTTTCATATTATTGAACAGTTTTGTAACAAGTATAAAAAAATACTAGTTATAGGCGATTTTAACTTGTATTCATGTCCTATTCAAGTTACTAATTATTATGAATACTTTCAAGCGTTCTGTGGGTACTCACTCAGAGTAACAATGTGTGTAATTGCATTGGTCGGCAGTTAGATTTGGTGTGGAGTGTATTGGCGAGGGGGGAGAGTGTACGGGTGCGCGCGGCAGGGGTGCCGCTGGTGAAGGTGGACACGCAGCACCCGCCGCTTGAGATCGAGGTAAGTACACACACGTTCTTATGTCAGCAGCCCGACACAGCCGACCCGGCCGTCGGGGCTACTCATGTACCACTGGGGTGGAATTTCAATAAAGCGGACTTCCAGTCCTTGTATGCCTCAATTACAGCAATAGATTGGAGTTCGTTATACGAGTTGGACGTGGAAAGTAGTTTGGATTATTTTTATACTTTAATTAATTCTACAATAGATGACTGGGTTCCCCAAAAAAAGCGAAGTAGTGTAAACTCGAGGTTTACCCGGAGATTTACCCCGAGTGGTACACTAGTGAAATAATTCGCGACATTAAATTAAAAGCTTATCTACATAAACGATACAAGGCGAGTGGGTTGAGAACAGATTACGAATCGTTTTCCAGGTGTAGAAATAATGTTAAAAAAAATATGGTAGTAGCAAAGGAACAGTATCAACAACGTATTCAAAATCAAATGTTGATGGATACGAGATCCTTTTGGAACTACGCCAAATCCAGGAGAGGTCAGAGAGGTCCTCAGGCAATCCTAAAAGATGGGGAAGCTTTGACGGGTCAACGGTGTGTTGAGGAGTTTGCGGACTATTTATATTCCGTCTATAGGACAGAGAAACCACTACTTAATGTGAACTCGGCTATGATAGAGGCTGGGGGCGAGAGTGGGGCAGCGCGGGTTCAGTTAAACCAGATGGCGTTTGACGATGTAAGTCGTGCGCTTCGGCAACTGAAGCCTAAAACGTCGGCTGGACCGGACGGCATACCACCTTATATCTTTAGGGATTGCCGGGCAGTGCTAATCGAACCACTTCTGCATATTTTTAATAAATGTCTTGAGGCAGCGGTATTTCCAGAGAAATGGAATGTGACTCGGGTGGTTCCAGTCCCAAAGGGAGGAAACGCGGCATCAGTAGAGGGATACAGGCCCGTGGCAGTGTTGTCGACACCTATAAAAATATTTGAAGCGGCTATTCACAATAGTATATTTTTGCAGGTGAGCGCACAGCTCTCAGACGAACAGCATGGATTTCGACCAGGAAGAAGTACCATGAGTAATCTGATCAGCCACATGGTACACATTGTGCCTGCTGTAGACAGTGGGGGACAAATTGATACTGCTTACTTCGGTTTCAAAAAAGCATTCGACTTAGTCGACAATGACACGTTGCTTAAGAAGCTGGCAGGCGTTGGTTTTACCCCACACTTGCTACACTTTTTTGCAAGCTATATGGCCGATAGGCAACAGTTTGTGGAATATGCGGGATATAAGTCGAAGCCATACTTCACGAGGTCAGGGGTGAGTCAAGGCAGTAACCTAAGACCACTGGAGTTTCTGCTGATGATAAATGACCTGCCTTAAATGGTGAAGGACGCCAAGTGTTTGCTGTTCGCCGACGACCTCAAACTGTCTCTTCATATTCGAGATTTGGATGACTGTGCTAAACTGCAAAAGGACATTGACAGGGTAGTCAGATGGAGCCACGAGAACAACTTGCATTTTAATAAAGCGAAATGTGTGACAATTAGTTTTAGTCGTGCACACTCTCCAGTACTGCATGATTACCGCATAGATGAATCACTGATAGTCAGGGTCACACAGGTCAGGGACTTAGGAGTGAATTTTAACACAAAGGTAATTTCCATGACCACATCATACGTTGCTGTAAAAAAGCTTACAGAAATCTGGGTTTCCTGATTCGTCTGGTACGGGATTTCACAAACATTAATGCGGTAATCATGTTGTACAACGCCTTGGTGAGAACTCAGTTAGAATGTAACTCAGTCATCTGGGCTCCACATGAGGCTAAATATAGGCTTATGCTGGAGCGAGTGCAAAATAAATTTATTAGGTACTTGTACTTACGGTTATACGGAGTATACCCGTTTTATCCGCTTATGTATCCTACTCTATTTGTTTTGGGTATGGTGGGATATAACGAACTGGGAGTCAGAAGGGATCTCGCACTCACTTCGTATTTATTCAAAGTACTGAGAGGGAGGATACATAATATGGATGTCTTAGGACAGCTAGGTCTCTGTGTTCCGGATAAGTATGTGTGGCGGCGGAGACAACCGTGGCTGCTGGTGGTGCCGAATGCACGAACGAACCTGTGGAGTGAGGCGCCACTGACGCGCGCACTCCGCACTCTTAACCTCATTGCTAGGGAGACGGATACATTCTTTTGTACTCTGAGTGAATTCACGAGGACAGCTTATAATTTTTCTTAGCTTTAATTTGCTATAAGTAAACAAGTATTTTGTCCTGGATGGTTTTGGTGTTGTCTTGTATTGTCTGTTAATGTGTTGTATTTTTCTTGTTTTATCTCGTTTTTGTCGTGTATTGTCTTGTATTCTATGGTTTTGTGTTGTATTGTTTTTTGGTATTGTATAAATGTGTACACTAGCGCATTGGGTTTAACCTGTAAAGTTAGAGTATGTATGGATAAAGTAAATAAAATAAAATAAATAAAAATAAAATTATTTTGTTAAAATTTCATTTACCTGTACTTTATAGATAAGATTTGAAAAGAGTGAAGTATGTATTTTTAACGTACCTTTCTATAGCAGCTGCAAATATGGGTATGCGCATGAGCTGCGTGCCCATACCAGCCCACTGTGAGCCCATACCGCTGTAAACGAACCACAATGGCCGCCTCGTGTCGTTAAAGTAGTCAACCTTCTCACATACACTAATCGTTTTTTGTTCTTCGTTCGTCCCTAAAATTATCTTGTTACTTTACTTACTTCTAGTACTCCTTCGTAAGACAAACTAGTATTACATCTATATAAATACTAATCTATACTTAATTTTATAAAGCTGAAAAGTTTATTTGTTTGTTTGGTTGAACGCGTTAATTTCAGGAACTACTGGTTCAATTTGAAAAAATATTTTTGTGTTGGATAGCCTATTTATCTAGGAAGGTTATTGGCTATATATCATCACGATACTACTTAGGGGAGCGGAGCTGTAATCATATAAGACAACAAATCGTGAAAATTTCCATACATTATTGGAAAACTAATGCATGTATGGATTTAAAATATGCCACGGGAGAGCGAATTATGTCACGGGCGAAGTCGCAGGGGACAGCTGGTAATATTATAAGGCAAAAACCATTTTTTTGTCTTACGAAGTTACTTTAACCCTTTAACGCTCAAAATTTTTTTTTGTGAAATTTGTTTTTTTATTTTATTTACCTATATAATTAAGTCATATAAATGACCAAAAAAATAATAAAAAAAATCTGTAGCATGTACTTACTGAAATATGACACGTTGCTGATGAGCTACGCTGCGAGACATACAGAGAAGTACTGTCTGAAAACAGTGTGGCTCAGGAGCAACGACGGTCGTATTAGGGACAAATTGAAATAAAAAGAAATTGAAACAAATTTTAAAGAAAATGTTTATTCGGCATAATAGAAATTGAAAAAAAAAAACAAATTAGAAAAAGTGAAATAAAAAAACTTAATACAAATGTTCAAGAAAATGCTTAATTGACATTATGATAGTTGAAAAAACAGTTCCTATTAGGTAACAAACATAATCGCTGCTCACATTTTACGCATTTTATACTAGTATAACCACTTTTGCAGTACTTACACCTACCACGTTGAATAAAAACTGGGAAATGTCCAATATTGTCTAACCTGGTTGCTTCTGTGGGTCTTGGAGCGGTAGGTGTAATGATCTTTCTGGACAAAGGTAGGTCAACGTCTTGAGCCTCTTGGTGGGACATGCGATTTTTTTAAATCAATTCCGAATAAATATGGAATCGAAATTTTTTCAAAGGTATAGTTGGCTTACCATTTGTCAAGCAGTACCTTCTATACAACAGCCAGGCATTGTTCAGACATATGTCAATGACTTGAGAGAAGATGGCCATATACCAGCGCTTGGTTCGAAAAGTGGTTCTGTACAAAGCAATTAGCATGTCAGCTAAATCCACACCACCCATGTGTGCATTATACTGCTTGACAATTTGAGGACAGTCAACATCTTTTCTCGATGCAGTCTCCTTAGACCAACGCTTAAGTTTTTCCATGGGAAACGAATCTACGAACGAACTAGCCAAAGTAACAGCCTTATTGTCGATCCATTTTACTACTGCCACTTTATTGGTATTGCACACTACTTGTTTGCTTGACCCTCTACCTTTCTTGGCCAAAATCTTATCAGATGGTAAAATTTCTTGACTACCTCTGAGGCGGTTCTGTTTAATGGTACCCAAGCTAAATATACCATATTCATCACGTAACAAATGAATCAATTCTAAAGAGGTGAAGAAATTGTCGAAGTATACCACTGCTGGTTTGTTAACAATAGTTTTGCAAAGGGCTATTACAACCTTTGCTCCCAATCCAAGACTATTTTCGTATTCAGTGAAAGAGTTAAATCTGAAAGTATCCTCACCGCCGTATGGAAGAAAATCATACACTAAGCCGGAAACCCCAGCCCTAACAAATATCTTAAATCCCCATTTCTTGGGCTTTTTTGGTAAGTACTGGCGTCTATTCCCCGCCCTGGTACCTTTATAGGGCACCATCATTTCATCAACACTGTATCTTCCTTCTTCGTCTATTTTTAAACAATTTTGTCTTACTTTTTCTAAAAGCGGACGTACTTTGAAGTAGCGATCACTATTGGTATTACAATTATCTACAAAGTGTAAATATTTCCTGATCAGCTCGTATTTTTTTAGTGACATTATGTCAGCGATAGGTGGGTATCTAAACTCTTGACTCCAATAGTCTCTATATGATGGCATCTTTACCCATCATTATTGTTATAGCTAGAAAATCTTTTATGTCTTCTCTGGTAATATTTATAGATCTTCCCAACTGACTTTGAACAGAGTATAGATTTGTATGTTCCGTTATATAATCAATTATATCTTCAGAAAAAAAACGTAGAAAGTAGTCCAAAGGGGATTCAGATTCATTATTACTATTGGGAAACGAAAAGCAAGATAAGTCAATATCTACTGGGTGTTTAAATTTTCTATTCTGCCATTTGAAATCTAAAGACGGTCTCTTATATTTTTTCACTTTCTTAGCAGTAACCTTTGGTTCTGAGTTCAACTTCCTTTTTGATCGAATATGTTGGCTTAGTGGAGTATTCAAGGGTGATAAAATAGAAGACATAGAGTTTAAGGTAGGCAGCTCATTTAGCGTTGTACCTACAAACATATTGCTAATGACTGGAGTTAGTGGAATCGTTTCTTCATCCGACAGTAATGGTTTTTCTGGGACAGGACTATCTAGAATAGTGTGCAAATCCTCTAAAGAAGAACGAAGAGATTGTGGTTCTGAACTAACGTTAGTAGCGTCACTATCATAGCGACGACGACGTTCGGAGATGTCTTGAATAATAACTTCATCTTCGGATTCAGAAGTATCAGTTGAAGAAGCTGCTTCTGGTGGTACTAAAGCCAAAATCTTTCTTGTTCTCTCCCATTTCAAACTCCCCTGTTATAAGCAGAAAAAGAAACATGCAACATTCAACCAACACCACACACAGTTAGATTTAGGTGTATATATTTATAATCTATATAGATTATAAATATATACATACATATTATATATTATAAATAGCTATAGAGAATTGATATTAAGAACCCAGATGTAGCAGATTCTAAATCCATAAGTATATCTATAAGGTTCTAAGCAATAACCTTATAGCAGCTTTTATGGGAGCGACTATCGTCTAACCTCCGAACCCCGTGAGAAAAAACTGCGTCAAAGCCTCTCGTGTTATTCAGCAGGGTTAAAACTTACTAGGTACGAAGTGCTGTATGAACCTGGAGTACGTACCCCAGGTGCACACATCACTTCGTACCTACTTACCTACATTTTATATAGAAAACCGCGAAAATTTTATGGTACAATAAGAATAAGCTCAGTATTATAAAATTGCTGAAAAATCATCATGAAAATACCTAAACATATCCCATAAAAGTGTAAAAGATCTCATAAAAACATACATTTAAATAAGTGTTAGTAAAAGCGCAGCGTAGCGCGTGAGCCACATACCAAAGCGACAGTACTTTGTTGAAAGCTTCGCAAGGTAGCCCTACAGCAACGTCCATGAATGCATAAAAATATCTCGAAGTGGATTATATATATGGTATAAATGTTATTTGACATAGATTACAACACTCCTAAACAACATAATTACAGAATATGTTAGAGATAAAATTATGAATAAATGAAATTATTGAATAAAACTTACCGCACGTCCTTGAGCACACTGTTGACGCGACGCCATATTGGTCACAATTACGTTATTGGTGCGCGTGAGTTGATTCTATATTTTTTCCATAGATGGCAGTTATATTACCAATGATGATATTAACATAAACAAACTCAATTAGAAATGGTTTAGGCGCAGGATTTTTTTGTTTGGAATGTTGCTCGTGAGCTACGATGCGAAATAAAGGGTTAAGGGTTGTATTTCAAAGAAAAAAAGGAACTCTTATTTTTAACCACATTTCTGTGTCCGTCTCTATATCAAGACCTTATTTTCGAGACCGTTCCTTTTGACGAAAACTATGCCCATATCAAGTTGAAATTTTATGTCCAATACTCCAGTCTGCAACGTCCTAAAGCCGTGAAAATATCAAACTTCTCAGTCAACGCAATAAAAAAATACGTCTATGTAGCATATTAACGGCCGGTTTCAATAATCCATCTATCCTTTACCAGCAGTTAAAATAGCTCCCATTAGTATCTATCGGGGATTTATTCTGTTTCAATAAACAAATTTATGCCGAAAATGACTTTGATAATATTGAAACCGCAGTTACAGATAGATTAATGTTGACATGTTTATCTGAGATAGCGTCTACCTTTAACTGTAGGTAGATTATTGAGACTGGCCGTAAGACACTTGCAAGGGACGTAAAAACTATAGTGTAGGTACTTCTCGTTGAGCTAGAATCGCACCGACTCGCACTGGACTGGCTTTTCTATTCAATGTTTAATGATTGCATAATAAGCATTTTATCTTTCTTTCTTTCTGTAAAAATAAAAATACCGTGAATGGATATAAGGATATCTTTCTTGGGGCTAATTCAATCCTCTCTGTATCAAGTCCTATTATAAATTTTGTACTGTATAAAAAATGAGATAAATAATAATTAAATAAATATTTATTTATCTCAAAGTGTTTTTACAATATTGTTTTTTTTTTTACCAACTTTACTGTGTTTAAATTTTTCAATTTTTGTTAAAGTTAGGTGAAAACGCAAAGCATGAAAGTAAATTACAGAGAAGAATAAACTATCTTCCTGTCGACAAATAATTCACAGAAGTATTTAAATAGTTTAATTCCAATCCATCCATTAATCCGTTATCGTACTACACTACTGGAAATATCCCCTCTCGATGCACGTTATATGTCCCAGTCCTCCCTCTATTCAACTTCAATACTATTAAAAAATTGTGAATTCGTTGTGTCTGTACATTGGAGATATTTATAGAAATATACTTGGGTTCTGTTAAATGAATGATTCTGAACACAAAAATATATTTATTGAATAAATTTCTCAATTCTATCGCATGATTGATTGCAATCGGTTAATTAGAACCAGCGATTTTAATTATATAAGAAACAAATTCTACAAAAGAGAAATGGAAACAATTTCAACAATTCTAAAAAATTGTGGCAACTAATAAATGAACTATGTGGCAAGGTCGTTGGCTCAGTTGATTAAATGATTCAAAAATATTTCTCTTTATCTGACAGTGATGCCGCCAATATGTTTGCAAGGGAATTTAATCAAAGTACGCAAATAAATTTAAATTAGTGTGAGAAGAAACTAGTGACTGAACTAACGACTGGCACCAAGACTGGGGTGGAGGTGACCATGAGAATGCAAAAATTAATAATGAGGAGACTTCTAAAATCGTACAAAGTTTAAACACTAATAAAAGCCCCGGTTTAGATGGTATCAGAGCTATTGATTTAAAAAATATCAATAAAGAAATAACGCCAGTGATTACACACCTAATTAACACATGCCTTGTCACATCCACTTACCCTGATGACCTAAAGATAGGAGTAGTACGCCCTATTTTTAAAAAAGGTAATCACAGCGATTGTGGTAATAACCGTCCTATAACTATACTATCATGCATTGAGAAGATAATTGAAAGGTACATGGGGGACAAACCGAGTCAATTTTTAGTGTCGCACAATATAATTCATGACAAACAGTACGGTTTTCAGAAAGGAAAAAGTACATCTCAATTATTGTGTCAATTCACCAACAAAATTAACAAGCACCTGAATGAAAAACGTCACGTGCTCGTTATTTTCATTGATTTCAGCAAAGCATTTGATATGCTACAATATAAAGTTTTGTATGAGAGATTGGAGCAGACTGGTATACGAGGCCCACTGGTACAACTTTTTAAAAATTATCACAATAGCAGGTACACGAGAGTAAAGGTCGGGAATCAGTACAGTAACTGCGTTAATACCGAAAAAGGCACGGCACAGGGCTCAATAATTGGCCCGAATGAATATCTAAAATATGAAAACCAATTGTGCAACCTATTTGCATACGGCTCAGTATACCAGTTTGCTGACGACACGTGTCTATTGGTAGCAGAAAAGGACATAAAAGCAGCTGAGTTCAAATTACAGCATAACTTTGACAGAATGTGTCAATGGGCTCACGATGTTGGTCTGGTGATAAATGCTCAACAAACTAAACTCATGTGCATAGAATCCTCGCATAACACCAGTACATACTCGCCTAGTATAATGGTGCACGATCACGAATTTACATTTTATTTTTATTTTACATAACAATCTTAAGTGCAAGCATAGTAGCTTATGTACGAATCTAGATATAGTCAAGGAACATATGTACTTGGGGCTAATAAAAGATAATCGTTTTAACTGGGGAGCCCGCATAGAACATGTTTGTAATAGATTAAGAGCTGTAATTAGTAGACTATATATATTGAAATACAAAATTACATTTAAATCCTTGCGCTTACTGTATCTCGCTTTGGCAGACTCTGTTATTAATTATGGTTTATGTAGCTATGGACGCACTTACAAAATATATATTGAAAAAATATACAAGTTGCAGTTAAGGTTGTTGAAAACGATAGTTCCATTGAAAGTAAAAAATAAATATAAAGATAATTACAACAAATTATTTAAATATTGTGAGGTACTACCAATTCAATGCAAAACTAACATAGTCATTATGAAAGAAGAAAGCTCAAATAAAAATCAGTTACGTGCAAAAAAACGAAACGGTAATTTGCGGGAATTGACATATTCAAAAAGATATCTAATACCAAATTCAACAAATGTATATGGAACCAGAATTTGTCAATATATGCTACCCTATATTTTAAATAGCTTGCCAGAACAAATAGTTCAAAAATATGTAACACAGCAACCGTTTATAAAAAGTTTGCAAAGCCATTTCCTAAACGATATAGAAGATTCTGTATGTACTTAATTTGTTTTAGATTATAATTTTTTCACTTATGTAATTAGTTTAGTTTATAACCAATAAGCGAACTCCCGCTCGCATAAAAACCATCGTGGTTTAAGCGGGTGGTTTAATTTTAACAACATAAATTATGTAAACGAATTGATCAATAAAAAAAATAAAAATAATATGACTAAAAACAATAAACGACCTCGGCTCAAGTCGCGAGCGTCAGCTAGAGTTTTATATATTTTTTCACAACTACTCGGCTTGTAATGTGTGACCACACAACTAATTGAATTGGAAAAATATTGTTATCTAGCCATTCGGCTCCGCCCGCGTGGAATTCTGAACCCCTTACCTATACTATTATCTTAACCTATAGGGATAAAAAGTAGTCTGTGTTATTCCGGACTATACTCCATCCCTGTAGCAAATTTCAGCCATATTCTTTCAGCCGTTTGACCGTAATTAAGTAACAAACAAACCTCCAAACATCATCACAAACTTTCACATTTATAATACTAGTAGAATTAGTAGGATATGACTAGTAGGATAGGATAGTGGGATATTCATTATCCTTAGAGTCATTTTTGGGGTCAGAACCCACTAGTCACCTAATATTCTTACCCCGGAATAAAAGTTGTAGATTCGACCCCCTACATCAATTTCCATTGGTCCCCCAGTAGGAGACCAGGTAATATTTATGTTATTTTTATGGACCTACTTGAACCTAGAATAAATTACCTTCAGCTTACCATCAGGCGAGGTGAAGTCAAATTGATGTAAATATAAAAAAAAAACAGAACCTACTCAGGTGCCTTTTGGGTCTATGATAGAAAACCAGCCATATTTTTACATAATAAAGCGTCGATTTGGAAACAGTACAGTACCACTTTAATTAACATAAGCAGAAAATAGGTGACCTGAAACGACATTTCAGGTTAGAGAGATTATAGAAGATGATTATACCCTGAAAATTTGAAGTTCGCCTAACTTAGAAGTACGCTCTTGATAGGTGAATGGCATGATCAGAGTATCCCTGCCCTAACAAAACTAAGGAGAACCTACAGTAAGAGTTCAAAAGTTAGCTACACAGTTTGACTAAGTTGGCACCAGATTGTCCGCACATTCATAGTGGTTAATTTTAGCCGTAGCTGAGTGGAAATTGGTATATGGTGGAAACAGTAGTCCATGAGCACGCGATATTGTACTCGGCTCGGGCGTCGGATTGAGTTGAAAATCATGTGGTCTGTGAGGGAACTGGCGATCCAGCAAGGATGCGACTTTGGATGATTGCGTAACTATAGGTTTCTGAATAGATTACTTACTTGAAGCACATACAGAACAATGAGTTTGTTCTGTTCTTTGTTTTGTTTGACTTAATTTGTTGAGATTTTGTATCAAGCAGTCAGTGATACTGTGTGTGAGGCTGTTATCTCATCCTCAGAGCCTTTTTCCAGCTCAGGTGGGGTCGACCAGTCATCATTATCAACAGTTATACATTTGAAATTTGGTATGTTTATGTATCATTTCCTGAGAATTTGAACTTCCTAGCACTGTCCAGATAGATTATAGTCTCATCTCTCGGACGCTTTGAGAAAAGGTAGGTAATGCCTTGCGCTTTCAGTCTCGTCTAGGTGGGGGCACTGCCATGCACCCAGATATACTTAAATGATTTTAAATATAAAATAACAGACCAGGGGACGAATGGGAACTTCAAACATTTGAGGGGACGAGTGGGTACAGGGTGTGAATTTCAGGGGTCTAGTGGGTTCTCTCTTATTTTATTAGTAGCATGATACAATTATGTATAACTTACGGAGAATCGTAAATCCTCTGCCCAGATGTCCTGATATGCTCATGCTATGAATGTTGTGTAACAATGCTAACTGCTCAGGATCTATTGGGTTTGATTTCAAAACTTCAAACACGTAGTTTACAGCTTCTTCATGTCTACCCGATATAGTAACTAAGTATGGTATACTGGTAGTGTAGCGGTTAAGATTCTGTAAGGTTATTAAGATTAGTAAAAGCATCTTTGTGCAGTATTCTCTTAAAATCTGAAACTTGTAAGCTCTGTTTCAGCGTCCTGTACCTCAAAATTAAAAAAAGAACAATTATAGTATCACTTCGTTGTCCATCAGCTTGTCCGTAATTTTTTTTGTTTTAATTTCAATTTTACCGCCTTCAGTCTAATTCAGCAACTTTCATGTCGCCAGTTCAACTGACTGGGGGCATCCCCACCTTTCGTTTACCGATTCACTTCCAGCCCATTGTCATTTTAGTTTATATATTCAGCTACCTATAAAGGCAACTTTAGTTCTTTGTTAGACGACATAATTTTGAATTTTATCCTTCAAAGAAGCCACTCCAAGTATAGCTCACTCCACCTTTGTTGATATAGGGGCACGGCAGTTTTCCAACAGCAATGTTAAATTGTCCCTCAATACAGTAGTGAACGGAATTCTCGGCGCGTGAGTCCGACTAGTACTTGACCAGCTTTTTTATTCTTACCTTAGGCTTATAGCATCCATGCAGTAACACGTGGGAGTTCACACCAGTAGCTGACATGCCATTTACAGCGACATAAGTACGGTCAAAATGCTGATGTTCTTTTATGACCTCCATACGCCCATCGCACAGCGCCGCTATGTCTTTTCGGGGTTGTTTACAATGCAAGTTAGCAGCTAATTGACCGTAGTGGTAACCTAGCAGCACCTACAGAAGTTTCACTAATTCAGATTTTGGATAGTACGTGATCTATAAATGATATAAGTGAATATCCAGGACGGGACATAAACCCGCGACCAGTCCCTTACAGGGGGAATACTCTGATCCACTGAGCTACCTGGACCTGTCCTAGATATTCGAAATTCTCCGATACATTACGCCTTGGGGCACCTCTGGAGCCATCTACTGTAATTCTTACAAACTACGGAAACAATGAATAATGTTACAATTATTTTTAAATATTATTTTAAGATTACTTACAAATTAATTAAATGAAAGCAATTAGTATGTTATCTTTTCCTACAGATTTACCTAACTCGGAAACAGTGAACATCCAGGACAAGACTGGTCCCGGGACGGATTGTTATAATATACCTTTGTTATGGCAGATATACCGGAAGCAGCTTCTCCATATCCAATGTTAGACATGACACTACCGATCAAAAGTGGTTCATCTCTACACTTACAAAATACTTCTTCCATAGCTTGTAACTCAACCTTGTCTGCTTCTGGTGAAGCTGTAACAAACAAATTAGTAGTTGCTATATTTCCAAAGTACGCTTTAAACCCCTTTAATTGTTAACCAGAATACTAACCAGACCCAAAAGCTTCAACAAATTCAATAGCTTGCGGTGAAACCCCTACCTTTTGGTAGAAGTTTTTAAGGAAATTAGTTGTACTACTGAGGTCTCTGTAGAATCCATATTTTGGACCAACTTCTGTTTTCGGCACATTTGTAAACTCAGTCTGAACGTATAAAAGCTCAGCATATATTCTAAGAAATAGACAAATATATTAATACATAATATTGCAATTATTAAAAACATTAATCATTATTTGTTTAATATGTGGTTATCTGATGGGTGGTGGTCTGATCCCCCATGAGGACCAGTCGGCTTGGGGAATGTTTCTGTATGTATATAATATAAATTCCACGTATGGAAAATGCAGAATGTCTGTGGTGGTGCTCGTATTTTGAAAATCCCGCCCTGAGTTAACAGAGTGTTTTTTTATTTATTAAATAGGACAGCCATTGGTTAATACAACAATACTATGCTATAATTACATATAGGAACATTCATTATTTTTTTTTGTTTCACCTTTTAAGGCAGCCAATTAATTCTTAATTTTGTTAGAGTTCAAGGCTCAAATCCGCTCGCTCCAATAGGTATTAACCTATTTAAACAAGCCGATTCAAGCTCGACTATTGAATACAGTATTACTTTGTTGTAGGTTGTTGACATGTATAAAATCGAGTACTTTTTGTATATGGATCCGGTAATAAGTGGAGATGACCTATTTATTATTGTCCAATCTATTTGTGAAAGGTTGAATGAAGTGCCCTACGATACATGACACGTAGTTTGCCCACTCAATAACGCTGTTACAATCGTCAATAAACAATTCCAATAACGCTTTATTGACTGGTGGGCTCAGATTTATAGAGCCAAAAGCCAGAATGATGGACTTACTTCCATCAGTGTATATACCTTTTTTTTTTTCTTTTATCGTGCGGAAATCCCTTCGGATACCCCCCCGCGTGCCAGCGGGGGCGGTTATGTCGGGCTTGAACCGACTAAAACCGCACGCCGTCTCGGGTCTACAGACGCCGGGGTGTAAGGTTGCCCATAGAGCATATCCCTCGCACCCCGAAATCAGTGTATATACCTAATACAATGTACGTATTTTCTATCGGTGTACCGATGCACTCTGCTTAATTGATTTGTATTGTAGCATAAGTTAAATAATTATTGAAATTAGATTCAATACGCGATGTTCTATCCGCTGGATACGGCGTAATCACGCGATGCGTCTCTCATGGAACACTGCATCACAGCATTAAGCCACAGATTAATAAATAGTTTAGTTACTACGTAAATTAATCTGAGAAGCGACCAATTTCTTCGCTTTCACCAGTGACATACTTTGATCTCCCGTGACACTTATTTAATCCGTACATGCATTAGTTTTGCAATGTTGTATGGAAATTTGCCCGATTTGTTGACATATATGATTACTGCTTCGCTTCCCTGTTCAACTAAACAAAGGAACAAACTCTTCAGCTTTATAATATTAGTATAGATTGAGACTTCAGCATCGTTCTTTTTTAAACACAAACTGTTATTTGTGAATACTCATAATTGGCCTTCACTATGTTATTTATTATTTTATTGTTATTTGTTAGCTGTAAGTTTTCCTAAAACTGTAAAATAAAATAAAATATACTCTATGCAACTTTAGCTAAACTCAATTTTAGTTCCTGTTGTCATGACAACAACAAAAAGATGGCGTTAAAAATCGCAGAAAAATCAAACTTGGTATATATTTTTTTATTTTATATATTTATTAAAGTTCGGCCGTTCAGAGAATGCGTTCCTGACACCTATCAGTTAGTCACGACTAGTGATGGGCACAACATAACACTGAGTTCGTTACCGTTCCTCCAAAATGAACCGCCGCGTTATTTTTAAGATTATTTTCGTTTTAAATTGGCGGAATCATTTAAAATTTATATTTTAGTTATTTAAGTGGAAACCAAAAAAAGGTAATATTAATATAATAAAATTGTTTTATTTATTCTTTGTTACAAAGTTACAATCTGTATTCCTATGCAATAAAGTACATTGAATTGAATGTACGTACAGAATATTAATCAGACTCCGGAGGTGGTGTCTTCATCATCATATTCGCCTACATGTATAATTATATTATTATCAATAACAGAATCAATCCTGATATCTCGGTCAAAATGTTCCACAATCAGGTTTTTAGTCTTCTCAACAACCTTTGCCCAGTCATCTTTTGTGACTTCCCCGCAGGCTTCTTTTAATAGGGTCATCATCTTTTTCGTGCTGAATGGCGGGGAAGTATTGTGGCGGGTGGCGTAACCTTTTATTTGAGCCCAGATTAGCTCAATCGCGTTATATTGGCAATGATACGGTGGAATTCTTAGAACGCGATGACCGTACTCCAGAGCCAGTTCATCGATTTCGTATCACACATTTACCGCTTTATTTTCTAACTAATTTAATTAGCTCTGCTTTTAGCCTAATGCCTTTTGCTTGTAACCAAGCCACCATTTCTTCTTTTTTATTAGCTTGGGTAGGTGGTTTCTGTATTTGAACCGAGTGATAGGAGGCATTATCCATGAATATTACAGAAGGCTCTGGTAGGCTGGGCAAAAGCACGTTCTGGAACCACTCTTTAAATATAGTGGCATTCATTTCCTCGTGGTAGTCATTTGTGGTTTTTGATTGAAATGCCAGTAACTCGTTCTCCACAAAGCCGTATTTTGCAGAACCTGCGTGGCATATTATCAGACGGGCCCCCTTACCCATTGGTACTTTCGACGTCGACGCTTGTGTATCATCCGTCCAAGAACGGGAAACCGTGTGATTGGCGTTTAGCCATGTCTCGTCAATGAACACGACATTATCCCAGTTATCAATTTTTTTTGCTTCTCTCAAAAACTTTTCCGTTTAAAATTATGTCGTATCGCTTTAATTTTTTCTTTATTTTGTCTGTTTTTTTATACGAAAAACCAATATCTTTTAAGATTTTGGTTAAAGCAGTTTTACCCCCGCTAAACAGTCCAGCCTCTCTTAACGATGCCAAAAGCTTCTTCCCGTTGAGATATTCATTTCTGGAATAGTAACCATATATATGATTTCTGATTGCATCGGCGTCAAAGGTGTCAATATCTGTCACGGGTTTAGTTCTACGTTTCTTCTTCGGAGTATGTAAAATATTATCTACCGTGCCAGTAGAGCCGAACTTTTCTTTATTAATATTTGTTATCGTTCGTTTGCTAACTCCAAGCGCCTGAGAGACGCGTTCTTGTACTTGTTCGACAGGTACCAGGGGTCCGCCATTTAGCCGTACCGCTCAAAGTAATCTTGTAGCTTGATGATTAACTCACGGGCTCCACTTTTCAATGTTTGTCCACGTTTTGGTATTATTATGCACCAAAAGTAAAAAGAACGCAATACAAAACACAATCGAAGTCCGATTTAGCGCCGATGTCAGTTTGAAAAGCAGAAATAATCCATTAAACGAAAGCCGGGTAATCAAATAAAAATAAATCGAAAACACTTGAAGAACGTGGTCTATGCGCAAAAAACGACAACAGACGACTGTTTTAGCGTCACAAAATGGCGGCCCATAACGCCATTTCTGCCGTCGTAATTATAAATGCAGTAATCGTAATTTTTCCAAATTCCTGTTTTTATCGAAAATGAAGTTAAGAGACACGTATCTAACTTTTGGTAAAAAAATAAAATAAAAAAAGTATTATGGAAGTTAGTAAATTGTAAGCAAAAATGCAGCATTCGTATGTTTTTCCCGGGAGTTTGTTAATTTAAATGCAGTAATAATAATGTACAAGGATAAAATGCAGTACTAATGCCTATATTACTAATTTAAATTGCAGTATTAATCTTATCGTAGAGCTAAATGCAGCATTCGCATAATGAACTTCATTTTAATGTTGTACGTTTTATATTTCTATGAGTCTTTTGTAATATACTACTAATTTAAATTGCAGTATTATGTAATCTTATCGTAGAGCTAAATGAAGCATTCGCATAATGAACTGCATTTTAATGTGGTACATTTTATATTTCTATGAGTCATTTCGATATTCAAATGCAGTAAATGTTTAATACGTGATATTATTTGTTGAGTACAATTTTTTATATAGATGCCTGTGTTTTTAACATTGAATTGTTTAATGAGAGCTTTACTTAAATAAAGTACAGTACTGCATTTATAGAATATTTAGTAGATCGTTTAGTTTTGATGTACTAGAAATAAATGCAGTTTGAATTATTTCCTAGACATAAATGCAGTACTAAGCACAAATACTGCATTTCACTTTAAAATAAATGCAAATATCAAATATAAATACAAAAATAAAATGCAGTATTCAACATTATAAACTAATTAATTCATAAAATTGTCTTTATTGTTAAAATTAATAGTAAATTGACTTATTTGTACATACTGAATCAAAAATAAAACATTTAAGATTTCAGCAATTGTAGAGAATGTAAAAAAACCTTTAACCGCGTTTTTCTCGAAACCGCCATTTTGCAAATACTGCATTTACAATTACGAGGGCAGATTTGGGGTTACCATTTTTAATCTAAGTATAAAAATGCTAGTAACGCCATTTGGGGTTACCATTTTCAACCTAAATATAAAAATGCTACTTTCTTTCGCGCGTTCGGTTTGGTCGTAGTTTTATTTTATATTTAATAAAAGTTATCTTATAGTCCATTATTTTCAAATTCTTAAAAAGAAAAACAAAACGTATTATTTTATAAAGTATAACTGTATAAGAACAGATTACGATACTATTATTACCTGTTATTGTTAGCACAGCACTACAAATATAAAGTGCTGACATAACCTTGTAATAGCGCAGTATAGATTTAGAAAAATATTGTTTACCAAGTTATTTGACACTCAGTTTGGCACAAAATTATAACATTCATTGATTATTGATAGAATAATGTTGTTTTAATGCTCATCAATTGTTAAAACGGTAAACAACCAGCAAAAATATTTTTATCGTAACTGCAACGCCATTACAAAAAGTTACGTCGTCAGTTCAATCGCGACGTTTCAGGAACGCATTCTCTGAACGGCCGTAGTATAATTATGCTATGTGCTGTTTGAGGCGGAGACAAATACAAAAACTCAAAACCGATTTTAATGAAGAATCGGTTCAGCCATTCTTGATTTATAACAAACTACGTTTTACCCCTTTTTACTGCCTTAAGGATTGAATTTAAAAAAAAATATTTCGTACACCTCAACGCATTAAAAAAAACACACACTCTCCAAATTTCAAGTCTCTACGACCAGCTAGGCTGCGCGTTGTCTCTAAGGAAGTTAGTTAGGGCTTTTAAGTTTAAATATGTAATAATTTACCTCAAAGCATCCTTTGCTTTTTGTAAAAATAGTACATTTATAGCTTCCGACTTAGCACAACCATCAGCACCCTCATCAAATGATTTTGTCTTACCATCACTGCAGAATTTTATAACCCTGTAAAATAAACATAAACATCAGACGTACCGAAAAATAGTTAGATTAGATCAGAACATAATAAATAAATAAATAAAAAAGCCTTTTATTTCTTGCGTAATCCCATTACAAATACATTCTAGTTACAAATATATTATTATTATGGATGGTTCATTCAGTATTCTGTGTCATTTTTGTTGTTTATAATTCATTATTCTTAGTATTATTAGTTTATTGACTATAATCTATTATATAATTAATTTAAATTCCTGTAATAATAGTATTATTTTCTCTAATATTATTAAATTATAATTTATTATTGTTTAAGTTCCTTAAATTAACCCTGTTACATTATTGACATGCAATGCAAAACGAATAAAAAATGAAATAACATAATCACTATCTTAACATGCAAGAACCCCTACTTATGTGAGGGTGAAGGCCTCCTCCAGATTTTTCCACTTGTCCCTATCTTTGGCTTTTATTTTCCAATGTTTTCCTGCTACTTTTATTAAGTCGTTTTCCCAGCGAGTATCGGTCTTCCTCTTTTTCTAATGCCTGCAGGGCCCTGCCATGACGTCAGTCTGGTAGTCCAACGGTCGCCCTCCATCCTAGCCACATGTCCTGCCCAGCGCCATTTTAATCTTAGTGAGAATTTAAGTGCGTCTATAATTTTAGTATTTTTTCGTATAATACTATGTGGGATTTTTTGTATTTTTCTCACATTTGTGATGCTTCTCTCTATACCTCGTTGACATGACCTAATCATGTTTTTCACTCTCAGTGTGTACTTCCATGTCTGGCATCCATAGGTGATGGAGGGAAGCAAGCAGGTGTCCATAACTTTTTTCTTTAGATTAATAGGCATAGTTCCTTTTAATATTTCCTTTAAGCTCCAGAATTTTCTCCATGCGCCTGAAATTCTTCTTTCTACTTCTAATTCATTGTTTTGCTTATCGAAAGAAACTTGTTTTCCTAAGTATATGTAGCTTTCCACGTATTCTAATAAATTTTGGTCAAGATACAAGGGATATTTTATGCTGTTAGTCATAATTTTGGTTTTATTTAAATTCATTTGTAAGCCTACCTCAATGCTCACAGATTTTAATGAGAGTATCATTGATTCTAGTTCTCTTGCATCTTCGTATAGAAGAATAATATCGTCTGCGAACCTTAAGTGGCTGATAAATTTTCCATTGATATTTAGTCCTGTTCTTTTCCAATTGATTTTGCTGATGGTCATCTCTAGCACCGCTATAAAAATTCTCGGTGACAAAGGGTCCCCTTGCCTTACACCTCTTTTTATGCTTATTGGCGGTCCTGTCGACTCAAGCTTCACTCTGCTACTGCAGTTGTTGTATATATACTTAATAACTTCTATATATTTTTGTTCTACGTGCTGTGAGCTTAGAGCGGTCCATATGGAAGAGTGTAGGATCGTGTCGAAGGCTTTCTGGTAGTCGATGAAAGCAACATATAGTGGTCTCTGGTACTCGCTATATTTTTCAATTATTTGCTCAATTGAGTGGATATGATCTATCGTAGAATATCCACTTCTGAAGCCGGCTTGTTCTATCGGTTGGTGTATTTCTATACTCTTACTAATTCTCTTTTCGATAATTGATGAAAAAAGTTTGTAGAGTGATGGCAGGAGACTGATGGGGTGATAATTGCCTATATCCTTTGGGTCACCTTTTTTGTAGAGCAGTATCATGTATGACTCTGACCATTGAGAGGGTGTGGTACTTGACTCAAGTATAGAGTTAAAAAGACATGCCAGAGGCCGTGCAAGATAGTGACAACCTTCTTTTATCGCTTCGTTTGTGATTGCATCTGGTCCTGGGCACTTTTCAACCTTCAAGCTTTTGATTGCTTTTAAAACTTCTAGCTTCAGATCAGAACATAGGAATTTAAAAAAGACGTACCTTCCATAATGCACTGATGATTGAGGATGCAGAGATAAATAAGAACCACCAACAATGGCAGCGTCACACTCCCCACGATATAGACCCCAATATGCCTGTTCCAATGCAGCGGTGGAACTGCAGCATGCCTCATCAATGGCCATAGAAGGACCCCTGGCGTTCAGCCAGTACGAGATACGGTTAGCAAACATTGCTTTACTGGACCTGAATTTATAAATCAAAGAAATACAAAAATAAAATAATTTCATTGTGAACAGGCGTTTTATAAATATTCTAATAACAAATGGTTAAATTGCGGCTGCGTTTTTACCAACAATACCTATATACCGCCAGTATGTAATACCTTTTTTTTTTTTCGTGGTGAAATTCGCTTCGCTGGTCAGCGGGGGTGGTTATGTTGGGCTTGAACCGAATAAAAACCCCACGCCGTCTCGGGTCTACAGACGCCGGGGTGTAAGGTTGCCCATAGAGCATATCCGTCGCACCCCGACTGACCCTGGGCCATCTCCAGTTGCGAGATGGCCCCCTCGGATTTGGGAACCACGATGTCCCCGTCTTGCCCCGTTTTGGGGGAGGAGCGCTAGACGCCCCACCGTCCCGGCCTACTTCTGCTGGGGTGACAGGTGGCGTCACCTCTCACTCCCAGGCCTGCACTCATGGAGGACGAAGGTCGTTAAGCGACCTCCGACGCCTGAGTCGCCTGCGACGCGCGGCGGGCATGTTGCGGGCTCGGCGGGCCGGGAGAGTTCTAAATCTCTCCCGGGCGCGCTGCGCCATCTCCTTCGCGAGCATTACATGCTCGCAGACGGAGGTGACAGTGGCCCACGCGCTCGCGCTTCGCACCATTGCCGCAATCATGCTGCCGAGCGAGAGGACACTCCGATGGCTGCCACTAGGTCACGCATCGGCACCTCCCTCGCTGGGCAGACCGCCAGCGTATGCAGCCCCGAGTCCTCGCTCGCGTCGCAGTGATGGCACTCAGGCGTTGGCTCCTTCCTGATCCGATGCAGGTGGTCCCCGAAGCTCCCCTTCCCGGAGATCACCTGCGTCAGTCGGTAGGTACGAGAGGCTTCCGTGTTGCCTCTCTAGCCAATCCTCCATGATGGGCCTTACCGCCGCTATTGCGGCGTGCCCTAGTATGTAATACCTAAGTGACAGAAAATATAGTTCATTTCCATACGATGCACACAGGTTAAGTACTGCAAGTCTTTTTAGTTCTTTTACTACTAAGTTGGATTGGAAAGAAAAATTGAAGGTAGAGGCGGTCGCATGAGTAGACTGAGATGAAAATTAATATTATCACATCAATCCCCCCCTCCACCCCTCGTATATGTATACGTAGCTTAAATAATGTAGTTAGACAATTTTGCTGGAAGGAGACTTCACTTTCATTTTAAAAACGATTGAAATTGTTTAGTTTAAGTTTTTTTTAATTGTTTTTAAAATTAAAATGAAGTAACTCTGTTATCAGTAAAATTGTCTATCCACATTCCCTCCATGCGGCATTTATAGGCTGTATATACAAAACGGTCAAGAAGATAGCATAATGAAGTAAATAGCCGGTAATCTTTGATCAAGTGAACTTCTAAGTCATGATGATTCATTCAATATTTATTAGGCGGTCTACACTGCGGTTGCCTAGTGGTATGGGTAAAGGACTGCTGAGACGAGGTCTCGGGTTCGATCCCAGGTATTACCATGGCACACACCAATGACTTTTCGATGCTTTTCGAAGTTATGTATGTATTTATCGCAGGTATATAAGTGCCCGGTTAATGGCAATAGGCTCGCCACCTATTACATTGGGACCTAAAACATAAACTGGCGAAACGTGGGTGCTAGCACCTCTGCCTACCCTTTTGGGGATATAGGCGTGAGTTTATGTTATGTTATGTTATGTTATGTCTACACCAGCCAATTGTGGAGCAACCACACGGAGGGTGCCTTAAACATTACAATATAACAACGCTCTCCGGCTTATGTTCGCCATGGCGGTGTCTGTCTGGCAAATTCGAGGAGAACAGGATCAAAAATATGACGGAGCTGTTAAAAGGGCTGAGGAACTCATTCCACAGACGCTGATACTGCTCAAAGAACGAGATAGTTGGCACGGTGTTTAGACATATTTACTTATTTGACAACTAAGTACTATATTGCGTAACAACTGTCCAATATGTATAATAATGATATAATAAAATGTAGGAATATCTTAATTGAAGTAATTTCAACAATTATTAATTCTGTTATGAATTTTAAATAATACAATAAACTTTTAAGTTAATTCGGTATTATTTTTATATTTTTATTCTATTCTGTATAGATATAATTATTATAAATATTCTAGGACATTCTACAGAACGCTATCTAGACCCAAAGTAAGCACAGCTTAACTAGCTTGTGTTGTGGGTTCCAGAATAATATAAAGTAAATAAATATACTTGTATACATTTTGTTTTTGTAAATACATACATTATTTGCACTGAGCGGGAATTGAACCCGCAACCTCCGACGGGGCAGTTGAAAGTTCTACCGCCACGCCACGATCGTCAAAATGACTTATTATATAATATATTATGACAAAATACAATGGGATAATTACTGAAAATAAGCGTTTATTATTACTTACCCAACTATACCCAAACCGGATTTTGAAATATTTTGGTAAACATTAACTTTTTCCGCTTCAGAGACACATGAGCCAATATAAACACCTACTTTCTTTCCCGACAGTTGTTCCGGATTGATTCCTACAACAAGAATATTACATAGTATTTTTCGTTATTTTCAAAACCGTTTTTACCCGACTGCGCATGTATGTATGCAGTTTTCTTTGTTCCCGTCTAAGGGCCTAACAGCTGACCGGATTTCGATGAATGAGGTTTCAAATGGAAGGTATTGAGTATGATGTCCTGAGTAGTATAAGAAAAACTATATATGGATTTTTTGTCCTAAAATATTGTTGTAAAAAAATATTTTCACTCCTATCTTTTGAGTAGGGTATCAAAATTAAGGAAATTAGAAGGAGATAACAAATATATATATATATATGTGTGTGTGTCTCATATATATGTATGCATGCCAGGTGGTAATAATATAGCCTTTTATTCAGATCTCTTAACTAGTTACAATGGATTTAAACTTATAATATAATAACACTGAACTCTTAAACTAAATAAACTACATATTTAAGCTAATATCTGTTGCTTGGTTATCATTCGCAGATCTGTTTGCCAATCGGCAAAGGCCTCCTCCAACTTTTTCCATTCTTTCCTTTCCTGTGTCAGTCTGTTTCACATGACTCCGGCCACTTGTCTTATGTCGTCGTCCCATCTTTTTTGTGGCCTACCTCTCTTCCTCTTACCTTCACTAGGATACCACTAGGTCACTCTTTGACTCCATCTGTCGCATCCTCGTATCACGTGGCCAGCCCATCTCCATTTGAGTCTTTTGATTTTAAGTGTTACATCTGTAGTTTTTGTTTTACTTCTGATGACGAGATTTTTCAGTCTGTCAGACTTTCTAATATTTAACATACTCCTTTCCATTGCGTGCTGACAAGTTGCTAGTTTGTGTAATATTTCATGATTTAGCGCCCATGATTGACATCCGTACGTCAGAACAGGTAGTACGCAGGTGTTAAACAGTTTACTTTTTAATTTTATATGAAGTTTTTTATCTTTCGTAGCCTCCCTCAGGCTCCAGTATCTCTTCCTGCCATTCGTATTTCTTCTCTCCACTTCCTTACGCATGGGATCCTTTCGCGTTATAAGCTGACCTTGATAGATGTACTCATCAGCGTAGTCTATTTCGGTGTTCCCTAGTTTGATAGTGTACTTGTTTCCGTTTGTCATCACTTTAGTCTTATCCGGATTCAGTGCCAATCTCGCTTTAGCACTTTCTGTCGCAAGTTCTCCTAGCATTTTGTTTAAGTCTTCTGGTGTTTTGGCAAATAGGACTATATCGTCAGCGAACCTCAAGTGTGACAGCAATACGTCATTTACGTTAATACCGAGTCGTTCCCAATTAAGTCTTCTGAAAATAGATTCCAGTACTGCGGAGAAAAGTTTAGGAGATAGGGGATCCCCCTGTCTAACGCCTTTTTCAATTCTGAAAGGAGCGCTTTTCGTTTCTAGTTGGATTCTTCTTGTGCTACGACTGTAAATGTTTTTTATTAGTCGGATGTATTTGTGGTCGATTCCTTGTTCTAGTAGTGCCTCCCATATTTTTTCGTGTAGTAGAGAATCAAACGCTTTGCTGTAATCGATAAACGCGATGTAGTATGTTAGCTGGTATTCGTTGTATTTTTCTAGAACTTGTCGCACTACGTGGATGTGGTCGATTACCGAATAATCTTTGCGGAACCTACCATACCAGGTGGTCCCCTTTCTTTTTTATCGTCCGGAAATCCCTTCGGATACCCCCCCGCGTGCCAGCGGGGGCGGTTATGTCGGGCTTGAATCGATTGCATAAAAAACCTAGATTCTCACCGTGATGAAATATTTGTCAACGAAATGATAAAACACATCATCGAAATGATACAATTAAAAATAAATACCTTTAAAAATAAATTAATGAGTCTCGCCTGCTATCAAACTTATTTCGGTATTAATCGCGGCAGTCGGGTTTTTTTAATTTTTTAATAATTTATTTTATTTTATACTTTTTGGTTATGCCATATTATATATTTTTGTCACCTCCTTCTAATTTCCTTTAATTTGATACCCTACTCAATAGAATTTCAACAAAGCCGTCCTGTATTTCCGTGGACTTTCTCTTTTTTAACTTTTACTAGATATAGACTACAAGGTTTGTTTTGCGTCCTGGTTTAGATAATGCACATATTTCGTGACATCAAAATATCTTAATCAACATAATAATATGAGATATAACAGTTTACAGCTTTGATGTCATCGAGATGAAACAAGCGTGCGCCGAAATGAAGGAATTAACTACTGAAATAAAATTACTAGTTATTACCCATTTGCTTTTTAATTTACTTACCTGATACTGAAAATTTACAGTAGTTGTAATTTTCAACATTTACCTATTGTAATACACCTCTGCCTACCCCTACGGGGATACAGGCGTGTAGTTATGTTATGTTACCAATTTTTTTTTTTCGTGCGGAAATCCCTTCGGATACCCCCCGCGTGCCAGCGGGGGTGGTTATGTCGGGCTTGAACCGATTGCATAAAAAACCTAGATTCTCACCGTGATGAAATATTTGTCAACGAAATGATAAAACACATCATCGAAATGATACAATTACACACCGAAACTACACGGAAATGATGTTTTTCTCATTTCAGTGATATTTTTATCATTTCGGTAATAGTTTAGTCTACCGAATCAACCATAATGAAAATAAAATTTAATGTCATAATTTAGTATGGCATACTTTCATTTCTCCCAACGATCATAACGCATAAAACTATCATTCGTCCTAAATTGTAAGGCATAATTTTTTTAGTATAACTTCCGTAAGCATCTCTATTTAAAAAGCATAATATACTAAGCATAACATTATTATCGCATAACAATATTAAAGCATAATATTATTAACAAATACTTTTTTATTTTTTAAGCGTGTGGAAACCCCCACGGGCTTCACCCCATCGGTGCCGATGATGAGGTGGGCGTGTCGGGATTGGACCGACTAAAACCACACCGTGTCCTCCCAAAGTATCCATTACCGGGCACCCCGGGTAAGCCCTCAAAAGGATAACCCCAGGGTTACCGGCGGACCTTGGCCGCCACCGCGGCCTCGCCTGGTGGAGTCGGGTTTTATCCCGGGTCGGTGAGTTGGCAGGCGTGTGTAGGACACACACGACACGCCTCCGCCACGGCCTGCTTCTGTAAGGACGGCGAGTTGGCCAACTGCCGTCCTCAGGCCCCGATCATGGAGGACGGTAGTCCCGGACGTAGACGAGTTTGCGGCGTCCTCGACTGCGGAACTCGGGGGACAGGGTTCTCTCCCGCTCCCTCTCCGCCGTTCCTTTCGCGCGCATTACCTGCTCGCAGAAAGAGGCGGCGGCGTGCCACTTGCTCCCGTCGGAGACCACAGCTCTCACTATGGTCTCCAACGAGAGAACGTCCACGCCCAGGACCGCAACGAGATCCCGGCGTAGACTCGCCCACGCAGGGCACTCCACCATCGCAGTGCTGGCCCTGCGGCGTTGTCTCCCTGTGGATGCGCCATAGATACTTACCGAAGCACCCGTGTCCGGTAAATTTCTGGCACATCCAGTAGGAGAGGTCACCGTGTTGCCTCTCCAACCACTCCTTCATGATCGGCCTCACCGCCGTAATGGTGGATGCCCTTGACCACACACGTTGTCTCATTTCGAACCTCACACACGAAAACTTAGACGGCATTGCTACGTAAGTTTTAAGTGCAGGAGGGGGCAGTTATGTCGTTCTATGCAAAAATATGTTTGATAAACTTTTGGCCACCGAAATTAAATAACTTTTGAGGACAAGTACATTTTTACTGCGTAGCCACTTTTCTATGTAGATATTGGTATAAAATTGCGTTATGATAACGCCAACATTATTCAAAATTGAAATAAACGTAGCCAAAAACCTATAATATAACAAGAAATATTCATTGTACGAGGGAGAATACATTGAAAAATGTTACGAGGACTGAAACTGAAATGATAAATATGGGGCCTGATAATTTCTTCGTAATTAACTGCTATTATGATGAGAAAAATTTACTGATCCACGTATAGGTAACGACTTCCTTTATCTAGAAAAAAATATCAGAAATGTCTAGTAATGTTCCACACTACCGATTTCATTCACGCCGCGGATATTTTGCTGTTGGGAAATTTACCTGATGGGAAGCTGTTACTAAGGTTTTTACGTATCTTTGTAATTGACGCAATATAAATAATGTAACATATAACAGCTAGGCTTTTAAAGCGCCATCGCGACGGGTCGATCGAGGGTTAAAAAGATAATTTATAAAAAAGTAGCTGGTCTTCGCCCCGTTGCAATAATAGCACCTAACCCGTGGACATACCTTTTATTTTTTTTTTTCTTGCGGATATCCCTTCGGATACCCCCCTGCCAGCCAGCGGGGGCGGTTATGTCGGGCTTGAACCGACTAAAACCGCACGCCGTCTCGGGTCTACAGACGCCGGGGTGTAAGGTGCCAATAGAGCATATCCCTCGCACCCCGACTGACCCTGGGCCATCTCCGGTTTCGAGATGGCCCCCTCGGGTTTGGGAACCACGGTGTCCCCGTCCTGCCCCGGTTTGGGGGAGGGGCGCTAGTCGTCCCACCGTCCCGGCCTGCTTCTGCTGGGGTGACAGGCGGCCTCACCCGCCACCCCCAGGCCTGCGCTCATGGAGGACGTAGGTCGTTAAGCGACCTCCGGCGCCTGGGTCGCCTGCGACGCGCGGCGAGCAAGTTGCGGGCTCTGCGGGCCGGGAGAGTTCTAAATCTCTCCCGGGCGCGCTTCGCCATCTCCTTCGCGAGCATTACATGCTCGCAGAAGGAGGTGGCGGCGGCCCACGTGCTCGCGCTCCGCATCATTGCCGCAATCATGCTGCCGAGCGAGAGAACTCCCACCCCGATGGCTGCCACGAGGTCACGCCTCGGCGTCTCCCACGCCGGGCAGTCCGCCAGCGTGTGCAGCCCTGAGTCCTCGCTCGCGTCGCAGTGATGACACTCAGGCGTTGACTTCTTCCTGATCCGATGCAGGTGGTCCCCGAAGCACCCCTTCCCGGAGATCACCTGCGTCAGTCGGTACGAAAGGCTTCCGTGTCGCCTCTCTAGCCAATCCTCCATGATGGGCCTTACCGCCGCTATTGCGGCGTGACCTGCGCTTGGTCGCCCAAGTCGTTCCTTCCACTCCACCACGATGGCCTGGTGGAGCTGGGACTGCACGGTCTCGATTTCTCGAGGCTCGGGGTTCCATCCCTGCTCCCGCGCCTGCTTTCGCCACTGGTACAGTTGCGAAAGGGCTCTCGCCTCCAGGTCCCCGTGGACATACCTATTTTTTTGCCATACTAACCTTGTCCTTACAATAACACAAAAAGAAAGAATTGTCCAATTTGTTGCAGTCGTTCGAAAGTAATACGCATACATAAATTTCGGCGATTCATTTTTATTTAAATAAGATGTCGGTAACGTTACAGTAACAGTGTCGCAAATTTAATTATTTTTGTCCCACCTCAAAAATGCCCAATTAAGAAGATTTCACTTAAAAAAAAAAGCTTACCGGCATCGTAGATCGCCTGATAAGCCTGTTCTAAAATCTTTCTCCCCATAGGATCCATCAAAATACCAAGGCGATAGTTCACTTTAAAAAACTGAGCGTCAAAGTGACTCATCCCAGGAATGGTTCCTGTTTGTTGCACAACTTCTGGGTGATTAGACTCAAAACGAAGATCTTCATGTGTTATTGGATTCACCTAAAAATAATAATATTTTTATCTTTAAAAAGTGCAAATGGATAATCTGATGAATTTATTTTCTACCGGTCTATTCACTAGTTAGGTACTAAGATTAAGTCTAGTCAAGACAATCATCATTCATCTGACTACGAAGCGACTGAACTTCGATATTTTCCGTGAAGCGACTGCCACCTGACCTCCACCACCCTTTGGCGATATCGAAATTCTGTAGTTAGACCATTTGTCGGACTTTTTAGGACGGCCTAGTCCTAGTCCAGTCCTAGTCAAGATAATAAATATTGTGATAAAATATTTTGTATTTTAAAATAAAGATCTAATCTCAGTTTTTAATAAAACATAGGGAATAAAAATAGTCGCAAAAGTATGAATGGTAAAAATGAAATGAAAATGAATTAAAATTACCTTATTGTATAATATTTCTGACAACTCCTTGATGTTACATGACTGTGGATACAGACCAGACATGCCGGATATCACGATTCTGTTTCCATCTTCCTGTGGTGGTATCGAAACGTACGGCACATGGTTTTGTGGTGTTGGAGCCATTGCCACAGAATTACAGATGTTCTGTAAAGAAATGTAGGTACTGCGGATAAACATATCTAGAAATGGATTCAAAACAGCAAAAGTAAATATCGAGGACGGGACTCGTCCCGTCTCTTGGGATGTTTGACTTTTCCGACATAAGTCCATGCAAAAGTTTGCATACTACTAAGGCTTGCAAGCGTTACGAAGTTTTAGCAAGACGTATCCTCGAAGAAGGCGTGTGCAACTCGTTGATATACAGTCGTTTTTTTCTTGTGATCGCAATATGCTCGCATTCCAGTCGTGACAGGTGCCCCCAAGATTTATCAAGATTTATCTAGTTAATCTATTGGACTGATACCCGTCGAGGCAAATTTTTTTAAAAAGGCTCTTTTATAGCTACGGCACCTTTGATTCTGAAATATATATTTTATTTACCTAAAACTTTTATGCAAGTGGGTCAGTTTTGAATAATGGCACTTTTGATTATAAAAAATAAAATATATGTTATACTCACGTAAATGTGTACTAACATATTTTATAGTATGGTCATTTTGTTTATAAATTTACTCACTAACACTGGGATTTTTCGCCTAAGTATCAGATCGCATCTAACAAAATGGCTGTTATGCTCATAATTAATCCGCACAAACACGAAAATGTAAAAAGGGTCTATGATCATTTTTGTATTTGTATAGAAATAAAAGGTGTATTTTTTAAATATGAAAAACGGATTTTAAAAATAAAAACTTTAATTTATTTTTATATGTGACCATGTTGCATTGTGACAGCGATGTTTAAAATGTGTAACTTCTTAAATTATGGTAATAAACATCGAAGCAACTACAATAAGTAACATTATAGTTCATCATCAACCTATGCTAGTCCACTGCTGGACATAGGTCTCCCCTAATGAGCGCCATAGCGCCCTGTCTTCAGCTTACCGCATTATACTTACCTTTTATTAATTAACTACCTTAAAATAATTTGACTAATAAGCAAAACAAATTTATTTTGACAACAATTATTTACTGTTCTATCCTCATGCTTTTTTATTTATTTATTTCTAACATTACATCTGTCATTTCAGGATTTTATTAAAAGATTATTAATTATAATTACTATATTTTTTTATAATTTTGATTATGAAATTAAATTTTTAACTAATAGTTAATAACTACCAAGGATGCTTTTATTTAGTTTAGAGGATTTCAAAAATCTGAATTTTCAGTTCGGCACCTCTTTTCTTTGCCGCACCATCAGGATTTGGAATTCTTTGCCAGCACACGAGTTTCCTACTTCCTACAGTCCCGGGTCCTTTAAGCGGGCGTGAGAAAGCATCTTATGAGGCCGTCAAGCTGAGAGCCACCGTTGTAACATAATTTATGTCTGTATGGTGACCCCTATTCCTGAAACTTTACCTATCAGGCCTCCCCAGATAGGTTAAGTTTCAAACTAAAGTCTTACACTTAAAGTTATATTGACGTGTAACTTATATAAGAAAAAGAATATTAAGTAATCCCCATTATTAACGGAAACACTGTAGAATTCATAATGAAAAATATAAAGAATGATTGAGAAGATTAGAGAGAAATGCTAAAAGAATCTAGAAAATTACAACAAACAAGAATTAATGCGCGCTTTATGATCGTTTGTAATAAGAAACGCTATGAAAAAATATTTATTATTTGATAATTAGTATTATTAAATTTATTATATAATCATGATCTTACCTTACAATTGTCGCTACAAAATGAACTGAAAGTCTATTACTGTAACTTAAATGGTTATGTACTTCTATATATATATATGTGTAGTCAAATGCACATGAATAATTTCAGAGTTCCGCACCTCAGAATAAAAAACATAATCGGCAAGAAGTCATAAGTGGGGTCCCGATACTTTTTGAAAAAAATGTCGTCATCCAGGAAAAAAATAATAACGATTACTATTTTTATTATTTTGTTTTCAAATTAAGTTATTAAAAGATAATTATATTGTTAAATTAATTATGACATTGCATCGACGGAGTAGGCCCAGTTTTTTTATATTTGTTTCACAACAGGAAAAGCAAATGCGATGTGTGGACGTCCGTCCGTTCGATATATTGTTCTCCAAAAAATTAATTTTAGGGAAAAATGATTCGCATACATTATAACCAGAACCAAATATAATGGTCATATTTAAACTAGTTTCTTGCAATTTTCATGCTTTTCAGAAACATGTTTACCCCAAATTTGCCTGCCTGTAGGCGAAGCATAAAGGGGCATATATTTTTTATTACTTTTTTTATTAGGTAAATTTTGGTGGTCACACGGCAATATCTCTTTAGCTATTAAAGATAGAGTATTGATTCTTTTTACATGTTTTATCACCTATAATTGTTACTAAAAATATAATTTAATTTTAAAGTAAATAAAAAAAATATTTTGAACACTAAAAACGGGGCTAAATTTCGCAATTCTTCGCATTTTACAGTCCCCGCTTACCTTAAACAAACGGGTAATAATTCCCCAATGGTTTTATGTATACTTATGGATTGTATATCAAAACATATAAAATATAAAAAATATTCATAAAATATATATATATATATATATATATTTACATTAAACGTTGCTTAAAAATAATGAGGCAAAATGTATCGGTCACACGGTTTTAGATTTCGTGAGAACTCGTGATTCAAAGATATTTTGAGTAAATTAATAATCAACTTTTATTGTATGTTTTATATGGAATTTCTTTTGATCACGAACAGCCGAGAAGACTGAACGAATAACTTACAGCAATATACAAGACAATACAAGTTGTTCTTCACTTTTCAACTGTTTTTTTAGGTTAGGTACGTAAATTTCGTGGACACAAAATTTCATTTAATAATATATTTCCAATAACTAAGATTGACCATAATAAGACCGATGAATGATGAATAATTTGGTAATGTACTTTGCGTTTTCAACATCCTTAATAATTGAAGTAGGTATCACTGAGTAAGTTTAATTTCATCAGTTACGTGGCGTCATTTTCATGTCGATAAGAACATTCCTCGTTCTGAAGCTCGTTGGTACGTCCGTCTTAGTAAGGGTTTTGTCGCACCTGGTTGGGTAGCAGGTGATGGTCTAGAGCGCTAGTCGAAGCACTAGTGTGGGCAGACGGCCTGACCGTCACAGAACGCATCTTGAAAGCGCCCAGCGAGTACTGGTTGTCAGGGCCATTCATGGGTACCAAACCGTGTCTGCGTACTGACCGAAAACCCCCGTTGGATTTGGAGGTAAAAGTGCACGCCGAAGTATATTGACTGAGGACGAAGTACTGGGCGGGTCGTACCAGTCGGTGAACGTCTGAAGAAAACCATGGGTGGCAAGAAAACAAGCCGTCATGGTTCAGTGATCGTCACGGCACTTCGGTTATAGTCGAGTGGGCAGGGAGTCAGCACGTCATCCTTTCCTTTCGACTGCCTCAGGTGAGGCCGCCTGGTGGGCACGGCTTTATCGGCAAGTGTCTTTTATCAGTCCCTAGGAGGAAAAGGAATTCTGGCAACCACCATAATTGTGGCTGCACGGAGACCAGGGTTTGCGGATGAAGTACGTCTTTTACTACCAGATTAAACTAACGAACGAGCGATAAAGAAGCTTCTAGCCTAATCCATGCAAGTCGTCCGACTTGCATGGATTAGGCTAGAAGACGACGTCGTGCTCTGAGTTACTGAATATGTTCAAAATATTTTGTCAAGTAAAAACCACTAAACGATCAATACATTGCAATAAGACTAAAAGGATAATGACTAATAGGCGTTATGGCTTACATTCATTTAATTCTTAATTGACTATTAAACCGAGCATGTTTCTCGTGGCTGTGTGATGTGACTGGCTGCCGCGCGACCTGTTCGATTGATTCATATATTATTTTGTAAAACCTTTTTATTTATGATTCAATATTATTTGTTATGTAGTCTGCCTGTCACCGTTGTGAGAACAACATCTTATTGTGCTATATTTATCAATTAAAACCATTAATTATAAAACGTATAATTAATGGTTTTAATTGATAAATATAGCACAATAAGATGTTGTGTTTCACTCATCTCATAAGTTTAGTAATACAGTCCACTCCACATTAGCTATCAAAAAGTTTCCAACTGAACCTTAAAATTATTTACACACTAGAATTTATTTCTAGAATTCTTATGACCTCAATAATGTAGTCTGATTTTCAAGGCAATTGTCATTGTGTTTATGCACTATGTGATATTTGCGAAACAGTGAACTATTATTATAGTTTAAATCATCGCATAAATTATAGAGTCCTTAACGTCAATTGTGAAATTAATTAATGTAGATAACCGCCAAAAGTATTAAATTACAATTCACGAAAATCATTCAAATCGACAAGCAATAACTGCATAATCGAAAAATTCCAACTTTCAGGACAAAAGATTGACTGATTTTATCGACTATCTCTTCACTGAGTGTTTCTATTGAAGTTATTAATGTATCAAATGAAAGCAAATTTGTTAAATACAATTATGGCATTAATGAGATATTCCTTTTATTAAAAAACCTAGTAATTTACGCAAAGAAATAATAACTAAATGTCTTTTTTTTTAAAGTGTGGAAAGCCCTTCACCCCGTCGGTACCAACGATGGGATGGGCGTGTCGGAATCGGACCGACTAAAAACCACACAGTGTCCACCCCAAGTGTCGATTGCCGGGCACCCCAGGTAAGTCCTCGAAAGGATAACCCCAGGGTTACCGGCGGACTTTGGCCGCCTGGTGGGGTCGGGTTTTACCCCGCGACGACGGTGAGGTGTGTTATGGTGTGTAGGGCACACACGACACGCCTCCGTCTTGGCCTGCTTCTGTAAGAACCGCGAGTCGGCCAACTGCCGTACTAATACTCCGTAATGCTTACGGGATTAACGCAGTAAATTCAACGCATAAAATATTTCGTAATATTATATAATAATTTATTTAACCAAAAGAAATTCGACATAATAACACAATTTATGGTTAATTATGTTAGAATTAAGTTTTACAATTTGTGTCTGGTATTAGCATCTGCTGCTGGACTAGGCTTCTCTCCTGTATTTCAGCTAACAGCGCCTCCACCCCGACTTCTGGGTATATTTAAGAATACAAATTTTTTGTGTATTGTGCAAAAGCGAGAATTACAAATTTATAATTAAAATATAAATCAAAATAAAATAAAGAACGTGTCCCTTTCCCTGTGTGTGTTATGTGTGAGTTGTGTGTATACCCTAATGGTATGTATGGGTGTGTGCATAATATTTGTGTGTATGTTATGTGTGTGTGTATAGGTGTTGTGTATAGATGTGTGCTTAATAGAGTGAGTGTGAGAGGAGAGTAACATAGTGTAAGCATGATACTTTTCTGCAACCTGGTTTGCTTGCTCAAAGTTGTTATGATAAATTATAACTAATACTTAGCTATATTTAATTACTCTATAACGGTTATAACTAACTCAGTTTCATCATATGATAATTCGCTTAAATAGTTGGATACTGGTTTTTTTACTTCTAATTTAGTTAATCGATATATTTTGATAATTTTATTAAGTTTGTTGTACGTGTAAGGACCTAGGAATGGAAAAAACCTGCGGATAAAAGATGTTTTAGGTTGTAATGTACGGTCACACACTGCAAAACATCACCGCTGAGATGTTAATTCTTGTGTATAGTCTAGTAAAAAATGTTGTTTCAACGTTATACTTAATATAAATAACTGGCACACAGTTAGGACATCACAACATTCGTACAAAAGCTTTGTAGGGTATCGAAACGGTTTGAAGGTACTGAGCTTAATAATACTTCGCTGAGCAACCTCCAACTGAATGAGGGTTGTTTTCAGTGCTCCACCCCAAGATGCTATGCTGTATGTAATCACTGATTGACAGAGGGCATAGTAGACTTGCTTAAGAGTGTCAGGCAGTAGTACACCTCTCAAAGTTTTAAAGATGTAGGTAAGTTTACGAATCCTCTTGCTCAGTGCTTCTATGTGGGCCTTGAAATTAAAATGTTGATCAATCGTAACTCCCAGGTATTTAATTGTTTGGGTACGGTGTAGTGTTTTGCATTTGAAGGTGCATGGAGTATTAGGCAATGACGGAGACATACAGTGAGGGACAATCAATTCACTATCCGTATCGACTCGAATGGAGAAGGCAATATATTTGGTTTTATCAGCATTTAGTGCAAGAAGGTTTTCTTGTAGCCCAAGTTTGACAGAGTTAAGACCATTTTGAGCATAGTAATAAACATCTTCCCAAGTTTTAGCTGTGAAGATAAGGGCAGTGTCATCCGCATACGAGATGACTTTACCCTCAGGTATATTTAAAGAGAGAAGGTAATTTACGTAAATGAGAAAGAGAGTTGGCCCAAGAATACTTTCTTGGGGGACACCGTAACACACAGGAAGATCAGTACTATGTACGAACCCACCCTTACATACTGTGCTCTATTTGACAAATAGTCAGTAAAAAGCTTCAGTTGTATTCGCCTAACTCCAACTTCTTCCAGCTTATGCACCAGAGTGGGAACAGACACAGTATCGAACGCTTTAGATAAGTCTAGGAAAATAGATGTTCGGACTAACGACCGAACATTTCGCATGATCCGCTTTACCTTTACGCGGTGACTTTTATATAAATTACATTTAGTTCACGTTCAGCAATCCAAGTGTACCTACTGTCCTAGCATAACAATCAATCATTATATCTAAAGATTTTAGATCGGAAAAAGAGAACATCTAGGACGGGACTTGAACCCGCGACCAGTCCCTTACAGGGGGAATGCTCTGGCCAACTGAGCCACCTAGACACGTCCCAGATATTCGAAATTCTCCGATACATTATACGTCTTAAGGCGACGTTGGAGCCATCTACCGTAATTCTTGCGAACTACGGAAACAATGAATAACTTTACAGTCATTTTTAAACATTGTTTTTTGATGACTCCGCCTAATTAATACAATTAAATTTTTAAGCATTTTGTATGCTTACTTTTTTCTAAAGATTTTAGATCGGAAAAAGAGAACATCTAGGACGGGACTTGAACCCGCGACCAGTCCCTTACAGGGGGAATGCTCTGACCAACTGAGCCACCTAGACACGTCCCAGATATTCGAAATTCTCCGATACATTATACGTCTTAAGGCGACGTTGGAGCCATCTACCGTAATTCTTGCGAACTACGGAAACAATGAATAACTTTACAGTCATTTTTAAACATTGTTTTTTGATGACTCCGCCTAATTAATTCAATTAAATTTTTAAGCATTTTGTATGCTTACTTTTTTCTAAAGATTTTAGATCGGAAAATTTTTTCCGATCTAAAATCTTTAGAAAAACGTGTCTAGGTGGCTCAGTTGGTCAGAGCATTCCCCCTGTAAGGGACTGGTCGCGGGTTCAAGTCCCGTCCTAGATGTTCTCTTTTTCCGATCTAAAATTTTTAGAAAAAAGTAAGCATACAAAATGCTTAAAAATTTAATTGAATCAATCATTATATCATTAAATAATTTACTGAAACATTAGTTTATTATTTATTCAGCAAACAGTGTACGGAAACCGTACATTAATGGTCCTTCGAAGCAGGGATCAGTCGCGTGTGTGGTTTACCAGTGACTATCTGGAGTATCAGTAGCAGTACGGAGCTATCGAGTACGCAGCCATCAGCAGCTAGCAAGCAGGGGTAGTACGAGCAAATCAAGTAAGATCTTTCCAATTTTTTGTCTTACTACTCTATAAGAATGGAAAACTTGTTAGCCAATCAGGAGCAAACTGGCCAAGCAATGGAGCAGCTTATGGCGTCGTTCAAGAGGACGGCTCGCGACCGTAGGAAGGTCGAATATGTTAGGAGGAAGTTGGAAACTTTGGAGCTGTATTGGAAAGAGTACCAAAGGAACCATTCGCGTTTGTGTGAGTTCGGTAACAAAAGTGATCCGTACTTTCACAACGACCATTTTACGCAGGTTTTAGAATTTTATGAGAACGCCAAAGCCCAATTGATGGAGTATTTACAGAAGCCAACAAGCCCGCGTAGACTTCAGGAAGAGAGCAAGAGTATACCAACACCAAGCACCATTTGCGCCCATAAATACGGAAAAACGGTCACAAGCAACTGACAGTCAGACTGCCGAGATGTTGTGGAAACGGGCCAGCAACTTCAAGGCCTTCTCGCGGACAGTTAGCAACATAGAATTAGAGGCAGTGACAGAAAAGTGGGAGTTCGAGGACCTCTTGAAAGAAATGCAGGCAAGATGGTCGGTGATAGATACTCTCCACTGGCAGCTGGATAGTGAGATAGGTGGCGAGAACGAGGAGTATGAGAATACTTTTTCGACGCATGAAAAGACTTACCAGTTCATGAACAGGGCTATCAATAGCAAACTGTGGTCCAGTGCGCACCGAGAAACATCAACTCCAAAGATGGAGATACCGTCTTTCCATGAGAATTATCATAACTGGGTATCGTCAGAGATCTGTTTATGGAGACAATTCATCGTAACCCCTCTCAAATGCACAGAAAATGCAATTCTTGAAAAGTAAAATAAAGGGGGAAGCGGAAAAGTTGATACAGCATCTCCAAATTAGCTCCGATAATTACCAAGCTTGTTGGGATATTTTAAATCATAGGTATCATAACCGCCCCCGCAGGCCGGCGGGGGGGTATGGTATGGTATGGTTTCGCGAGCTGGTATCCGCAACTCCACGACAAGGCAAGGTTTTTGCGTGAGGGTGGGCATTTCACTCGATCCACCCCAACTCATTGAAGAACGCCAGCAGGCTATTCACGCTGCTGGCGATCTCTCGGAGCGTACCTGTATTTCCGAAGTACTTAACCCTGTATGTGACGGTTACAGGGCAGTGTAGGAGCACGTGTGCCACTGTTTCTTCCTCTTTCATGCAGGCTCTGCAGAGAAGGCTGTCGGTGATTCCTAAAATATAAAGGTGTTTATTGAAGGAGCTGTGCCCCGTGATGGCAGCTGTGGCCGTGCGCATTTAATGTTTGGTCAGTTGTCGAAGACGCCTGGTCAGTCTATTTTCAAGCACGGGGAGTGCTTCCCTCGCCTGTCTGCAAACTTCCAGATTTATCCAATAGCTGTTGTGTTGATCTCTAGTTCGTTTGTTTACCATGGTTCGTAGGTATGCAAAGGCGATCGGTATTATGGGCTCAGGTCCCATTACCACCATGTCAGATCCTCTCCTGGCAAGCTCATCTGCTGTATCATTGCCGCGCGAGCCGCTGTGGCCCTTAATCTATTGCAAGGTTATGTTGTTGAAATGGCCTATTTGGTTCAGTTTACGATGGCACTCCAATATTAGTCCCGAGTTTATAGTGTGGCTGTTTAAAGCTTGCAGCACGGCCATGCTGTCGGAGAGTATGCGTATTGAGAGGCCTACCACTCTGCTGGCCATTACCGCTGAAGCTGCCAGGGTAATCCCCATGCATTCAGCTTGAAATACTGTGTTGTGGGTCCCCAGCGGTGTTGAAATGGATACATTAAGGTCCTCCGAGAAAACGCCGGCCCCGGTGCCTGTACCAGTCTTTGATTCATCTGTGAAGATGCGTAGTTCAGTTGGGTATAAAGCCTCACAGCGGTGGTCCTCATGAAGTTGGATCTTGTATTTTTTGTCGAATACGTGTTGTTTGGGCACACGATCATTCATTGCTCCTATCATGGGTATCTCCTTTGTGAGATCTGTGAGCAGTGAGGTGTGTCGCGTGTTTCTCTCGCTCCATAGGTTGAGTGCCCTTAGGCGTATAGCCACAGCTGTTGCTTCTTGGTGAATGAACAGATCCAAGGGTGGGAGTCCGAGCATGGCTTCCATTGCCGCGGTGGGGGTAGATTTCATGCATCCAGTGGTTGCCATGCAGGCTAGTCTTTGGGTCCGTTGTAGTTTAGCGGCTACTGTGCTGTTTTCGGTCCATGGCCACCAGACGATAGCACCATACGCTATCATGGGGCGGATTACTGTTTCGTAAAGCCACAGGATGATTTTCGGTGATAGCTCCCATTTTTTACCAATTATTCTTCTGCACTGCCAGAAGGTAATCCCAGCCTTTTGTAATTTATTGTCTAGGTGGCTACTCCATTTTAACTTGCTGTCAAGAATAACGCCAAGGTATTTGACCTCTTTCGACAGTTGGAGTTCCGTGTCAAAGAGTTTGGGTAATCGGTATTCGCCTAATACCCTTTTGTTCGTAAACATGACTAACTCGCTTTTGTTCGGATTCACCGATCGTTCGAATTTCCCGCACCATTATTCTACGATGCGTAAGGCTTGTTGGGTTAGGTTACAGACCGTTCCCGCTACCTTCCCTGAGATAAGGATTGTTAGGTCGTCTGCGTAGCCTATTGTGTAGTCGCGGTTTTTGTTCAGCCTTGTGATTAGGTCGTCTATCACTAAATTCCACAGAAGGGCTATTAGAGCTATCAGCTATCAGAGTCGTCTGATCTTCTTCCCCAAGGCGAACTACTCTTTTGCTGAGCATGTTTGTTATCCAGTCTGATAGTACCGGTTCCGCTCCATGTTTTGACAGGGCGGCCTTAATACTGGTGAAGCTGGTTTTGTCGAAAGCTCCTTCAATGTCATGAACGTTCCTAGGCAGAAGCCTTTTTGTTCAATCGCTTCCTCTATCCGGCTGACTACCAGATGGAGGGCTGATTCCGTAGACTTACCGGAGCTGTATGCGTCCTGGTTTGCATGTAGGGGTAGCTGTTTTAGTGCACCATCTCTCAGCTCCCTCTCGCATAGGCGTTCCATGGCCTTTAGCATGAAGGAGGTCAGACTGATCGGTCGATGTGCTTTGGGATTCGTGTAATCACCCTTTCCTGGCTTCGGGATGAAAATTACTCCTACTTCCCGCCATCCCTTCGGAACGTATCTGTGTGCCAGACAGGCTTTAAAGATACGCTCCAGTCTGCTTGCGACTAGTTTGTCGCCCCACTGTAGCATAGCAGGGATGATTCGGTCGGGGCCAGCTGCCTTATAAGGGTGAAAACTACTGATGGCCCACTGGACTTTTTCCAGTGTGACCACTTTGTTTGCGTACTGCCAGTCTCGGGCAGTAGGTGTTATGGTTTCATCATGCCAGTTGATTGTCGTCGTGAAAACGCATCCAGGGAAGTGGGTTTCGATGAGTACGCGTCTAGATTCTTCTGGCGATGTTGTGAGTGTGTTGTCCTGTTTTCTAAGGGCGGTCAGTGCCATCGGTTTTGTCTGTGCTAGAACTTTCCTTACCCTGTTTGCTTGTTGGCATGATTCTATGTTCCCACAGAATTTTCGCCATCCCTGTTTGCTTCGGTATCTAATACATTTTTTGTAGCTGGATTTGGCTGAACGATAGGCGTCCCAGTCTTCATCTGCACAAGTATTCATAGCTCTGTTGAAAGCCCTTCTAACCTTCCTTCGCTTGCGCTCTAGCTCTGGGCCCCACCATGGCTATTTGCCTGGGGTTTTGGGAGGTAGGTTTTCTGGGCATGCTATGTGGTAGCTGTCTATTATAGATTTGGTTAGGTGGTTTACCTGTTCCTCAATCTGTATGATGTTGTCGAGGGTCAGTGGGGAGCGCTGTTGAGCAAGTCTATTTGCTAGGTGCTGCTCAAATTTGACCTTGTCGGTTTTCCTCGGGTTGCGTTTTGGCAGAGTTTGTAGTGTCCCCGCCTGTAGATCGAAGCGAATCCACCTGTGGTCTGAGCAGGATGCCTCCTTGGAGACGTGCCAGCCCATGATGGCTTCCGCTGCATTTTCAGTAGCTAGTGTTAAATCAATAATCGTACGGCTCTTTTTGGTGACGAAGGTCGGTTCAGAGCCGGTGTTTAGTAAAGTAAGGTTAGTAGTGAAAAGATATTCAACAAGGGACTTACCTCTGTCGTTTTGAGTGCTCATGCCCCATAGCGGATGATGAGCATTGGTGTCGGCTCCAATTATGACCTCTACCCTTTCCCTTTCGCAGTGGTCCACCAGCCGGGTGAGGTCTTGCGGGGGCAGCTCCTCCTTTTCGGGCATGTAGGCTGAGGCGAGGATGACCATGTTGTCCTCGACGTCCAGCTGTGTATGCAGCCTTATGGCAGTGAGATCTCTGCAACAGAACTCTGTGAGGACCTGTGTTTTTAAGTTTTTTGTGACATATATACACGATCTGGGGAGATCATGTTCGCCAGTCACGATAAGCTTACCTCCTAAGTTGGAGAGCCCCTGGATGTGGCCCCCTCTGATCCAAGGCTCTTGAATCAGGGCAATGGCCGTTTGTTGAACCTCCAGCCATTTACGTAACTGAGCCGTCCCATCACGGCTGTGCTGGAGGTTCACTTGGAGGATTTTAGTCTTCGACGAAGGGGACGCCATCATTGGTCGTTCCCACTTCGTCCTCCCCAAGTTTTAGCCCCGCAAACAAGTCGCCCGGTTCGACGTCGTCCCCCAGGAGGCCGGTGATTGATGCCAGAACGTCCTCCGCATCCTCTGCCTCCATGGGTGCGCCCTCCTGTCCGACACTGGCGGGAGGTGTTTGTGGTGCCTTTGCAGGCACCTCCCCGCTTGATTCGGGGTCGTTTGGGAGAGGATCGAATTCCTCTCTCGCAGGCAGGTGCTTGAGCTCCTTGTTTATGGTGGCCGTGGATGGGTCCCAACCCAGAGGGACGTCGGCAAACCTGCCGGATCGACCCTGGAACTTAACGTACACCGTCCCCACTCCAAAAGCGAGACGGCGTCCGGCCTTCATTAGGGTCGGTACTTGGTCCTCTGGGATTCCGACCACCAGGAACCACGCGGCGTTTTGCTTGGTCGCGTTTACCAAGGTCCACTTTGCGACCTCCACTTCGGGGTTCTGGAAGGACAGAACTCGCCCAATTTTGCGCGCGTCCTCCAGAAGCCCTTGTGGATCAGGGACCAGTATGCCACAACGTTCCCGCTGTGGGATCTCAGTCTGGCTCTTCACGACCAACTTGACGTTGGGCGTGAGAGCCATGTCGCTTACGGCACGCTGTAGCCATGTGCGTGTATATTCATCCGCATACCACAGTTTTAGGACCCCCTCAGCATAGAGTGGTTTGGCTCTAAACTTCGGGGGCTGAGTTTCCCTCCGAGCCAAGGCATCACCGAAGATACGAGTTTGTATCCCGGTAAGTACTTCCTCGGATACGTCCTTGCCGATACGCTCCGTACGTGCGCATGTGATTGCGACGTCAAGAGGCGTACTCGCGGCTTGGGCATAGGTTGGCCTGGCGACCTTTTTGGTTAGGTCCAACCTCTGCCTTTTGTACTCCCCGCGAGGCGAAGTCGTCTCGTTGAGAGCACGTTTGGCAGAGGAGTTACCGTTCCCAAGCGGCCGCTGTTTGGCCCCCTTCGCTTTGTTACTGGTAGGCGGAATATTCCGTCCACCAGCGGCGAAGTTAAGAGTGCCGATTGCCTCTGTCTTCGTTGCCGAGACATAGGGTTGGCCGCGATGGCCGCCAAACGCCTCTCCTTCCTCGTTTTTCGAACCCTACGCTTTTTCGGTTTGAATGGTTCGGCAGCTGCCTTGCCATCCACGCCAATCGGTTGGGTACGTGCCCTGGTCCTGTTTGCCCCCTTTCTCTTAGGCAGTTGCCAGCCTTCCGAGAAAGCGTCCTCCGGTTGGCAAGAAGCCACCGGGCTGACGCTACGGGGGCCTTCCCCTGGGGGAGGTTTGTGTGACAAAGGGGTTTCCCCCTTATGTGTGTCATTACCTTCGCGGGTACCCGTAGATGGAACCACTAAGCTTCCCGTGAAGGTAGTTTCGGTGCCCGCACTGGTACCCGTAGATAAAACCACTGAGCTTCCAATTTCTGGCTGTGGTTGTGAGTCTCTGTTTAGTGTGTTTGCCTCCACCGGTACCTGCAGCCGAGGCCACTAAGCTTCCGGTTTTGGCCAAGTGTGCGCTGAGGGTGCGTGTGGTGCTTTTGCCCTCCCTGGTACCCGTAGTTTTAACCACTGAGCTGCCAGTTTGGGCGGTGTGGTGAGTTATGTGGGTGCGTTTCCCGGTGCTTGCAGCCGGGGCCGCTGAGCTGCCGGTTCGGGCCAAGTGTGCGCTGAAGGCGCGTGTGCAGTCATTCCCTAGACTGATACCCGCAGTCTGGACCACTGAGCTGCCAGTCTTGGGATTTGTAGTGTTCGTTTTTTTATAATTATTATTTGGCCTATCCATGTTATTATGAAGTTTTAAATTTCGTCCCTTTGGCTTCCCACCCTCCACGGAGCCCGCAACTGGGATTGCCTTACTCGACTTAATTCGAGGGGCACTAGGACTACCAAAGAGATATAGGAGTGCAAGGCTGGTTTACAGTGCGACATCGGGGGCTCGATCGGGTTGGCGTTGGGGGCATGAAATGGCCTACCCCCAACGGCTGGTCAACGCTCACTTACCCCGTCAGCATGACCTTTACCCACCACGATAGTCGTTCAAAGACGGCTATCGTGGACCCTACACTCCTCGCCGGTGGCCCACTAATGGGACACCTTGACCTAATTTCCCCAACCATGGCTAGTGTTTGGGGCTACCGTTTAGCCTGAAATCCAGGCCAAAGAGGGCGTGTTGCCTCGCGGACGCAAAACCGCCAGCGCCGTTTTGCTCAACCCCCCAGGATCCCTTCATCCTTGCGTACGGCGCTCAACTGCGCAGATCCATGACGCAGGTGACTGCCCAGTCACAAAGGGTTATTTTTGTATCAGGGTTTTCTTCCCCTAGCCAGATGGTCCGGTTATGGCGCCGGAGATTCGCCCTCGTGCATCATATTTAGCTACTATAGTTCCGAAGTAGGTGGAATGAGCGAGGCTCGTTATAAACCATAGCATTGCCCAGAGGAGACGACCCGCCCGGATGTATCCAAGTGAGCCCGCACCCAGGCCGCGGCGGCAGCCTGGGAGCGGCGGGGACGTATATGAAACACTTGTCGGTGCGCGCCGAACAGCCTAGCTTCGCTCACCTAGGCGCTATTGTCGTCTTAGCATTTAAGTTAAAGGTAAATTCCCTGGCAGAAGTCACCCCACTAAGGAGTAAACACCGACCCTCCCCCCCGGCGGGAGGGCATCCGAAGGGATTTACGCACGAAAAAAAAAAAAAGGTATCATAATAAAAGGCTCATTTTTACATCTCATATTAGCATGATTCTGAATCTGGCAGCTATACAGCAACCGAATGCAACACAGATTAAACACATTCATGATACGACTAATGAATGCTTAAACGCAATCAGGAATCTCGGAGTGGATATAAGCACGTGGGATCCGTTATTGGTTCACATCATATCACAAAAGTTGGACTCGGATACTCATAGTGATTACATGGAGTCCTTACAGCAGCCGAGAGACCTTCCTACACTGAAAGACTTCTTAGAGTTTTTAGAAAATAAATTCACATCCATGGAGTCATCAGTATTACGTAGGAAGCCTACTCTGTTGTATTAGGGTGTACCTGTAAAGATAGATGTAGAAGAGATAAATAAATAAATAAATAAATAAATAAATAAATAAATAAATAAATAAATAGATAGATAGATAGATAGATAGATAGATAGATAGATAGATAGATAGATAGATAGATAGATAGATAGATAGATAGATAGATAGATAGATAGATAGATAGATAGATAGATAGATAGATAGATAGATAGATAGATAGATAGATAGATAGATAGATAGATAGATAGATAGATAGATAGATAGATAGATAGATAGATAGATAGATAGATAGATAGATAGATAGATAGATAGATAGATAGATAGATAGATAGATAGATAGATAGATAGATAGATAGATAGATAGATAGATAGATAGATAGATAGATAGATAGATAGATAGATAGATAGATAGATAGATAGATAGATAGATAGATAGATAGATAGATAGATAGATAGATAGATAGATAGATAGATAGATAGATAGATAGATAGATAGATAGATAGATAGATAGATAGATAGATAGATAGATAGATAGATAGATAGATAGATAGATAGATAGATAGATAGATAGATAGATAGATAGATAGATAGATAGATAGATAGATAGATAGATAGATAGATAGATAGATAGATAGATAGATAGATAGATAGATAGATAGATAGATAGATAGATAGATAGATAGATAGATAGATAGATAGATAGATAGATAGATAGATAGATAGATAGATAGATAGATAGATAGATAGATAGATAGATAGATAGATAGATAGATAGATAGATAGATAGATAGATAGATAGATAGATAGATAGATAGATAGATAGATAGATAGATAGATAGATAGATAGATAGATAGATAGATAGATAGATAGATAGATAGATAGATAGATAGATAGATAGATAGATAGATAGATAGATAGATAGATAGATAGATAGATAGATAGATAGATAGATAGATAGATAGATAGATAGATAGATAGATAGATAGATAGATAGATAGATAGATAGATAGATAGATAGATAGATAGATAGATAGATAGATAGATAGATAGATAGATAGATAGATAGATAGATAGATAGATAGATAGATAGATAGATAGATAGATAGATAGATAGATAGATAGATAGATAGATAGATAGATAGATAGATAGATAGATAGATAGATAGATAGATAGATAGATAGATAGATAGATAGATAGATAGATAGATAGATAGATAGATAGATAGATAGATAGATAGATAGATAGATAGATAGATAGATAGATAGATAGATAGATAGATAGATAGATAGATAGATAGATAGATAGATAGATAGATAGATAGATAGATAGATAGATAGATAGATAGATAGATAGATAGATAGAAAGGAAAAAGGGGTCAGGTGTCGAAGAATTCCTCCCCATCGATGTCGACTGGTAACGTACCCAAAAGGCTGGCGGCATTACCCCGTTGGATGGCAATACCAATCCTTTGGGCAAAAAAACAGGCCAGCCTTTTGGTCACGCGAAGCATCGACCAGTCGCTTTGCAATTTCCGTGTAAAGCGACCGTGCGCTCGGACCCCACGAACCCAACGTTTCGACCCCAAACGGCTCAAATATATAATTGTTGGTTATATTATCATATTTGCGCCGTTTGAGGGTCTCCGCAGATGCCGCAGCAGCACAGGCGCAGCCCGTCGTACTTGGAAGATGGGAAGGCGCAAGGGTGTCGACGCTTGTTGCGTCCCACACCAAAGGCCTGCCCATCTTCCAAGGCACCAAAGACATACCATCCGGTCTCTTGCCATCATCGCGCACCAAACCAACTGGTTCAAGGATGGCTGGGACGCCGACGGTGACAAGAGCCCGGCGGATTAAATCATTTAAATGTGCATGACGTGACATGCGTCCTGCGCTCTTGCTGCATGATAGGCCGTGGTGCCCGAGACTGTCGACTGCTTCTCCGCAGTGACAACGATGAGGAGCAACACAGGGAGCACCTAAACGAAGACAGGCTGCAATTCTGAATGTCGTGTCATCCAACATGGTGCCAATGTTGGACGACGGAAGAGCCTGAAGCCACACACCAGACTCCCATTCTCCCACAGCCAAAAGGCGAGCACGCTCTGCAACATTAGAGGACGTATTAATTAATTGCTGTCTTAAAATGTTGCAAAGCGGCTCATCCCACTGTCTCTGGGAGCATAGGTTGGTGGGCAAAACAGAATTTGGGCAAAACATTTTCCAAGCATTTATGGCTTCGGCTTTGCCCGGCACTTCAGAATTAACCAGTGTGGGTAATAATATTTTCCTGGTTAATTCCTCTGTGCCATGGACCGAAGCCAAAAATGCTGGTAAGCTCACGTCGGAAATTTTACGAACGCCGAGCCCACCCCGGCGAACCGGGAGAGATGCTTGGAGCCAGGCTCGGTCGTTCAAAACGGCGTTTAAAATTTTGCATAGGGTATTTTGAATAATTTTATCCATCTTGTCTAAAAGTGCCAAATGTTTAAAAAATTGAGATGAGCGAAGAGCAAATTAAAGCAAAGCGTTAAATTTTGAAATTGCCAAAAATTTGTTAATATTATCGTTAAGGTAAATTTCACATTTTGAGGGATTTAGTTCTAAACCAATTGTCTTAAATTTATCTTTCAGAAAAGTCAAATCTTGAAGTACTGTGTCTATATCTCCTCCTAGAGTACCGTCATCTAGATACCAGATGTTAAATTTCGAATTTAGCTGTCTAATGATTGGATGTATTGATAAACTGAAAATGAGTGGCCCAAGCGGGTCACCTTGTTGACACCCGACCGCTGACTCTAAAATATTTTCCTTAAAAACCAATTTAGAAGGGTGTCTGTAGCACTGCCAAAGAAACTTAAAAATTTTGGGAGTTTCTAGCTTGGCCTGTGTCAAGAAGGTGTCCCTGTTAACTAAATTGAAGGCGTTCTTCAAGTCAACCTTGAGAATGACCTCCCCTTCACCGCAGCCAAGGTACGTGGACAGGGCATGTACGGCAGCCTCACAGCCCCCTCTAGACCCAAAGCCTAGTTGTAGGGGCTGGAATTTACTTGACATATCCGTGCTGTAAAATTTACAGCACATTTTGGCTGCCATACGCCTGTAAGTACAGCCTACAGCAATGGGACGAACGCCACCATCCTTTTTCCGCAAGGTGCATAAATTTGCGCCATATAGGATATCAATGATGGCTTCATCCACATTGCCGGATAGCATGAGGTTCATCAAACCTGTGAGCTCCTTCAAAAGCGCTCCGCAAGCATCGCCGACGGCCGGACTCAGGAGGTCTTTCAAATGTTGTGGAGTCAGGCCATCGAGACCGCCAGCAGAACCACTCCGGAAGGAGCCCACAGTGGATAACACGTCCTTGGCTGTTACGGTCAGAAAATCGGAGTCAAAATTTGGAGCATCGGGGAAGGTAAGGTCATCAACTGGCGCTGGGTGCTTGCTCTTCAGATCTGCAAGAGTATCTGGAGAGCAAGGCGCCACTACGTCGCTGCTAAAAAATAACCTAGCTGCTCCACTAATGTCACCTTCTCTCAATTTGGATTCTACATACTGGGATAAACTATTTTTGTAGAACGCGGTGAATTTAGGGTCGAAAGTGCTGGTCGAAATACAGTTGTCCTTAATTTGTGATGTTAAACTTTTGGGAGTAGCCTGATTTTTCGAAATGTGTAAAATCCTATAGGAGAAAGTGAATAATTGTTCCCAAGCTCTGGTAGAATTCTCCCGTACTACAAGGCCAATGCAGTTTGCCAGATTTTGGGCTACTAAAGGCCTTGCACCACGGGGAATCCTCTTTAAAACCGGTACAGAATTTTTTAATTTTGCTAGGTTTTGCCAAAAGGGAATTTGATTGCTATGTAGCTGTGGTAACGTTGTTGTGCTTGAAAGTACATTTTGAGACTTATGTACTCGCCCAAAATGCACTTTCAATCCACGCTCACCTTTGAAAAAACGAGCTTGAGCACAATTTGGGCAGCGTATTAAAGCATTTTGCGACGTAGAAGGTTGACTACCAACACTTGAAATTGCAGCACTGTTAATAGAGTCTTGAGACATAGAACTATTGAAAAAACACTCTTACCTACTTACTTAACACTACACACACAAAATATATACAATTTATATAAAAAAAAACGATTGTAATATAAAACACTGAAAAAAAACACAGAAAAAGTCAAAACTGTTTGTCAGCGGTTGCGTAGCACCGGGGCGGCGGCGTCGCTATCCATAGACTTCGTCTTCGCTGCGTCGGGTGCGGGTCGCGGATGCCCGGCACGGATGTCCGCGCCGTGCGGCCGCCGCCGCCGGCCCGCCTGTCCGAGTATAATTTCGATAGCGTGTGTATAACTATGGATCATTTATCGGTATAATAAAGCTTAGCCAGAAGACGGCGACTTGAACAAAGGCGTCAGCCAAACGGGCATATGTCAAATTTATTTTATTTTATATTTTATACTTATATTTCAAAATTACATGTATAATTCATTGTATTTTTAATTTTATTTCTCTTAGATATTTTTATTAGAAATTTTAACAGAATAGGTGAAAATTATATATTATTATTTTGGTTTTCTCATGATGTAATTTCTTAAAGTATTCTGTGTTAAGCCTTCTTATAACATTAATAGAAAAAAAGTGTAAATAAAATAAAATATAAATCAAAAGCAGCATTTTGCGAGCTCGTCGACGAGCTCGTCGACGAGCTACCGTAGAGAATAGCACTGCAGGACGAAAACCGAATTGGTAAGTTTTGAGGATTATTTTTAGAGATAAACGCACTTAATTGGTTATTGGCGAGGCGTTGGAGAACTTTAGATAAGAAAGGTAATATGGATATTGGGTAGTAATCGGTCAATAATAAGGGTTTAGATTTCTTTGGTAAAGGAGTAATAAAGGCATCTTTCCATAGCGATGGAGAAGAAACACTTGATATGGAAAAGTTTAAAATATGTAATAAATTCCCCGAAGTTTTTTCTAACAATCTAGGTACTTGTAAACGTTACATTCGACTACAGCTGTTAGATAGCGAACTGGCGTATGTGGGGGCGAAAACAATGCCGCTGGCACTACGCGCACGAGTTAAAAGGGAATTAGAGCGTCTTGGGGCAGACGGTACTATTTATAAAGTGGATTATTCTGATTATGGGACTTCGCAGATGCGGGAGGCGCTCGATATTTAATCATAGTAGATGCGTACGCCAAATGTATTGAAGCGGTACCCGTGAGAAATATAATTGCGGGTTGTACCATTAACGTCCTACACATACATACATACATATAGTCACGCCATTTTCCCATAGGGGTAGGCTGAGACAACATCTTTCCACTTGCTACGATCTTGGCATACGCCTTTTGCTTCTTCCACTTTCATAATTGTTTTCATACATGCACGCCGGTTACGCGTACTTCTGACCTGGCCCTTCATCAAAACGTCATTGATCTGATTGGCATACGTACGCCTAGGTCGACCTTTACCGGGTTGCCCAGTAACCCTTGCCTCATAAATCTGTTTCGTTAATCTCCTTTCATCCATCCTCTCTACATGACCGAACCATCTAAGCATCCCTTTCTCTATCTTGGTCACTACATCTTCTGCCATACCACAATGTTCCCTTATCACGCTGTTTCTCACTCGGTCCATCAGGGTCACTTCAGCTATTCTTCTCAGACTTCTCATTTCAACAGCAATCAGCTTACTCTCGTGATCCTTCTGCCACACCCAACATTCACTACCATACATAAGTGTGGGGATGAGTACTCCTTTATGAACAGCCAGTCGTGCCTCTTTAGATACTTTCTGGCTGCTCATAAAATTATGCAGGGCCCCATTCACTTCATTACTAGCCAAAACTCTTGGCTCAATATCACAGTCATACTTTCCATCCATCGTAAACTTTGAACCCAAGTATACAAACTCTTTCACTTGTACTACTGTTTCTCCTTCAATCAGAATTCTACAATTTGTCATGTTTTCTTCTCTTTCAAAAATCATCACTTTCGACTTACTTACATTTATTTTCATTCCTTTGTTTGTTAAGGCCCCATGCATAATATTAATTATCGCCTGCAACTCCTGTTCATTTGACGGTCAAGTCATTCATTCTTAATCCATACGCACTCTCTTTCAGTTCTTTCAAGCAATCGTCTATAAATAAGTTAAACAGTCCCGGCGATGCCACACATCCTTGTCTAACACCTTTTTCGATATTAAACCAGTCTGTGCAAGCTCCGTTTATCCTGACACAAGCACTGGAACCCCCATATAGAGATCTCAGTGCTCCTATCAAGCTGCTGCTTACCCCATTCATAGACAATGTTGACCACAATTCATTCCTCACCACTCTATCATAGGCCTTTTCCAAATCTACGAAAGCGCAATAGACTTTTTGGTTGTGAGCCAAAAATTTATCGGCTATACTTCGTATTGAAAAGACCTGATCCATGCATCCCCTTCCTTTCCTAAATCCCGCTTGTACATCCCACAACCTTTCATCAGTTTTATTCATCACTCTTTTCATCAAGATTTTTGTATACAGTTTGCCAATGATACTGAGTAAGCTAATGCCTCGATAATTCTTACAGTCTTGCTGTGATCCTTTTCCTTTGTACAGCGGTACGATGACGGCTTTGCACCAGTCTCCTGGTACACAGCCGCTCCTCCATCAAAGGTTTAAAAGGAGGTACAGCTGACTAGCTACCACGCCTTGTCCAGCTCTCAGCATCTCAACCGTAATCCGGTCACACCCTGCAGCCTTGCCCAATTTCATGCTGTTCAATGCTTCCACACTCTCTTTCATACTGATATCACTTTCATCACCTACTTCTCTCAAGTCCCTGGTAAGAACTTGTGCCGGCACATCTTCTTTCTCAAATAGGCTTTCAAAATATTTCTTCCATCTCTTTAGCATGCATTCATCTCCTCTCACAACACTTCCGTCCTGGTTTCTGACTTTGGCCAGTTGTAAAGTCGTATTTGCACCTCTGGATGTTCTTATTGCCTTCCAGAAGAACTTTCTGTTCTGCTGGAAGTTGTCAGATAACCTTCTACTAAACTCATCTCTCTCACTCTCTTTCTTTCTTCTCACAACTTCTTTTAGCACAGTTTTGTACCTCTTATACTCGTCCCTTGCCAATTTTACCTCTTCATCCGTTGCTTTCTGCACTCTCTGATTGGCTCGTACCGCCAACCATTTCACCCAAGCTTTCTTCTTCTCAGACACTGCCTTTCGGACTTCCACGCATACAGTCTCTAGTTTACACCCTTTTCTTATCTTGCATACACCACACGTTTCAACTGCAACTTCCACAATTCCTTCCTTAAATAACTGCCAGAATTCTTCAATCTCGCTTATTTTGTTCAAATTGTGAAACTTCTTCCTCAACTTACTCACAAACTCCTCATTCATACCTTTCTCTTGCAAATTCTCAAGTTTTATTATGCGCTATAGTTCACTAATGGACTCATACACACGATGCCGCCACCGCTTAAATAGGCCTCTTATGCGGCTGACCACCAGGAAGTGGTCTGTGTCAATTCCGACACCGCGGTAAGCCCGGGTGTCTAGCACTTTCTTTCGCAATCGTACATCCACAATTACAAAGTCAATCATACTTCTCCGATTTCGTTCTTCTCTAGTATACAAATGAATCTTTTTGTGGTCGAACATCGTGTTTGTTACCACCAGATTCATTTCCAAACATATTTCTAGCAAACTTTCACCGTTTTCATTCACTCTTTCATTGCCAAACTTTCCCACCACACTCTCATATCCATCACGTTTCACTCCTACCCAACTATTAAAATCACCAAGCATCACAATTCTTTCATTTTGATTACATTTACTCAAGATATCTTTCACACTAGCCCAAAAGGTCTGCCTCTCGCTCTGGGCTCTCGAGGACCGGTTCCACGCCGCATCTTGTGGAGCATTTACACCCCTTTTTTTTATTACGTGCGGAAATCCCTTCGGATACCCCCCCGCTGGCCAGCGGGGGTGGTTATGTCGTGTATCGACTAAAACCGCACGGTGTCCTCCCCAAGTGTCCGTTGCCAGGCACTCGCCCTCGAAAGGATAACCCCAGGGTTGCCGGCGGCCTGGCGGGGTCGGGTTTTATCCCGCTTCGGTGAGTTGGCAGGCGTGTGTAGGGCACACACGACACGCCTCCACCACGGCCTGTTTCTGTAAGGACGGCGAGTCGGCCAACTGCCGTCTTCAGGCCCCGATCATGGAGGTCAGTAGTCCCGGGCGTAGATGAGTCTGCGGCGTCCTCGTCGCAGACTGCGAAACTCGTGGGCAGGGTTCTCTCCCGCTCCCTCTCCGCCGTCTCTTTCGCGCGCATTACCTGCTCGCAGAAAGAGGCGGCGTCGTGCCACTTACTCCCGTCGGAGACCATGGCCCTCACCATGGTCTCCAACGAGAGAACGACCATGCCCAGGACCGCAACGAGATCCCGGCGTTGACTCGCCCACGCAGGGCACTCCACCAACGTGTGGAGCGCCGTAACTTCGCCAGGATCCTCGCAATGCTGGCACTGCGGCGTTGTCTCCCGGTGGATGCGCCACAGATACTTACCGAAACACCCGTGTCCGGTAACCATCTGGCACATCCGGTAGGAGAGGTCCCCATGGTTCCTCTCCAACCACTCCTTCATGATCGGTCTCACCGCCGCAATCGTGGATTCCCCCCACCTTGGGTGTTCAAGTCGCACCCTCCATGTCTCCATGAGTTTCTTGCGGAGCAGGGACCGCTGAGCCCTGATTTCTCGGGGCTCCGGCCTATGGCCCCGCTCCAGCGCCTCCTTGCGCCACTGGTGCAGCAGCGCAAGGGCTCTCGCTTCCAGGTCCCATGGAGGGGTCCCGGCTAGGAGACATGCCGCCTCGACGGAGATCGTGCGATGCCCCCTGATGACTCTGACGGCCATCGCTTTTAACGGGCTGTTTAATACAGCCACGTTGCGGGCCGCCAGAGTCTCCGCCCATACTGGGGCCCCGTACAGGGCCATGCTTCGCACGATCCCCAGGTACAGTCTCCTAGTGGGGGCGTTGGGTCCCTTAACGTTGGGCATCAGCCGCGATAGCGCGGCCGCAGCCCCCCTCAGTTTCGGGACCAGACTTCGGAGATGAGGTCCGAAGTCCCATCGGCTATCGAGTACGAGTACACGGTACTTCATCGTGGGCTCGATGCCGATGCTTACGCCCCCTACGGATATGCTGGTTCCCGCAGGTGGCCCCCTCCCTGGCCCCTTGGAAACACATAGCCTTGGATTTGTGGAGAGCCACCTCGAGTCCCAGCCACCGTATTCGACCTACGACTTGAGCAACCCCTGCCGTGGCCTTTAGTGCCGCGCTTCGGTGCGTTGCTCCCCGCGCCATAATGAGGGTGTCGTCAGCATAACACGTTATGCTGACACCCTCGAGCAACGAACCGCGCAGCACCCAGTCGTATCCGATGTTCCACAGGAGTAGCCCTAGGACCGACCCCGCCGCCCTGGTCCTAGCCAGCTCGGGTAAACTATGGTCCTCTCGCATAGGATGCCTTGACAATGCGGCGGAGGTGAAGAGGCACTCCGTGATACGCGAGCGCCTCCCTAACGCAGCTCCAGGGTAGGGTGTTGAAGGCGTTGGCGATGTCGAGAGACACCGCCACCACCACCTCACCCCGCGAGACTACTTCCTCCGCCAGGCGCCTAACGCGCATGATCGCTTCCACGGTGGAGCGCCCCCGGCGGAAACTGAACTGGTTGTCCGCCAGATCTGGCCCCACATTCGTGAGATGCTCGACGAGGCGCTCTGCAATAATCCGCTCAAAGAGCTTGCACACCTCGTCGAGCAACACGATCGGCCGGCAACCGGACGGCTTGTCCACCGGCCGCCCCGCCTTCCGAATAAGGACCAGTTTCCCCGTCTTCCAAGCCTTTGGAAACTGGCCCCTTTCGAGGCATGCGCTAAAGAGCGCCACCAGTCGAGGCCCTAGTTCTTCAATATACCCCTAGCATATACCCCTACAATGAAGATGCGGGTAAGGCCAACCCTCAACCTCACCAAGAGGAGTCTTGGGCTCACACACTCAAAATCAGTCATGCATTCATTCATTCTGGCGGAAAGTAGTACACCAACACCCTTGCTGGCTCTGCAGGATTCCGCCACTCCACAATGGTACAATAGGCTGTGTACTGGCCATGCGTGGTGATGTCACAACCTTTCCTCTTTGTCTCATTCACACATAGAACATCTAGATGTCTTTTACTCATCATCTCACATACTTCCTTGATTTTGTCATTCATGCTTCCCCTAACATTCAGTGTAACAAAGTGGCTGTCCGTAGCCCACTTTTTGCCCCCTCTGGAAACGAGATGTGACGGGTTGCGAACCACGTCGCCGTCCTAAGGGGTATTTTGGCACGTTTTGGCTTACCATCGCAGCTCGTGACTGACAACGGCCCTCCGTTTTCATCTTAAGAATTTAAAATGTATTGTGAAAATAACTGTAAGGTAAAGGTGCGGCGGAAAACGCGGTTAAGACAGTAAAAAAAGCGATAAAGAGACAAGATATACACGTAGACCTGTGCAAATTCTTGTTTAAGTATCGTAATTGTGACTATGCGACGACCGGGGTTTCACCGGCAGTAGCATTACAAGGTCGGTGACCCAGTATGGTCTCGCGACTATACGGCAAAGGGGGATAAATGGACCCCGGCCATGGTTGTAAAAAAGACAAGACCAGTTTCATATAAGGTCAATATAGGAAAGGGGGTAGTATGGTGGCGTCATGTGATTCAAATAATCGCTGCAAATAACAAAAATAGACAGAGAAAAAACAATTAACAGCTCTGCTACCAGTCTCCCTTAACCCGGAGACAAGGGTGAGGAGTAAGACCACGAGCCTGTAGTATCCAAGCCGTAGCCCCACCACTCACTTTCATGCAATCACTACTTAGCTCCGAAGCGCGATCTAAAGCCGACAGTGGAAACGCAAATAAAAACTAAAACTTTGTAACAATGCAAAGGTGTAATTGTGGTTATCGCCATCTGTAGGACACAGTTGCAACTACTGTGATTGCATCGATGTGGCTGACTTTAGCGACTCCCCGTCAGATGGCGTGAGTCGGATCACGAATTGTTGTCATGTCAGTCTCAAGGAAGTTTCGAGGTGGATATCCACAAAGGTACCATTCTAGCAAAATCCAGAATCAATTTAATATATAAGGATGATCGTAGTTACCCTATGATTCATTTTTTGTTTGAGAGGTCATTAGTCGTGCCACTGAAGTTATTTTTGTCCTCTTAACCTAACTAATGCATATTCTGTATCTGTGTCTGTGTCTCAGTTTCCTATGAGTATATATTTGTATTCTTTTTTTATATAGTATCTTCTAAATATATGTATGCCAACTGATTCTTGAGTTTCATTGGAGATCAGCTGACCTGTGCACCACCTAAGAACCTCTGTAGAAAGACGCCCTGGGATTAAGAACTCTGTTGCTCACCTGATCTAGCCGGTGTGTAACCCCAATAAGGAAAAAGGTTACAAAGTGGCGACCAACTTTGGGCAAGATTTTAGTTAGTACATTGGTGTGTGCATGAGGGTTTTGCGGGTCTCTGATGAAACTAGTAACTCTGATATCCATCTGCGACTCCCCAAGACGCTAATTGGTTGTGCTTGAGCAGCTGCTAAGCACGTAAATACTTCTTTGCTTGTCTTTTTTTCAGCTACCTTACACCTTCTGGCAAAGAAAAGACAAAAACTAAATTCAAAAACCTCTAAATTTAAATATAGCTGTCTGTTTTTGGTAAGTTTTTTGGCTACACTTTATGCCATAACTACCTACTTCTATTTTTATTCTTCTGTGTTTATTTCTTTTCTAACTTCTTTCATCTAGCCTTCCTATCATTTTTAAAGTTTTGCATACAGGTATTCAGGACTATCTACTTATTATATGTGTAATAAGATTCTTAAATCTGTGCAGTTTATTTGTAATTTTATAATTTTTGTTTAGTTACATTCTACCTCACAAGAGTATAACTGTTATTTTTGGAAGTTTAGTTTTGTGTTAACAATAGAAACTTTTATTAAATGCTTTATACATTATAGTGAAGGTATGAGTTTAGTTTTTTTAACAATAGAAATCTTTAATAAATTCTCTGTGAATAGTTGTGTTATAATAATTAACATATACGTGTTTCTTGTACAAATATTCAAAATATTTGTTGACTCTTTGAACTTGTAGGATAATCCTAGTTGAACTCTGTACTTCTCATTGTTAAATATTTTCTTTGTTGAGTTCTTTGAACTCTGATAAAATTATAGTGGAACTTAGTAACTTGCATTGTTAGGTATTTGTTAAGATTCTTTGAACTTTGATAAACTTGTAGTGGAACTTAGTGACTTGCATTGTTAGTTATTTAACTGATCTTGAAATATCTATAAATAATAGCACTAATTCTGAAGGGTATTAATTACTTAAGGAAGGATGAACTTGCTAATGAGCTCTCCCATATGGGAATTTCAGTTGACCCGGAGACATCAGTGGTTGGGCTTCGGAATGAGCTGCGCTCAGCCCATCGGCTTATACGGCGTGGCAGCATCAAGGCCAACGTCGCGTTGCCTGCTGATGCCGCGGCGGAACTTGCGATCTGCGAACCCAAGGTCCGGGAACTGGAGGATATCCTTGCATCAGGTGAATTCGCCTCTAATAGCAATTGTCACCTCAGAGTTGCTGTTATTGCAAACTATCTTCTAAACAGATTGACTCGTTGTGGTCTGGACTGTCCGGAACTTGTCAACATTCGCCAGAGACTTATAAAGGTCGTGTTAGTGGCCGAACCCAGTGGCGGTTCAGAATCCGAAGGGTTGGATGATGATGATCCTTCGAGTCGAGTCCAGATGGGGTATACTTCGCCTGCAATGAAGGAGGATCGCTTGGCTGGGGGTAGATCGAATAAAATTAGCTCAGCTTGTAAAAATATAGTATATAGGGAACGTCCCCTTAATCTGTGTTCTTTTAATTTAAAGTATGATGGCTCTACGTGTGTACGTGTATACATTGAGAGGTTGGAAGAGCTTAGGTGTGCTCGGGAAGTCACCAAGCCTAGGCTCCTCATGGCATTTTCTGATCTTTTGGACGGACCTGCCCTGTCTTGGTTCCGCACCAATAAAGCCTCATTTAACTCGTATGAGGACCTACTTAGTGAGCTTAGGGATACTTTTGACATCCCCGACTACGATTATAGACTCCGCAATGAAATAAGATAGCGTACACAAGCCCGGTCTGAGTCTTTGGTGAATTATATTTGTACATTGCAAGCCATGTTCTCTCGGTTGTCATGTAGAATGCCCAGTGAGGAACAACTGGAAATCCTCATACACAATATTAGACCTGACTACATGAAGGAATTGGCCCTCAATGAGGTCAACTCCATAGATGACCTGAGACGGTTGGGTAAGCGCCTGGAGCTGGCGCGTGCAAGGGCTGAAGCGTTCAATGAGCCTGTTCTTGAAAAATTTGAGGTATCTTCCGACTTACACCAGCGGAAGGATAAGAGCGCACCAAAGTCGACGAAACAGGTGTCTGCAGTGGAGACTCCGGCTGCCCTCCACGAACGCAAATGCTTTCGTTGCGGAGACAGCGGTCACACTGCATACGGCTGCACACGGTCTAAAGAAGTGGTGTGTTTCCGGTGTGGTCTCAAAGGAGTCAAGACCCCAGAATGCTCACAATGCTCTATCCATTCAAAAAACGCGTAGGCCAGGGTCTTCTTAGAAAATCTGAGTGTTACCCCATTTCCGAGTCCTCTTCTAATAAGGTCCTGTTTACTAAACGGGATAACGATGTTGTCCCGTTGTTGTTAAGATTTTGAATTTAAATGTCTTGAGCCTTCTTGATTCTGGTGCCTCCTGCTCTGTGCTCGGAAAAGGAGCGCACCGCACCTTTCTGGAACTCGGGTTTGATCTTGAGAATATCAACCTGAGTTTTCGTATTACAACTGCAGACAGCACTTACTTGCAATGTCTGGGTTGTATTTCTCTGCCTATAGAATACAATTCGGTAATTCGAGTTGTTAAGTTTTATGTTGTTCCAGAAATAACCACTTCTATGATATTTGGTGTGGATTTTTGGCAACAGTTTAAGTTAGGTGATAAGTTAATTTCACAAAATATTAGCATAACACCATATCATAGATACTGGGGACAGCCAGCCGATCAAGCAGCGTTACTATCCGCTCTCTCCCCACAAACAGAAAACCCAGGAAGCTGAATTGGACCGGATGCTAGAGATGGAAGTAGTGACTCCATCTCAATCCGCCTGGAATTCACCAGTGGTTGTGGTGGAGAAGGCGAATGGTGATCTCAGACTGTGCTTGGACTCTCGGAAGCTCAACTCAGTATCAAAAAGTGATGCCTATCCGTTGCCGTACATCAATCAAATTCTAGACCATCTGAATAATGCTAAGTACTTAACCTCTATAGATTTAAGTGCGGCTTACTGGCAGATTCCGTTCGACTCTCCCCAGTCCACCGAGAAGACTGCTTTCACAGTTCCCAGAAGGGGGCTGTTTCATTTCAATGTAATGTGCTTCGGGCTGGTCGGTGCGAGTTCAACCATGCAGCGTCTAATGGACCGTCTGTTTGGCCCCGAGTTTGACAATAAGGTATTCTCATTTCAAGATGACATAGTCTGCGTGTCGAGCACCTTTGAGGAGCATGTAAAGCTCTTAAATAGAGTCTATCAGCGACTGAAGGATGCAGGCCTGACCATCAATATGGTAAAATCAAACTTTTGTCGGAGTGAAATTAAATACTTGGGGTACTATGTTGACAAGCACGGCCTGCGGACGGACCTGGGTAAAGTTGAGGTCATTCTCAATTATCCCACTCCTACTAATACTAAGGAAGTGAAGAGGTTCCTCGGAATGGCAGGCTGGCACCGTCGTTTTGTGAATGATTTCTCTCGAATTAGCAAACCCCTATGTAAGTTAACATCTAAGAATGTGGAGTTTGTATGGACCCCTGAGACAGAGCATTCCTTCAACCTACTTAAGTCAGCTCTGGTCTCTGCTCCTATCTTAAAGATGCCTAATTTTGATTTACCTTTCCGTATACTTAGCGATGCGTCTGCTTACTCTGTTGCTGAGGTGCTGATGCAAACTCACAACGGAGTAGAGCACCCTGTCGCGTTTTGCAGCCGTTCTCTCAACAAGAACGAAGTTAACTATAACACCACTGAGAGGGTGCTTCTGGCCGTGATTTTCGCGTTGGAACAGTTTAGGCAGTATGTAGAGGGACAAAAGTGCACTTTAGTCACTGACCATGCCTCCTTACTGTGGTTCCTTATGTTAAAAAATCCTTCCGGTCGTCTCGCGCGTTGGAGCTCGAGACTAAGCCAATTTGACTTCGACATAGAGCACCGTAAGGGTAAGGATCATGTGGTACCAGACGCTCTGTAGCGTATAAAAATTGATTCTCTCGACGCAAGTACTACTAAAGACCCATGGTACATCTACACCATGAATAGTGTACGGAAAAACCCTAGGAAATTACCTAATTTTGATATACGGGATAACCAATTATATCGGTTATCTAAGAACAAATATTCTCTGACTCCAGACTTTGAATGGAAGTTGGTGGTACCCATGGAGGATAGAAGATCCCTCCTCACCAAGTACCATGACGACACACTTAGTGCCCATGGTGGCGTTTTGAAGACGCACAAAAGGTTAGCCCTATATTATTACTGTACTGTACAAAATGTACGATGACTCAAACGTTACGTGGAGGATTGTGAAGTCTGTAAACAGTACAGGGTTGCAATAGGCGCGATGGTCGCGAGATTCATTGAGAAGAGTGTGTTTCTCGTGCATGGAGTCTGTAAGACTATTAAATGGATAACGGTCCTCAGTTCGTCAGTAAGCAATTTAAAGATCTCTTAACGAAATATAACGTGCCAAATATTTATTATAACCCTAGGTATCATGCCCAGACAAACCAAGCAGAACGCGCCATCTGAAACGTAGTACAAGCCATCTCGTGTTATGTTAAGTCTCAACACAAGAAATGGGACGAATATCTAATCGAACTGCAGTGCGCACTGAACACTGCAGTGAGCGAAGCGACTCGTTTCACCCCATTTTTCTAGTACATGGTAGGGAATTTATTGGGTATGGGGTTCTTTATAGACAGTCGGACATTACTTGCCACAATCATTCAGTCTCCATTGACGATCCCTCTGCATTCGGTGCCAAGCTGAAGGAACTTCATCGCATTTACGATCAGGTGCGGAAACATTTAAACGTTGCCCACCAGCGTAATGAGAAATATTACAACTTCAGAAAGAGGCATGTAGAGCTGAAAGTGGGACAAATAGTGTATAAACGAACGTTCTACCTGTCGAATCAGGCAAAGAACTTTACCGCTAAGTTAGCCCCTAAATTCCTGAAATGTGTAGTGACTGCTAAGCGATCCCCATTAGAGTACAGATTATCCGATTTGGAAGGCAAGGATCTGGGATCTGAGTACCATATCAAGGATATTCTGAAGTATAAGGAAGAGGATCAGTCAACCCTCTCTCCTGTCCCTACCGTTAGTAATATTTCGACTACAGGGCAATAGGTCTTTGCTTGCAAGGCTAGTGCCATGTGTGGTTGAAGCGGCATAGCTGACGATAGTCATCTCTGTGTATAAGCGTGTCCATTGATAGTGGCACGTTATCGAATCGTCCGTACACCGGATCGAATAATCCTTCCTCATTCACTTATCAACACTATGCAACGATTAATTTGTCTTAGAAGTGGCGGGAATTCTACAGTGAGTGGAGGAAGCATTAGTTTTCTTTGTAAGGCATCTCGACTCTGGGTACTTCACCTAACCAGTGCAAGAGTCGGTGTTTAGTAAAGTGTATGTATGGATGGTCTCTTACTTTGTTAATAATTTTGTTTCTCTTGGAATTAATATACTTTGTTTGTTTTAATATTCCTTTTTTTGTGTCTTTATGGTGTATTCCGGGCGTATCGTGCCCGCAGGAAATACTGTTAAGAGGGGGGGTGGTGAAACAATACAATACTGTAAAGGTGTAATTGTGGTTATCGCCATCTGTAGGACACAGTAGCAACTACTGTGATTGCATCGATGTGGCTGACTTTAGTGACTCCCCGTCAGATGGCGTGAGTCGGATCACGAATTGTTGTCATGTCAGTATCAAGGAAGTTTCGAGGTGGATATCCACAAAGGTACCATTCTAGCAAAATCCAGAATCAATTTAATATATAAGGATGATCGCAGTGACCCTATGATTCATTTTTTGTTTGAGAGGTCATTAGTCGTGTCCACTGAAGTTATTTTTGTGAATTGATATTATTGAGAAAAATATATTGCCCGATTTGGAGGTTATAGCTCGTGTGTGTTCCCAGATTTGATCTGGTAAGTTATTTTATTCCATTGCTGTTAGTATATTCGCATAATGGGGATGTGTTATTGATAAAAGTTGTATATCTTCATCACAGGGTCGTTAGTTCTGGGAAAGAACCCTTTAAACAATTCAGAAGGCCGAGACTCTGAGGTTGCCAATCGTGGTGGCTTGGATACCTAGACCTAGGGAAGGCAGATCGCAAGGAAAGCTCCGGAATCTGCTCTGCCGGTCTCCAACCACTGGCGGTCCCGCGAATACCTGAGATCTATAAGGTCAAGCTTTTTCATAACAATATTTGTTGATTGTATTACTGCTGACCGGCGCGAGGCTGGTGTATGGTATATTTGAGCTATGCCACTACTGGCTGGCATCTTTGAGAATCATCTACATCATCATTTACATATGAGTGTACTTATACATGTGTTCTGTTATCTTGCTGTGTAAATTATTCTGTGTATCTGTCTGTGTGCTGTGACCTCTTAACCTTATACATAACATAACTTCACGCCTGTATCCCCGAAGGGGTAGGCAGAGGTGTATTACACACCCACGATTCGCCAGTTATGTTAAGGTCCCAATGTAATCGGGGCGAGCCTATTGCCATCTACCGGGCACATTATTAAGCGAGCGATAATTAACATTTATTAATGCACACATAACTACGAAAAGTCAGAGGTGTTTGCCCGGGGCGACTGGGGATCGAACTCGAGACCTCGTCTCAGCAGTCCGTTACGTACGCCACTGGGCTATCACCTAACTTATATATTTTCTGTATCTGTGTCTGTGTCTCAGTTTCCTATGAGTATATATTTGTATTCTTTTTTTATATAGTATCTTCTAAATATATGTATGCCAACTGATTCTTGAGTTTCATTGGAGATCAGTTGACCTGTGCACCACCTAAGAACCTCTGTAGAAAGGCGCCCTGGGATTAAAAAATCTGTTGCTCACCTGGTCTAGCCGGTGTGTAACCCCAATAAGGAAAAAGGTTACAACTTAATATCTAACTAAAACAAAGTGTCTAATGATCCGGATCTACAGCAAAGTGCAGTCACCAAAAGAAAAAACCAAAATCATTAATCGATCACTTACCACAATTTTATAAAAACCGGTTAAACGAACCTTCTAAAACACAGGAAGTCGGCAATGTAAAACGGTTCATACAACAAAATACCGCAATTTTACAAAACCGGTTAACCGAACCTACTAAAACCGCACGGATAAAACCAAATCAAATCATACATTACTTTTAATTTTATAGCAAGTAAACACAAATGAATATTTATTCAGACTTTCCGGCGGGTCCAATTAAACATCAATAAACAACAATTCAAAGTTAAACAATTCAATGTTCATGCCTCCAAGTCTACCAATGGATATACTTAATATTATTAAAAATCTTAAGAATACTAATAGCGTAGGCAGTGATGAAATATCGACAAGAGTCATAAAATTTACAGGTGATTTAATATGTAACCATTTAAGTCAGATCCTAAACCTATGTATAACTCACGGTGTCTTCCCAGAAAAATTAAAGATGGCAATTGTGAAGCCATTGTACAAAAAGGAAAACAAAGAGTTCATGCAGAATTATAGACCAATAGCTCTTATCTCTGTCATATCTAAAATATTTGAAAAGTTCATATATCAGACCATGTATTCTTACTTTGAAAGAAATAACATTTTATGCAATGAACAGATTGGTTTCAGAAAAGGTAAGACTATAAATATGGCCATATATAAGTTCTTAAACATAATTATAAAAAATATGGATATAAGAAATCCAGTGTCAGCTATATACTGTGATATGACGCAGGCATTTGATTATGTGGATCATAAGATCTTACTGGCAAAGCTGGAGGCCTACGGTATCAGGGGAAATATTTTAAACCTATGTACTGGGATCATATATTTCTAATAGAAAACAAAAGGTCGCAATATCAAGAATTGATTCTGAGACCAAAATTGAAAAGATATACACATCCAAGGAACGCGACTGAACATTTGGGGTACCCCAGGGCAGTGTACTAGGACCTTTACTCTTTATAATATACATAAATGACTTTCCTAAAATAACAAACCATCATAATATGACACTTTTTGCCGATGATAGCACATTAGCAATAGAATGTAAACAACTTGACCAATACGAATCGGAAATTAAAAGCTCCCTTGGTTCTATGATTACATGGATGGATAATAATAATTTAAGAATAAATTTTACTAAAACAAAAATTATGCACTTCAGCCCAAGGCAAGTATCGACATCAAATATAAATATTAAATATAATGACCATGTAATTGACGAGTGTAAACAAATAAAATTGTTAGGTATTATTATTGACCGACAACTTAACTGGAAAGATAATATCGAAGCGCTACGTAAAAAAATTTGCAGTGCCTCTTATACACTTTATAAACTTGCTCCAACAGTTAGTACGGATACACTGCTCACTGCATATCATGGTCTTGTGGCATCTATATTAAGGTACGGGATAATATTTTGGGGCCGTTCTACTAACAGAGAGATTGCGTTTTTTTGCTCAGAATAGATGTATAAGGGTAATGTTTGGGCTCAAATTCACCGATAGCTGTAGACCGTACTTCATCAGTCATGGACTATTAACACTTCCTTCTTTATACATATATATTTTTGAAATGGCCCTATTTTTTAAGCTAAACTCTCATTTGTTCCCACGGCTTTCGAATGGTGTTCAACGTAGCAGACGTGACAATACCAGGCTACGCATTCGGACTGCCAAAGCAGCACTTATGTGGAAAAGTATGTTCTGTTTAGCCCCTAAAATCAATAATAAAATACCAAATGCACTTGAAGACTTAAGTTATAATTTGTTTAGAAAAGAATTAAAGAACATACTGATTTCCAAATATTATTATGACATTGATGATTTTTTAAATGATAGCTTATGACATAGATGTAATACATTTTTTTTTGTTAATACATTTATATGATTGAATTAATATGAATGTTATTGACAATATGTATTCGAATTTGACATTCAATTTTATGAATAATCTTTTATATTATGATAATTTCTAATATTTGACAGGATATAATGAAGAAATATGTAATCTAAAAATAATTTGAATTGACAGTAATATGCATGATCTTATGACAGTTAATTTATATTTCACATTAATAAATTTGTACGCCACGAATGGCAGAATATGCTGAACCTTCACATGTACACCATGTTATTATAAGAACAATGTAAAACAACCATATTCACAAATAAATATTATTCTTATTCTTATTTTTATTCTTAAACAGATTTTTCGCACGTACTTGTTTCAATAATCAAATTAAGCCGCAATTGACACCCGATCGAAATCGACCAGGAAATATTTCAATTACAATAGTAATTTCAAGTTTAAAGGTGGAAATAGTCAAATTCAATTGCACCAAAAGGCAAAGTAGAAATGGTAAATTAACAATAAAAATGGCGGACAAGTTTCAAACTGCACACAAAAATTAAACCAATCCGTTAATTATGATCAACAAAAGATCAATCGATTTCCAACAAAATAATACGATTACACAAGCCCAAAAATTAAAATAAAATTTCAAGAAAGTGAAATATATAAGTATAAGTAACTAACCTTATTACTGACGGCCCCCTTATTTAGGAACAAATGACCCAGTGATAATGTACCTAATCTAATCCTAGTCTAAAGCATGTTGTGGATGTATTATACATCGTAAATATTTTCCTACGTAAGGCAGATGGAGAAAAACAATTACTAGTTTCCTCTGAGAAGTTCCTCCAGGACTTAAGTAATAATATGTGACAATCAAGGTTAAAATGACCTTGCACGTCATTTTAACCTAAGCTTGTGCTTATGTTTACCAATATTTTATTGTTGTTACGTGTTGTTAACTCGCATCACGCCGCTGTCTGAAACAAAAAATATTTATATTGCATGTCTAAGCTTCTCTATCCTTAATCTAACTTGTAAAATATGTACAGATACAAGTCATTATCACAACACACCATCATACAATACATTCAAAATACCTATTACACACAATAATTTATTAATAAATTCCTATTACACACAATAATTTATATTCATAAAGTGTACACTCATACTCACCCCCATAATATAATACCATTCATAATACTACCTACAGCTAAATTCCCACAATCATACTCAATATTATTCTGTATCGTGCCGTATGGCTACTTTCATGTTGCAATATTACTTTCGTTAAAGCCTAACCTAGTCACCCCTTTTTTCTTCAGGATTACTAGTAGTACAATGTATAAAGATTCTAAGCTTAAATGGCTAACATTGACGAAATAAACAAGGAACTAGATACAAACCCCACTGTGCGCTCATTCAACTATCAACCAGAAGATTGTCTCCTCTACACTGGCCGTCGGTCTCTCAAAATAATTCATGAAAATATTAGTAGCTTAAACAAAAATCTTGATCAGTTTATCTTAAAGCTGTTTACGACGGGTGTTGTTTTTGATATTATTATTTTCGTTGAGTGCTGGCTAAGTAAAACTGACACTATACCTGGTTTAGATGGTTACATAGCGCACAATTCAAAATCCTTACTTAACCAAAAAAAGACCTCAATTGTAGGGTTAGCGAGCCGTATTTCAAAGGAGCTAGTTGCTTGTTGTGTCTAGTTGATGATCGGGTTGCTGTCGTGGCAGTGTATCGTTCCCCATCCCTAAAATCGGTAGAAGACCATAACAATTTTATAGAGAGTCTCAATAATGTCTATGATACTCTAACCACGCATCATTCGGTGTTGGTGGGTGACACTAACATTAATATACGTCCCGATAGCTCTGATTTAATATATGATGAATATTTAACTGTTAACGCTTCCTATGGACTGTTCCCTACTCATACTTTCCCCACCAGAATTAGTCAAAGGTGCATAGACCATTTTTTTGTTAAATCAAATCTCCCTCAGTTACCTTAGTCTTAGAATCCCCCATAACTGATCACAAACCCATTGCTCTATTCCTAGAACAATCTAAGACTATTTCTAATAATAACCTTCATATTAAAAGTAAAATCAACTTAACGGACATTAAAACTGAAATCGAAAAGACTGACTTCTCTAATATAATGCAAATGTACGATACAAATGCCGCTACAAACTGCTTTATTTCAACCCTACACACACAAGCGTCAACAAGATATCTAGAAAACATAGGATCTTGAAGCCTTGGATGACCCCAGGGCTTGTTCGATGTATCCGAAACCGGGATAGATTGCACATCAAACACAGAAAATCTCCTGATAACATAACTCTCAAAATAACGTATACACGGTATCGAAACTACTGCAATCGCCTCGTTCGTGACCTCAAATTAAAATATAACAACAATTTGATTGACGAGGCTGGTTCTAATATAAAAGCCCTCTGGACAGCAATTAAAAGCATCATGGGTACTCTGAAGAACCACGATTGTCCCCTGGAGCTCCTAAGCACTAACTGTGACCCTAAACAATCCGTAAACAACATAAACGTCTTCTTTGCATCTGTTGGAATGAAGTAAGCCGAAAAAATTACACCTCTTGACCCGGGTAACAGCAGCTCCTTGCCTGCCTCTCCACCTGCGAACTCACTTTCATCTATGGTCCTATTGGAAGTGACTGAGACTGACGTTGATACCATAATTTCTCAATTACGGCAAGATTGTGCCACAGGGTGGGATGGTATACCAGCTCGCGTTCTAAAGCTCTGCAAGGAACTTGTCCCCCCAATAACCCACATATGCAACCTTGCTATAAACTCGGGTATATTTCCGGAAGCTTGAAGGAAGCCATTATTCATCCGGTCCACATGAGTGGCAACAGGAACTGCGATGACAACTATATACCTATCTCAATACTCTCTGCAATGTCGAAAATTCTGGAAAGAATCCTGAATAATGCACTTAAACATTATCTAGAAACATTTGATATTTTAGTCAAAAACCAGTATGGATTTCGTTCAGGTATTTCCACCGAAGACGCCGTGATAGATCTGACTAACAACGTTGTCAAAAACTTAGACTCGAACAACAGATGTCTGTGCATCTTTTTGGACCTTTCCAGAGCGTTCGACACAGTCTCTGCGTCAGTCTTGCTGGACAAAATGGAAAAATTGGGGATAAGTGGTCTCCCCGTCAATATTTTCAGGAACTACTTAGAAAATAGGAATCAGAGAGTAAAAATAGGGAATAAGCTTAGCAATGAGGTTAATGTTACTACTGGCGTCCCGCAAGGGAGTATTTTAGGCCCCACATTATTCCAGCTTTATGTAAATAATCTCTGTACCATGCCTCTCCCTTATACCAGCACTTTCACCTATGCGGACGACACTGCACTTGTAAACTGGCAGATAGTGAAGGAAAGAGCGGAAAACTCCCTAAGACTGGTAATGATCTGGCTTTCTAAGAACTTACTTACAATCAACCTGAGTAAAACTCTCTTCGTCCATTTCTCCCTATCTAAACTTAATACTCCACCTAACAACTACTCTTTAAAAACCCATACATGTGCCCGGGATATAGATTGTGGTTGCCAGGAAATAGCTCGAGCCTCTTGTGCAAAGTATCTAGGAGTGCAAATAGATAGTAGGCTCTCGTGGGACGTCCAGGTTGCTACGGTTAAAGCCCGAACTAGAAAGCTAATCTACTTATTTAGAGCCCTGCGTGACACAGCCTCTCTACAAAACCTAAAAATGGTATATATCGCTCTCTGTCAATCTGTTATTCAATATTGTATCCCAGTGTGGGGGATTGCAGGTAAGACGCAACTTCTGGAACTTGAGAGAGCGCAGAGAGCCGTGCTCAAAGTCTTAAATAAGACGCCAATTAGGTACCCCACTGCTCAACTATACGCTGACAATCAAGTTCTAACTGTGAGACAACTCTTTGTGCTCAAATCAATAATTAAGATTCACCAAAACGTAGCTCCTCCAGAACCTGGTAAAAAGCGTAGCAAGAGGTCAGTGTATCCGGTAGTTCGCAGTAGAACAGCATTCGCTAGGCGCCAATTCAAAAGTATGGGGTGTAAAGTATACAACTTGCTTCACAAAAATAAAAACATAGTGGGTCTGAATCGTCATGACGTAAAAAATATAGCAACAAGTTGGTTACTTCAATATGACTATGACGGTACAGAAGCAATACTAAAATTTCTGGAGTGAACACTTTTGATGACTAACTCTCTTCAACGTACGCACATACGAACACACAAACAGACGCACACCAATACATACACACACCCATGCTCGCACACACACACACACACACACACAAATACACATACACACACACACACACATTCACACAATATACATACATATATGCATACAGGCATAAAATACATACATCATAACATCCCACATACATCCATACTGACTAACATTATTATACTACGCTACTTATCAACACGAAGTTATAGTGATTTGTAATATCTTATCTAATAAAATGAATGTTTAAAACTTACCTTGTACAATAATTCTTGTAACTAAAAGTCACTGTGTCACTCAATTGTAACGAATAGTCAAAAGAGCACTGTTTCCCAAGATACAGGTTTTGGCCTAGTTTGGGAATCAGTATCAACATTAATTGTATGAAAGTTATAGCACAGTTATTGTTTGTAATAAATATTGTATTGCTTTTTGAGTCAAATAAACATTTATTATTATTATTATTCCTCTATATTAACTTTTAAATACATATAATTACATTTTTAAATATATATTTTAAAAAAATACAAATATATTGAAAAATATAAAAACAGTGCTCCACCGGCATCGGGTACAGGGACCAAGCTGCCGGTGGTTACGGCTCCAGGGAGAGGAATTTCCTCACTATGCGTACTGTGCCTAGCAGAACGGCCTTCTGCATCAGGCCTTTGAGCCAGCTGCCTAACGAGAGCCTCATAAGGTGTTGATCGAGGCTCTTGGCGATGAGTCCATGTGCTGACACAACTATCGGTACAATAATAGCTGAGTCCACATCCCACATGTCGACAATCTCATTGGCCAGGTCCAAATATTTTATTTGTTTTTCTTTTTCTGCCTTCATGAGATTCTCGTCATGGGGGACAGTGATATCAACTATCATTGCACGACGCTCTAATCGATCCATTATCACTATATCAGGCTTATTGGCAACAATAGTCCTGTCAGTGATAATAGATCGATCCCAGTACAATATGACACGACTGTTTTCGAGAACTGGGTCGGGCACATACTTGTAGTATGGCACCTCCGAAGTCACAAGATTGTATTTAAGGGCAAGTTGCTGATTTACAATCCTGGCCACTTGGTTATGTCTGTACAAGTACTCGCCGTTGGCTAGACGAGAACAACCGGAAATAATGTGTCTGAGTGATTCTCCGGGGCGATGACATACCCGACAGATGTCAACCGTACCGTCCTTCAGAATATATTATTATTATTATGGATTACAAAAATTACAAAAGATTTAACTTTCCTTACTGTGTGTGGTCCACCGCAACAATGGTTCCAAGTCAAACGGAGGCGATGGGAGTATTCACTTAATTTTATATCGTTAATTAATGTTCACCAATTACTCCACATTCAACAAACAAAATCAAACTATGTTCTTCCAACAGCACGGGGCCAAACCCTCCAAAAGCGCGAACACAGGGTCCACCAACTAGCCAACGGGCTCGGACCCTCACAAAGCCACGTCTCGATGTACTCCGCGCTCAACTCGCCATTAACTGGCGTCAAGTTCACGAACAATAATGCGCGGGTACGCAAAGAAAAAATATGATTGGTGTTGGTCCTATCAATAAGCGGTACCAATAGTCCAGGAGCCAGATACATTTTCGGTCAATTATTTCTTCTCGAGCGAAACTTCGTAAAATGCATAAGGGACTTATACTATGAATACTCGCGACCGTCAGCTGCGACTCCGTGGGTGGGGTGGGCAGTGGCAGCCTCCCACGCATGGAGAAAAAAAAAGTATTTTCAGTCATTTCCTCTCATTTGAAAATTTATCAGGGCGAGTATTCATAGTATAAGTCCCTTATGCATTTTACGAAGTTTCGATTGGGATGGACTTGGTCATGAAAATCTGTCACTGGCTCCTGGACCACAACATCAAAACATAATAAAACAAAGATTAAAACTAAACACAGACACTCATTATTTCGAATGAGTGACGTTGCCATAGATGAGATTCCAGGTCTTGAGAGTAAAAGAAAAGAGGTCAATAATGGAGTCAAAGGTGATTTAGTTGAGGACGCATCCAGCAGTGACGGTGAAGCAGGTCGCGGCTGTCAACGGAGGAGTGTCCAGTAACACTGCCAGTGTCACCAATACAGACACCGCTTGGTGCGTCTGCTCGGGCACTGCGTGCACTCGACAGAGCTAAACGATCGTTTCTTAATTTTTTAGAGTAGTTTATAGATATAAGATAGCTTAAGCTCAGTATACTTCATATTTAGTAATATACTATATAATATATTGAAAATTATCTCCGCCTTAGAATAGATAGTGGTCTGTCGTGGAATATCCAAATCGAGCACATAAGAAAAAAATTATCTTCCCTAATAGGATCACTTCGGCACATTGCTCGATGTATCCCGCGTAGGATACGTTATACTATATACAACTCACTAATAAAACCGCACTTGCTTTATCTAATAGAAATTTGGGGCAGTGCTGCCAAAACAAAATTATCGGAGCTACAAATCGTACAAAATAAATAAATTAAAATATTATTTCATTATAAAAAACACCTATATCTAAAATTTACACCGATACCAAAATAATGAACATTAGGCAATTATATATTTATAATACGTGTATTCTCGTTAGAAAAAATTTGCATAACCTACTCCACACTAACCTAGCCTTTAAAACATTAAAGGAACTAACTAGCCGAAGTAGTCGCCGAGCGAGTTTTATTGCGCTGCCGAAGATACGCACGAACTACGGCAAAAAAATGTTTACCTACGAAGGCGCACAACTTTATAACAAAATACCTTCATCTATAAAAAATATTACTTCTTTTCATACATTTAAAAATAGGTTGGCACAACACGTCATCGATACATATTAACTCGTGTTATCATTAATGCAAGTTAATATTTTTGTCATCAAAACGAACGAACTATTGCTAGTACATTGTGTATTAATATTATTGTTTCTCAATAAGTGACATGTAAATCTTTGGAGAAATAAATTCATTAAACCTTAGATACACATACACACAATGTGGTTTAGGGTAGGTCAATAATTATATGAATATACCAGTCTGTCGCTAACCCAAGTCTTTTATAATATTGACGTCTCACAAGGGTTTTTAGAAATTTCTAGACCTTTGACGGGTCGTTGTTCTGTACAGAATTATGGATATACTGGCGTTGTGCATTCCTACATACCTTTTTTTTTTTCGTGCGGAAATCCCTTCGGATACCCCCCTGCCGGCCAGTGGGGGCGGTTATGTCGGGCTTGAACCGACTAAAACCGCACGCCGTCTCGGGTCTACAGACGCCGGGTGTAAGGTTGCCCATAGAGCATATCCCTCGCACCCCGACTGACCGTGGGCCATCTCCGGTTTCGAGATGGCCCCCTCGGGTTTGGGAGCCACGGTGTCCCCGTCTTGCCCCGGTTTGGGGGAGGGGCGCTAGTCGCCCCACCGTCCCGGCCTGCTTCTGCTGGGGTGACAGGTGGCCTTACCTGCCACCCCCAGGCCTGCGCTCATGGAGGACGGAGGTCGTTAAGCGACCTCCGGCGCCTGAGTCGCCTCCGACGCGCGGCGAGCTAGTTGCGGGCTAGTCGGCGGGCCGGGAGAGTTCTAAATCTCTCCCGGGCGCGCTCCGCCATCTCCTTCGCGAGGTGCATTCCTACATACCTTATTGCAGTTATTCCGAACAAACATTATATATCCATCAGTTAATTTCACGATGCTTAATTTTGTATCTAAATTTTGCTGCAGCTGTTTTTGAAATAAATAATTTAACCTCGTCTATCAGCCATGGTCATGGTGAATGTTTGATTTTAATTGCTCGAATAGGAGCGTACTTGTCATCGAGCCGGATGAGGTTCGAGGTAAAAAAGGCCAACTTGCTCGTCCACGGACGCCGAAGTAACTAGCGAAGTCCAATCAATGTTATTGGCATCATCACGCAGATTGTCAAGATTCATGCCGCTAAAATTGCGCTGCATGCAGATTTTAGGTTTGGCTACGGATTTTGAAAGAGAGGAAGAGTAGATCATGAAAAGAGAACGCATCCGCTGGGTATTGCCCATGCTCAGCGACTCGTTCTAAGGAAGTAACCATAATGAGATCAAGAAGTGAAGGAGTACCCTTCGAAACTGGTGAGTAGTTTTTGATGGAAGAATAGATAAGTTACAAGATTAAATGATAGTGTTAAGAGATGGGGAGCGCTGATCATTTTAAGGAGGTATGTATTAAAAAATCTCCCATGATTATGGAATAGGTGTAAGAAGGTATGAGATTTACTAATAGTGTTTTGAAGGACTAATAGTGTTTCGAAGGAATAGATTACGAAGGAACTAGGACTAGGCTAGTTGTAGTAATAGAGTGATGGTAGCAAAAGGGGGGAGGGGGAGTAAACGTGACAATTTGTAAGTTTTGTGTAAGCTTCAGATAATAATTCCGATATACATAATGGAATAAATAATATATTACATTTCTGAATATATACTAATATTTTACGGAGTAAAATTATAAGTACATCGGTCAGACAGTCGCGCGTGATGACGAGTGAGTGTGACACGATTGTTGACCTATGAATAAATACATGACATTAGCAATGCTGGCTGAAAGACGTTCATACTCCAACATGTATAATGTGTTCATTTGCATTTGCGCATATATTGCAACATGAATGATAAGTAAATGCAAATCAGCACTTGTATTCTTACATTGTGTTAGAATAGTTAGAATTTAAACAGCCAATGAGGTCAGGGGCGTTACCATGACGGCTCGAAAACCACAAAATTTTCCTTCCGCGTTAAATGCAACGATATTGTGTTTTATTTATAGAACTCCCGAAGTAATATATTATAATGTATATAAAAATAGTGCTACCTGCCATTCTAACCGACTTCGAAGGAGGTTCACTGTTTGTCTGGTATGTATGTTTGTTCGCGATTTTCTCGCGTTTAGCTGAACCGATCTTGATGCTAATTTGCAGAAAAGTAGGTATTTGTTACATTCTGGAGAAGGTTTTAATATACTGGACAGACTTAAAAAAGGAGGTATATTTGGTCGTGATTGGGTATCACAAATTTGGTTGAACCGATATTGATGCGGTTTTCAATAAAGTATTTGTAACATTTTTTTTTTCTTTTTTTTTTGGGATTTGATGTCAATCCCATCGTAGCTTAAAACAGTAAACATGCTTACACAGTATAACAAATAGAAAAATAATAATTATCCCTGATATATCCTAAATAACCCAAACAATCTTCTAGCTGCTTCGCATCGAGGTGTTGCCAGTATATCACGGAGCATACCTATATGTAGTCTGTTCAGGTCATAGGTCCCAATCAGAAACTTTCGGGCCGTTTCATAACATACACAGTCCATTAATAGGTGGTGCACATCCTCTACTACGCCGTATAAATTGCAGTTTGCGGAGTCTGCATGTCCCATTAGGAAGGCGAACTTCTTTAATGGCATGTGCCCAGACCTTAGCCGAAATGCTGTAACAAGTAGTTTCCTACTCAACACTATGTCTCCAAACCAAGGTACACGAGGAGGCTCACATTGTAACGTTTTGTACCAGATGCCCTTTTCTAGTGAGCGTTCATTGAAATACTCTTTCCAACGATTGAGGTAATGGTTCTTATATCTTGGTAGTAACTCTGTATAATGTGGCAAAATGAAGACTAGCTTTCCATTCACAGAAGCTGTTCTCGCTACCTTGTCAGCCTCCTCGTTACCTCTAAGACCAATGTGTGATGGAACCCATTGCATCTTTAGTTCCGTGCCTTTCAAATAGCTTTCGTGTATTTCAGAGAGGATATCATAGGCTATCGGTGCACCTCTGTCACCAGAGGCGCACCAAGCTATTTGATATAAAGCGCTTTGACTATCGGTGCAGATCAGGATTTTATTATTATTTTGAACGGTACGTGCATATGAAACAGCTTCCAAAATTGCTATGAGTTCCATCGACATGACTGAGAGTTCATAGGTTGTTTTAAAAATGTTGATATACGGCGTAGTATTGGTTTCATCATGAGGGTCATAAAAAGCCGCACCGCGACCACTAGAGCTTTCTACTAGAACTAGAACGTTTTTTATAAAGACATAGAACCGACTTCAAAAACCAAGAAGGGACTGAAACGTGGAACAGGAAAGTCTTATGAGCGTTTTTGTATGTAACGTGATACGCAAGAGGTAAAAATAACGTCCTTTTTAACACTATGGGTTAAACATGATATTGTCGAAAGTTTACACGAATATTACACATTGAAATAAAACTATTTTTAACGGATTCTATCCCGGTTTATTTGATGTTATTTTATATTTTACATTGATCCCGACGTTTCGGTTGCTTTTCAGCAGCTATGGTCACGGGGAGACTAAAGATTATTGTTGTCTTGTAGTTTGAAGTGGAAGTTATCTCAAACTACCCGAACTATGTTGCATTGTTGGTGTTACTATTTACGCAGAATGAGCTCACAGTGTCCTGAAGTCTTGTTGTATTTTGATTTTTCTTGGAATTAATTAAGTGAATGACTGGGTCCCAAGCTGGTGGTACATTCCAACCATCTTCTCTATTAAAATTAGGATGATTTTTAATTTCAATAGCTTCGCGGAGCATCCTGGGTAATAAAAATATAAAATAACATCAAATAAACCGCGATAGAATCCGTTAAAAATAGTTTTATTTCAATTATGGGTTAAAGTCAAAAAACGTATCATTTTACCGTTAAATTGTGAATTTCGATACCAATATCGGTAAATATTTCAAATAGTGTGTAGTATAGTCCATAGGCTGGACCGATAACTGTCTCTCTGTTATAGACGATTTCAAAGTTTATTATTATTATTAAAACTCACATGACCAAGTTACAGCCGCTTCTCTATGTACTGCGCCAATAACAGTCTTAGGCCATCTGCTGCTTTCTGCGTGTGCACGCATGAGACAGCGTAGGTCCTTAACATTAGTCTTATTAAACTGAGCTTGCATATACGTCTAACCTGAGGGGCTACCCATGGACCGTACATTCGAAACTTCGGGCCTAAATAAAAGACTAAACGTAAGACGTAGCATTTACCTACGTCCATAAAGTTACTTCGGCTTTCTTTCGATAGATTTTAGGTTAAACGAAGAATCAGGAGCCGTCATTTGACCCGATTGTGTGATAAATACATGTCATCGTACTGATTGCCCGAAACGGCGATACGCAGCTTCAAATTGTAGGTTTCATGGCAGGCCTTGCCTACAACTGATAACAGGCCATTAATAGATCGCAGGGTTCGAATAAAAATACCATCGTTATAAATAGCCTCTATATTTTTTCTCACCTTCTACCCTCGATCACAAGTGAGTGTACATACAGAAAGCGGTTTGTCCTGATAAGGATGATGAATGACAGCTGGTGATGGTGTAGTTCATACAAAGTCGTGCCAATCGAGGCCTGGTTTCCTAAGCAATTCGATCGAGGCAGAAGGACTGATTTGTACTCATGTGAATAAAATAAAGGTGGTGAACTCTGATAGGGATGAATGATGAAACTGAATGGTGAAACGTCTTAGTATTTTTTTTTATTTGCAGTGTAAAATAAGATATTATCTAACTAAACTCATCGTCATCATGTCATCCATCGCCATCAGGAGACGGGCAGCAGCACCTCCTAAAACACCAGGCCATACTGCGATCGCCAACCCGCCTGCCAAGCATGGCGATTATGACAACCCCCCAAAATGGCTACACACAAAATAAATCGGCCACCAGTCCCCGGCAGTCCCGCTATTCCTAGCTACGGAACGGCGGGGCCCGGACGACGTTCCGTGGGCAGGCCCCCTACAAGGTGGACCGACGATCTAGCCAAGGTCACGGGAAGCCCCTGGATGCAAACAGCGTAGGACCGATTGTTGTGGAGATCCTTGGAGGAGGCCTATGCCCAGCAGTGAGCATCGTTTGGCTGACATGATGATGATGAAACTGAAACAACGATTTTTCATAATATTCTTAGTTCCTAAAATAGGTCAAAATATGAACCATGAAAATAAATCAAGTCAAAATTCATAATTATGTTGATGCCTTGTTAAATTTTAAATTAATTTTATTATGCATTCATCATCATTATCATCATCTTAGCGTTGTGTCCTGATTGTATCCGAGGCCTACATCTCGGGGTCCGCGGTTCACTTTCCTGCTTTTCTTTCTCCACTTCGTATGATCTTGGGCATCCATGGTAGTGAGACCATTGGCACGTATGTCATCCTTTGCGACGTCAAACCAGCACTTCTTGGGTCTCATCCTCCTACCGGAACCCGTCGGCCAGACATTTGTTTCCCTCATAGTCAGGTAGCTGCCGTAAAACGTGGCCGCACCATCGAAGCGACACTCCTGCCTTTCATCTGCATTGACACGGACAAGGAAGCTACCGCAGATGCGGGAGTTTCTCACGCTATGTTTACGCGTGACCCCGTATACGCAGCTTCTGCTTACGACACTCTAGCAATGGAGACGCCTCACAGCCGTGTTAAAGGACAGGCCTAATGATGGTTTTATAGACCTACCCCTTCAACCTAACCGGCATTTTGGGGTCACAGATAACCCCAGTGTTCGCGACGTGCCTGTATTATCTCTCACAGTAAAAGTAGGATCAAATAATTTGCATGTTGTTAGTTTTAACAGTTACTTAATTAAATTGGTTACGTACCGCAATTGTTAACCATTTCTGTACGAGAGCAGATTACAATTTTATATCAGAGCAGCTGAAGTATTTTTTCCCTTAAAAGTTCCTGGAGTATCTCCCCATTCATTGGTCCTTCGAGCCGGATAAACTTGAAGAACCTCAATCAAGGATTTAAGTCATTTGAAGAGATTTACTGGTGGAGAATAATTTCGAATTACGAAAGAATTACCGTTATTTCGACCCATCACTGTATTTAAGGTAACTTTAGGAAAAAAAGCTAGGCAATTATTAAGAGCAGTACTCATTTTAATTATAAACATTAACTTTGTGAACAGTTTGAACTTTGAACCTCTGATGTTCGTTAAACACATTCACTGTTTAATTTTACGAGATTATTGTTTAATTTAGTTATATTTATGTTTATCTTTTGTTTTTCTTATATTTAGACTTCACGACTTCGGTGACTTCACCTCGCCTGATGGTAAGCTGAAGGTAAAGTCTCAGGAAAGAGGGTCACCATTACATACACGTATCATGTTAACAATGGTGGCACTCAGCTTGACGGCCTCATCAGAAGAGGATTGTCATCGCAGCACCGCGTGAGACCCATCGGTCCCACTAGTGCTGCGACCACAATTCCCCTGCCCGGCTCTCTGCTGTTGGCTGGATAAATAACTACAGTGACTCGTAAAATTAGATAATTATTTCAGTAGTGTTGCGCACGGCCACAGCTGCAATCACGGGGCTCCTTCAATAAACACCTTTTTATTTTAGGAATCACCGACAGCCCTCTCTGCAGAGCCTGCATGAGTGAGGAAGAAACAGCGGCACACGTGCTCCTACACTGCCCTGCAACCGCCACATACAGGGTTAAGTACTTCGGAAACACAGGTACGCTCCGGGAGATCGCCGGCAGCGTGAATAGCTTGCTAGCGTTCTTCAATGAGCTGGGGTGGATCGAATAGGATGCCCACCCTCACGCAAAAACCGCGCCTTGTCGTGGAGTTGCGGATACCAGCCCGTGATACCATTCAGTAGTGTTGAAAGTGTTCATATTTTATAAAGTAGTTGAGTACTAAAGTTATTGCTTATTATTTGTTGTCATTATAAAATGAATAAAAACTATTAATATTAATATAACACCGTTTTAATTAAAATCTTTTTACAATTAGTTCAGTTGTGTAACACATATAGGTATTTTAAGGTACTTAGATAAATATAAATTATAAAAAAGCATAATTAGCTTTAAAGTGTTAAACATATTACATATTCACTTACATTATTGAGCAATTACAGAAAGGCGTAACATCTGTCTCCCAGAATGTCCGAAGAAGATATAAAATTGATGAAAGACTTAATTAGGAAAAGAGGCAGTTACAAAGGACGTTTAACAGCCTTTTCCTCACATTTAAATACGTTAAATATTTCTTTGTTGACCCTACTGACATCACTGAGTTAGAATTACGTATAGGTAAGATTAAATCTATGTACGAACAGTATGACGAGGTACAATTACAACTTGAAAGTTTAGGACACAACTTGTAACAATTTATTTTCTGAATTAGATTTAAGATAGGGAGAAACGGTAGCGACATCTATGCATGGAATTCTCCCGGAGTGTAGCAGCGTTCGATCGGAATCCCATAGTGGTGTTGTGGTTCACAGTAATGCCACGAGATGGCGTTGCTGTACTGGATGAGATAAAAGTCCATTTCATTTAATGTGTCCTTGTATTCAGTCCTGTGGGAAGAATAATTATGAGTGTAGTTAAACGTTAAGTTCCAGGCTTTTCCCTAATTTATAAGCTCGGACCCTCTATGGTTTTCATCTTCATAAGCTATGGTTTGTCTCGTAAAATACGTATAAATTAAGTAGATACTTAATCTGCCTTGTGTTCACAGCGACAAGTTGACATTTGATTGTACCGCATTATCGGAGTGACTATGTGATTTCAGTGAGACTCCTCGTGAAAAAAAAACTGGAATTTGGCTGTTTCGAGAAGGTTCTAATCTAGAAGGTATATAAGGCCAGGTCAGCTGGCGGGCCAGCACTTGAGATTTCTTCGTTGAGAACCTATAACGGTTATTTTGTGTATTAACTATTTTGTAAATTTCTATAAGTTTCTAACCTATTTTATTTAGATTCTGTGATATTCCCACATCGTTGGTAAGTTTCTGCACTATATTTGCTTCTAAGTTTCTTCAGCATTAGAGTCAATACTTTATATTCGTTTTGATCTCAGGGTCCCAGAGTCGGGTCTTGGAAACGAACTTGTGATCGAGTTTGAGCGGTGAGGCTGCCCTGAGTTTCAGTATCGATATACCAAGGGCTCTTCACATCTACATCTCGGTAGACCGAGGAGGACTCGCGGGACGATACTGTGCCCTGTGCAGGCAGTCAACCAAGGCTCTGGTCACGTATAAAATTTCCTTTTAATATTTAGTGTATACCCTATGATTTCACTCAACTTTTACTGACTTAAGCGTAGAGGAGTCTCCACCCACCTTGGGTTGGCCTTAACGACCTCCGCAAGCAGTTTGACAATTAGAAGATTCTACGCATGAGTGGAAAGACCTGCAAGACCCTACGTAATTTCAAGTCATCTTGCAACATAATTATGTACTTTTGAATCTTTTTTTGTAACTTGTGTATCTTGTGTCAAGAGTAAATATATGTATGTGTAACTGTGTGTAAGAGAGTTTTCTTTGAGGCGACATCCGAAAGTTCCTCGCACACCCACAGCACTTTTATATTCTCTAACCTCTGATAAAAAGGCGCCCTGGGATTCAGAAGTTCGTGCACCCTACTACTGAGGTAGCCGGTGAGTAGACCGTCTGACAGGTTCAGCGGTTACAAAATTGGCGACCAACGTTTAGGGCTAACCAGAGACTCACTACTCTGGTCTCTGTCGGTGTGCTGTGTGTGTGTGAGTCTGGAGGGTTTCGCTTTGAGGAAGGCTCTCCGTCTATCACAAAGCCAGGACGTTCGGTTAGGTGTTGTCAGCAGTTTGACAAATAATATATATCCTTTCCTGTATTTTTCAGCCCAACTACCATCATCTCAGTGGCGAGAAAAATACAAACCCAAAATTACCAAATTCTAAAAGACATTTTAAACTGCAATTTTTTCGGTGAGTCTGGCAAACCTTTTGGCAAAACTATCACTTCTTCTTTCCTTTTTTTGTTTTTTTTGTTTTGTGGAGTGACTTCTGTTTGTCCCTCAGTGTTTAGTAGCGTGAAGTTGTGCATACATATATATATTCTGTGGGTTGTGTCCACCTAGTAATTTTTTTGTATATTTAACTTTTAGAGTTTCAAGTACCTTCCACTTTGGCATTATGTAATTGTGTTTAAAGTACCATAAATAAATTTTGTAAGTAACATTGGTGGAGTGGGTTACATATGTATTATAGTGTACTATATACCTACTTTACTGTAATCTATATAAAGAAACTTTTATAATTTAAACTGTGAAATTGTTAGTCTGCATATCAATTAGGTACTGATCCAATAGACAGAGAACAGTAGTCTGTGTTGTTCTCTGTTATCTACTGAGACTCAGGTTACAAATCTATCTTTGAAACCAAATTTTTTTTCAGAAACTACCTCACGAATTTTTTATTGTGGACTAAGTGTCTTAGTTGTTGGACATAAATCAGTTTATCTTCCTTTTGAAATAATCTAGTATTGCCTTTTGGAAAGTCCTAATTTGTACTACAATTTTATATAGCAATTAATTTCAGTAAAATCACTTGTGAATTTTTTAATTTTATCAACTACTCTCAAATTTTTAATCGAGAAGTATATTTAGTGTATTCTTTGTTGGACATAAAACCTTTTATCGATTTTATCTTCTATATAATGTGAATTTTGTTCTGAATAACTACTGTATTTAAGTTGGAAACATAATTTTAGTTTGAAAATTTTTGTGTGTAACTACTGTATAAAATTGAAATAAAACTATTTTTAACGGATTCTATCGCGGTTTATTTGATGTTATTTTATATTTTACATTGAACCCGACGTTTCGGTTAAATTTATTATATGTAAAATATAAAATAACATCAAATAAACCGCGATAGAATCCGTTAAAAATAGTTTTATTTCAATGTGTAACATTCGCGTAAACTTCCGACAATATCATACTGTATAAAATTTCATGAGAAGTACTCCATGAGAGTTATTAGTTAGTTATAACTGTTTCAAAAAAAAAAAAAAACACTTGAGCTTATTTTCTGATTAGTGTAAAGTATTAACCTAATTATTTTATAATCTAAATTGTGGTCCGCTATGGCCCAGTTACAGAGGTTCATTCAATACCTGAGAAAGGATGAACTTTCTCATGAATTGTCTGCTATGGGGTTTTCAGCGAATCCAGATGCCTCGGTTGTCTGTCTGCGAGGTGAGCTGCGCACTGCATTGCGGCTTGTCCGGCGCGGCAGTATCAAGGCAGTCGCCGCTGTGCCCGTTGTTGCCGCTACTGAGCTGGGTCTCTGCGAGCCAAAGGTCTTCGAACTTGAAGGGACCGTCTTATCAGGTGACTTCGGTTCAGATAAGAATTGTCGGAATAGGGTTGCAGTAAGAGCGAACTATCTCCTCTATAGGTTAACTAGGTGTGGCTTAGACTGTCCGGAGCTGACCGGTATCCGTGCTCGCTTGGTAAAGGTCTTGTCTGTAGCAGAACCGGATTCCGACTCTGACACTGAAGGGTCGGAGAAGGAAACCGAACCTATCAATAGGGACTTGATAGGACACACTTCACCTGTCGTGGGGGGGAACCGCTCGACACATTGTAACGCGATTAGGTCTGATCTGTACAACGGTAGTTTGGTGATCAGAGACAAACCCTTAAATTTAAATTCCTTCAATTTGAAGTACGACGGATCTTCCTGTATCCGTGTATTTATAGAGAGACTAGAGGAGCTTCGAGTTGCTCGGGAAGTCTCAAAAGATAAAATTTTGATTGCTTTTTCTGACCTATTGGACGGCCCAGCCTTGTCATGGTTCCGTTCAAATAAAAATAATTTTACCTCATACGAGGTTATGTTGGAGGAGCTTAGGGAGACATTCGATACTCCCGACTACGACTACCGCCTCCGTAACGAGATTAGGCAGCGTACTCAGGCTCGATCTGAGTCCTTAGGCGTCTACATCTCGATCATGCAAGCAATGTTCTCTCGACTCTCTTGTGGGATGTCCAATGAGGAACAACTTGATGTCCTCATGCACAACATTAGGCCCGAGTACATAAAGGAACTAGCCCTTCATGAGGTGTCTTCTATTGTCGACCTCAAGCGTTTGGGTAAGCGCTTGGAACTTGCTCGTGCCAGGGCAGACGCTTTCCAGGAACCGGCCTGGGAGAAGTTTGGGATTACCTCTGACTTACACCCAAAAAAGAATAAAACTGGACTAAAAACTACTCAGCAGGTCTCTGCTGTGGCCAGCCCGTCAAAATCGAGCGAACGCAAGTGCTTCCGCTGCGGTGAGAGTGGTCATACTACTTACTACTGCACACAGTCCAGGGATTTGGTGTGTTTCCGGTGTGGACACAAAGGGGTGAAGTCGCCTGAGTGTCCGACGTGCAAGGACAAGCCAAAAAACGAGTAAGTCGGGGCCTTATCAAAAGATCTTCTCTTGGCCCAGAGTAGGTCACTCTGCCTGAAGTTTTCTCTGGTAAGGTCCTGTTTACCAAACGGGATAAGGATATTAGACCGTACTTAGTAGTAAAGATCCTAAACTTAAATGTGTTAGGTTTACTAGATTCTGGTGCAGCTTGCTCAGTGCTGGGTAAGGGTGCGCACCAATTTTTTTTAGAATTAGGGTTTGAGCTTAAAAGTATCAGCCCTAACTTTAGTCTTACGACTGCAGACGGCTCTTGTTTGCAGTGTGTAGGTTTTATTGCTCTTCCAATTAATTATAATTCTACTGTTAGAATTATTAAGTTTTATGTTGTTCCAGAGATCACTACTGCCATGATATTTGGAGTAGACTTCTGGCAACAGTTTCAACTAGGGGATAGATTGATCTCTGAGAATATCAATCTTTCCAATTTTAGCGACCGTAGTCCTGTAGAGTCTCTGTCTGTTAACAGTGGTCTGGAGGATTACGACAATTTAACCGCTGATCAAAAGCGGGTTATTAATTCCATTGTTGAGAAGTTTGATACTATCAATACTGATAAGGTAGGCCTAGGCCGAACATCTTTGGCGTATCATGTTATTGATACAGGTGACAGTAAGCCAATCAAGCAGCGCTACTATCCGCTCTCTCCCCTGAAGCAGAAAGCCCTGGAAGAGGAACTAGACCGGATGCTAGAGTTGGGAGTAGTGACCCCATCTCAGTCCGCGTGGAACTCACCTGTGGTAATGGTGGAGAAGGCGAATGGTGACCTGAGATTGTGCCTAGACTCTCGTAAGCTCAATTCTGTGTCTAAGAGCGATGCCTATCCCTTGCCTTACATTAACCAGATCTTAGATCATCTCAACAATGCGAAGTATCTGTCCTTAATTGATCTGAGTGCTGCCTATTGGCAATCCCAAGACAGGGGTTGTTTCATTATAATGTTATGAGCTTCGGACTTGTAGGTGCATCTGCATCAATGCAACGCCTAATGGACCGTTTATTTGGCCCAGAATTCGACAATCGAGTGTTCTCTTTTCAGGACGACATAATCGTGGTAGCCAGTACGTTTGAGGAGCATGTGGATCTCTTACATAGAGTCTATCAGCGCCTCAAGGATGCGGGCCTAACGATCAACATGCAAAAATCGCATATTTGTCGTAGCGAACTTAAATACCTCGGTTACTATGTTGATAAACATGGCTTGCGAACGGATCCCGGTAAAGTTGATGTCATTCTCAATTATCCTACCCCTTCTAATGCTAAGGAGGTAAAAAGATTCCTCGGGATGGCTGGGTGGTATCGGCGTTTCGTGAATAACTTTTCTAGGATTAGCAAACCACTATGCAAACTAACTTCTAAGAGTGTAGTGTTTGAGTGGACGCCTGAAGCTGAAGAGTCCTTCAATCTATTGAAGGCCGCTTTGGTCACTGCTCCTATTTTGAAAATGCCTGACTATACATTACCTTTTAGGATTCTCAGTGATGCGTCATCCTTCTCTGTAGCTGCTGTACTGACGCAGACACATGAGGGAGTGGAGCACCCTGTCGCGTACTGTAGTCGTTCTCTCAACAAGAATGAAATCAACTACAGTACCACTGAGCGAGAACTCCTAGCTGTGATTTTTGCTTTGGAACAATTTAGGCAATACGTAGAGGGACAGAAATGTACTGTTGTCACAGACCATGCCTCGCTACTGTGGTTCCACAAACTTAAGAATCCAACAGGTCGACTTGCACGCTGGAGCATGAGGTTGAGTCAGTTTGACTTCGATATAGAGCACCGGAAGGGTAAGGACCATGTGGTACCTGATGCTCTGTCGCGAATTCAAATTGGCGCAGTAGACACCAGCGTTACTGTGGACTCTTGGTATCTTCACACTCTGAACAGTGTGAAGAAAAACCCTAAGCATTTTCCTAATTTTGTCATTCGGGATAACGGTCTATACAGGTTATCTAAAAATAAATACTCTTTGACTTCAGAGTTTGATTGGAAACTGGTCGTACCTGTGGAGGACCGATTGGCCCTGCTCACCAAGTACCACGACGACGTACTCAGTGCTCACGGTGGTGTTTGGAAGACCCACAAGCGCTTTGCTCTCCACTACTTCTGGCCTAAGATGTATGAGAGCGTTAAAGAATACGTTGGCAGGTGCGAGACATGTAAGCAGTACAAACCTGTGAATACGGCTCGTCCTGGGTTAATGGGTAGTCCAAAACGTGTATCTAGACCGTTTGAAGCTATTTCGTGTGATTTGTTGGGTCCTTTTCCTACATCCAGCAAAGGGAACGTTCATTTAATCGTAGTCTCGGACTATTTTAGCAAATATGTAATGTTGTGTCCTATACGGATAGCTACAGGCGTTGCAGTTGCGAGATTCATCGAAAAGAATGTTTTTCTAGTTCATGGGGTATGTAAAACCATCTTTATGGATAATGGCCCACAATTTGTTAGTAAGCAATTTAAGGATTTACTTATTAAGTATAATGTGCCTAATATTTACTATAATCCTAGGTATCACGCTCAGACTAATCAAGCAGAACGTGCTATTCGTAACGTGGTTCAAGGAATATCTTGCTATGTAAGAACACATCACAAGAAATGGGATGAGAATCTCGTGGAGCTTCAGTGTGCCCTAAATACGGCTGTAAGCGAAGCCACTCGTTTCAGTCCTTACTTTCTTGTCCACGGTAGGGAATTCATAGGAGATGGTGCTCTGTATAGGCAATCAGAAATTCCTTGCCACCCAAACTCTGTCTCCATCGACGTTCCCATGTCTTTTGGCGAGAGATTGAAGGAACTTCATCACGTTTACGGCCAGGTAAAGAAACACTTAGATGTTGCTCACCGACGTAACGAGAAGTACTACAACCTCAGAAAAAGGCATGTGGAATTGAAAGTGGGTCAGATAGTTTACAAAAGGACCTTCTATCAGTCCAACAAGGCAAAGAATTTCACTGCGAAATTGGCACCTAAATTCATGAAATGCATCATTACCGGTAAACGCTCGCCTTTAGTCTATGAACTGTCGGATCTAGATGGTAAGGATCTGGGCGTGTATCACATTAAGGATATTTTGAAGTATAGTGAGGAAGAACCTTCTACTGGTCCTTCTTCTTCTAATGTCGGTGCTTTCTCTGTGTCGTTCGGCCGATCGTGATACTACCGATTTCGTATCGAGCGTTTCCTCTTCACCCTACGTTTACTCACTCAATGTTACTCACCTATGTGAGAAGCATCCAGTGATTCGGGTAGGCACTGGGGTGATAGTTTGTTGTGTGTTTAAATTGGTATTTTTTTTCTTTGCTAGGTGACTTATGTTGTGTAGGAGATTTGTGTTTGCTGTTGTTGTAACTTTGCGAGGTACAGTATAGTGTGTGTCCTCGTAAGTTAGGGGTACCTATCAGTGAATCCCTAAGCTGAGATCTGCTGTAGTTATATTCCCTGTGTGTTCCATCCATGGAATATTCTGAGGGAGGGGGTGGTGTAACAATTTATTTTCTGAATTAGATTTAAGATAGGGAGAAACGGTAGCGACATCTATGCATGGAATTCTCCCGGAGTGTAGCAGCGTTCGATCGGAATCCCATAGTGGTGTTGTGGTTCACAGTAATGCCACGAGATGGCGTTGCTGTACTGGATGAGATAAAAGTCCATTTCATTTAATGTGTCCTTGTATTCAGTCCTGTGGGAAGAATAATTATGAGTGTAGTTAAACGTTAAGTTCCAGGCTTTTCCCTAATTTATAAGCTCGGACCCTCTATGGTTTTCATCTTCATAAGCTATGGTTTGTCTCGTAAAATACGTATAAATTAAGTAGATACTTAATCTGCCTTGTGTTCACAGCGACAAGTTGACATTTGATTGTACCGCATTATCGGAGTGACTATGTGATTTCAGTGAGACTCCTCGTGAAAAAAAAACTGGAATTTGGCTGTTTCGAGAAGGTTCTAATCTAGAAGGTATATAAGGCCAGGTCAGCTGGCGGGCCAGCACTTGAGATTTCTTCGTTGAGAACCTATAACGGTTATTTTGTGTATTAACTATTTTGTAAATTTCTATAAGTTTCTAACCTATTTTATTTAGATTCTGTGATATTCCCACATCGTTGGTAAGTTTCTGCACTATATTTGCTTCTAAGTTTCTTCAGCATTAGAGTCAATACTTTATATTCGTTTTGATCTCAGGGTCCCAGAGTCGGGTCTTGGAAACGAACTTGTGATCGAGTTTGAGCGGTGAGGCTGCCCCGAGTTTCAGTATCGATATACCAAGGGCTCTTCACATCTACATCTCGGTAGACCGAGGAGGACTCGCGGGACGATACTGTGCCCTGTGCAGGCAGTCAACCAAGGCTCTGGTCACGTATAAAATTTCCTTTTAATATTTTGTGTATACCCTATGATTTCACTCAACTTTTACTGACTTAAGCGTAGAGGAGTCTCCACCCACCTTGGGTTGGCCTTAACGACCTCCGCAAGCAGTTTGACAATTAGAAGATTCTACGCATGAGTGGAAAGACCTGCAAGACCCTACGTAATTTCAAGTCATCTTGCAACATAATTATGTACTTTTGAATCTTTTTTTGTAACTTGTGTATCTTGTGTCAAGAGTAAATATATGTATGTGTAACTGTGTGTAAGAGAGTTTTCTTTGAGGCGACATCCGAAAGTTCCTCGCACACCCACAGCACTTTTATATTCTCTAACCTCTGATAAAAAGGCGCCCTGGGATTTAGAAGTTCGTGCACCCTACTACTGAGGTAGCCGGTGAGTAGACCGTCTGACAGGTTCAGGTTCAGCGGTTACAAACTTAGATGTTCAGATTAGTGAGAGGAATGAATTTGAGTCGGCTTATTGTAAAGTAATAGCTAAAGTACAAGAATTATTGAATAAGTATTCTGCGGATACCGATTGCGTGAATGTTGCGAGTAAATCTTCGAAGAAAAACCTAGTCAAGTTACCCACTATTGGTTTACCAAAATTTAGTGGCCTAATTTAATTAATTTTCTAACCTAATAGACTGCAGCAGTGAAATTGATGATATAAATAAGTTTCACTACTTGAGAGCTTCACATGAGGGGGCAGCTGCGGTAATCATACATTCAATTAGATTTTCTGCAAAGAACTATGAAGTTGCATGGAAACTTCTTTAATTCTTTATTGTACACAAAAAAGAAGATATAAATGTATTACAATTAAAATAAGTTATGTTATGTTATCAGGCGAGGTGAAGTCAAATTGACGTGTCCTAAATATAAAAAAAAAAAAAAAAGGCGAGCTTAACTCTAACAGAGTTCTCTAACAGCAAACCTTTGAGCAGTAGAGGCAGAAAAAAGAAAATAACAGAGGGTGTAACATTAGATAATACTAAAATTGTTATTAGAGTTAGCGCCATCTGTGAGACACAGTAGCAACTGTTGCGAATGGCTCCATGTGCCTAACTGTGGTCATTACGACGTAGTTCGGCCTTTCACCGCAAGCGGTCGTGGGAGGCAATGATGATATAGCAGCATTTTGGTTCTAGTATCAGTACTGATGGAGGATTCATGAATACTCTAGAATATTTATTAGGGTATAATTATAAACGTCACCGTTGTGTTCCTAGTTTTTCTACTTTGTGTGTAACCGCGAGAGCGCTCACTCTCAAACGTACCTTTCTAATTATATTAATATTGTGATATCAACTTATCTTTTGGAAGTTTGCACCCAGGAGAAAACTAGTAAGTGATCTTTATTCCATCGGTGTCAACTTACTCTCATTATGGGGGTTCTGGTATTCATAAGAGTTGTGTATCTTGGCTGCAGGGTCGTTTGGTCGAGTTAACATCTCGTGAAAGTTCGGTCTAACTAGCGTTGGCTCTGAGGCGAGCAATATCCGAGGCCTTGGCTGACAAACATCGGGAAGCAAATCGCAAGGGCTGCTTCGGGACTAGCAGCGCCGCAGCACAACCACTGGTGCCCCGCAGAGCCTCTGAGCAAAAAGGCCAAGCAATCCATATTGTTACTTAGTTTTATCACTGCTGACCGGCGCTAGGCTTATGAGTAGAAAGATCACGGATTCGATATTATTACTAAGCTGTACCACTACGGACCGGCACTAGGCTGATGAACAAAGAAGTCTCGCAGTCTTTAATAGTATTTAGTTTTACCAAGTGCTGACTGGCACCTGGTGAGAACTACTTCCGAGACTCGCTCTTGTGTACCGGGTTCAATTGAATATTTGAATAAGTGTACCTGTACCTGTGTCTTCTATTTAGTATCTTTCTGTGTAACTTACTACTATATATCTGTCTGTATCTTTTCTCTTTCTCTGTTTCTAAATATATGTATGTACATTTGATTCACGAGTTTCATTGGAGATCAGCTGACCTGTGCACCACCTTAGAACCTCTCTGACAAGGCGCCCTGGGATTAGAATCTCATTTGCTCACCTGGTCTAGCCGGTGAGTAACCCGATTAATAAGAAAAGGTTACAAGGGAAGCAAAGTGTACAAATTAAAAGTAAACATAAGCAAAAGATGGTAACAATAAATCAATAGACATACATAAATTATACATTCAAAAGTAAATTCAAAAATAAAATAATATACATCCATACATGTATATTTTATACATAGTTATACATATAAATAAATACGTTATATACATACATCCTCAAAACCCACTCTTCTCTCGAATTGCAGTTTGGTGGTGAAAAGGAATCCCTAAAGATATGCAACGTTCTCGAAACCTCCGTACCACCAGCATTTGTTTTCACAAACCTTTCGCCATCTATCAAGCCTATCGCCATTCGCTCCAGACGTCACTCAGAAGAAGATCAATTATTCATATCAAACGAAATTTCAAATTTCCTCAAAGACAAAGTTATTGAGCCGAGCATATCCCCATGGAGAGTACAAGTTTTGGTCGCTGGAGGTGGACATCACCGCAAACGTCTAGTGATTGATTACTCTCAAACGATAAATAAATTCACAGACTTAGATGCATATCCCCTTCCAAGTATAGACTCTATCGTCACCGCAGTCTCTAAGTACAACTTATTCAGTCAAATTGACTTGAAAAGTGCCTATCATCAAGTACCTATCCTTCCTAAAGAAAAGATGTATCAATTTACTCGCATACCATTCGGTGTCACCAACGGTGTCGCAGCTTTTCAAAGAACCCTTCACTATATTATACGTACGGAGAAGCTCAAAGGTACTTACGTTTACTTAGATGATGTCACCATCTGTGGAAAGGACAAACAATAACATGACTTCAATCTGCGCCGATTCATGGAAGCAGCAGAAAAGTATAATCTAGCTTTAAACAAAAACAAGTGCGTGTTCGAAACTGACGCCATTATCCTTCTCGGCTACACTATCAATAACAACACTATCAAGCCTGACAAGTCACGACTAGAACCACTGCTAAATCTCCCGGTCCCCTCAGATTCAGCTTCTCTAAAAAGAACTCTCGGTCTATTTGCCCATTACTCCAAATGGATCAACAATTTTTCAGCTAAAATTAAATCGTTAGTCGTTACTACGTTTCCCCTGTCTAAAGAAGCACTTGAATGCTTCAATAAGCTAAAAGCTGACATCGCACAGTCATCTCTTGCTTCAATTGACACCAAAGAGACGTTCACCGTCGAGACTGATGCATCAGTATTCGCCATCGCCGCTACACTTTCACAGAAAGGCCGCCCAGTAGCGTTTTTCACACGCTTATGATTCAGAAAAAACATTCAATACTCAGATATGTAAACAATGAAGGGCATCTGGTCAAAGCGACAGCTCCATTCGAAAGGCTTAACCTAGATTTCAAAGGACCTTTGCCATCCACCTCCTCCAACAAATACATCTTAACTATAATTGATGAATATAGCAGGTTTCCGTTTGCTTTCCCGTGTAAGGAAATGACCTCAGCGACTGTTGTTAAGTGTTTAAAAGAACTTTTCTGCTTATTTGGTATCCCTGCTTACGTACATACCGATAGAGGAACCTCTTTTCTCTCAGATGAAACAAGAACATTTTTGACAAATCTTGGCATTGCATGCAGCCGTACGTCACCATACAACCCACAGGGCAACGGATTGGTAGAGCGCCTAAATGGGACGTTGTGGAAGACGGTCCAGCTTTATCTCCGTTCTAATAATCTAGAAATGGCCTACTGGGAGAAAGCCTTACCTAATGCATTACACTCTATTAGATCTCTATTATCCACGGGCATAAACACCACTCCTCATGAAAGGATGTTCAGTCACCCTCGCCGATCTTCCAATGGTTCATCTATGCCAACTTGACTGCTATCACCAGGCCCTGTCTACATGAGGAGAAATGTTAGAAATTCTAAATATGATCCAGCCATTGAAGAAGTCGAATTGTTACAAAGCAATCCTGACTATCCATTCGTGAGGCTGCCGGATGGTCGTGAAATAACCGTTTCGAACAGGTTATTTGGCTCCAATCCCGGAAAATGATGATATCTTCCTAGATGCCGAAGATACTGTAGAAATACCCGTACCAAACTCTGCCACAGAAAATACACAATCTCTGAATGAGGAACCTGGCCCGTCGGCATTGATAGAAGACCTTCAGCCTCGTCGCTCTACCCGAGAGCGTAGGCCTCCGCCCTACCTTCGAAATTACGTTTCGTCTTAAAAGGATGGGGTGAATGATATGAACTCCTTGTCTTTGTAAGAAGTCTTTGTTACTTTTATTGTCTATTATGTTTTGACGGTTTGACAAGACGTTGTCATATAAAATAACAATGTTGTAAAATTATCTCGCTAAAGTTATAAAGTTCAATAAAAACAAGTTTTCGTTTGGTTTATCTGTCTTTTATGTATCACTGGATACACTCGGAGAACCAGTTACGTACTGGGATTCTCTTCTTATAAGCACTTAAGACTCAAAAACATTCTATGAGTGGGAAGAGTTCATAAGTGGCATGAATAAAAATGATATTATTACATTAGAGTGTTTTAACAAGTTTCTACGCAGCCGTGCTGATTTATTTGAAAAAATTGAATCGGCACGTACCTATCTCTAATCAAAGACTCAATTATTCAACAAATAAACCTCAGATAAAACACCAATCCATGGTTTCTGTAGAGGATAGTTCAAGTTCCACCCAATCACCAAAACAATGTCCTATGTGTAAAAGTCACAAACATAACCTAAACACTTGTACACAATTCGTAGCGTTAGATAACAAATCATGGTTGAAGTTATTATCGACGATGAAAGTTTGTTTTAATTGCTTTAACGGTGGACACTTCGCAAATCGTTGTAAACTAAAAGGCTGTAAGATTTGCAAACGTAAACATCACACGATGATCCATATATCTGATTATTCAACCACACAAACTCCAATGGCAAATAGTACTTTATTACAACAAACCGATAATATGGTTAGTGCCCCGACAGCCGCTAATATAGGCCCTATGCGATCTCACCGCCATCTAACCTGACGTTAGCTGCGAACGTTGATAACACTAGTCACGGTGGCGGGCGTACGGGAAGTATTGTTATCAACTACTTTAGTTAAGATAATTGACATGAACATTTACGAACATATTGTGCGTGCGGTGTTAGACAGCGGTAGTACATCATGTTTGCTATCATATAGGATGTCTACTAAATTATATTTGCCTGTTAAACATATAAATAAATTAGTGCTAGGTATTAATAATGTGATCTCAGACATTCAAAGGATGTGTGACTTACGTATTAAGTCATTAGATAATAAGTATTCAGATAATATTAGATGTTTTGTTCTATCTTCAATCACCGAGAAATTTCCGTGCGGTATTATAAATTTATCAAAGCTGAATATACCGTCTGACAATATGTTTTTACTCACCTGCTGACGTAGATTTGATTATTGGAGCAGATATTTTTTGGGACATTTTAGGTTCTCAAAAAATACATTTAGTCAAAGGGAAGCTTATTTTATACGAAAGCAAATTAGGGTGGTTAGTATCCGGTCCGGTAAACAGTTGTTTTATTACTGGTAACGCCAACACTGATTAGATCTTTTTCTAATACAATGAAATGTAATTTTGCACAACATGCTCAAGCAATTTATTTGTTCAGTAAAGTTTGAGTAAAGGAAATAAATCATACGTATCTATTTTCTACAAAAAACGCTCTTTAAAATGATGTATCACACTTGTTGTACATTATTCTGTATATTTTTACAATTGCGATTGTAAAATAAACAAACGAATAAATCTGGGGGGGGGGGTACTGCGTATTGCATACATGGCGGCCATTTTTTTTGCTGTTTTTTTACACGATCATGAATGTAAATTGTAATCTTGACTAAAATTTTGTAGTATTTTGCAAAATCTTTATTGAAAACTATTTTGGTTTATATATTCGATGCCACAATGATTAATTTTTACACAGAATTAATGCTACAATTAAATAAATTGACGTGACATTTTGACTATTTCCAGTAACCGTAACAGACAAGAACAATAAAGTCACACAAAAACAGAATTATACTTACGTTTAGGTTAAATCCTTTTATCACACACTTCAATTATGTTTTATTATACACTAAAAACAAGTTTTTATTGCAAAATAACAATAATAAATCACAAAAACCATTTAAATCCGTAGAGCACTCCACACGCGTAATGTCTTGTTTACGCCACCCATAGACCATCAACTTCAAACATATTTTTTAAATCGAAACAGCTAGTGTCGGACCGTGAAATATTTTTTAAGGAAGCTCCAACTAATATTTATTCGAGTTAAAACGCGTATATCGCTATTATTTCAAGTGTTAAAAAGTGATAAATAATAGGGACTGGAGTCCCGCGTGCCCCCACTACCGGATCATAAAAAGGGACTACAGTCCCTTTGCGCGCATGACGGGTTTTGAAAAAAGGGACTACAGTCCCTTTGCGCGCATGACCGGTGATTCTTCTGTTAGTGATATACAAAACCAATTAACGCGGTTTTGGCGGTTAGAAGAAATCTGTCCTAAGCATCATTACTCTAAAGAGGAAAGCTTGTGTGAAGAACATTTTATTAAAAACACTGTTCGGTTAGAATAAAGCCAAACCTACTTTAGGAAAATTGTATGCAGTCAGCATACAATTTTTATGTTGGAATATGAGTCATTGGGTCACATGTCAGCATTATTAAATGTTAGGCCTGACCCACATTATATTCCTCATCATGGTGTCTTGCGTGAGACCAGCACAACCACTAAGTTGAGGGCTGTGTTTAATGCCAGTAGTCCAACCACATCAGGAGTATCAAGACGATATTCTGAAGGTAGGACCAAAGGTGCAAGATGACCTGCTGTCTATTCTTATTCGGTTTAGACAGCATAGGTATGTTATTGCAACCGATATAGAAAAGACCGTTGACGCGATTCACCGCGAAATAGCCTATATACTTCAACTGCCGAGGGGGGCAAGCCATTTACAATTTGGAGGTCATATGTCACCGAAAATGCATACGATATTTTAGATATCAAGAACATAATTATGTATCATAATGCGTACATAAAAATGATCGTCACTAAACTAGGAATCATTATATATAAAGTAAATACTTGTAAATCCGTATGTTTCTACGAGATGAGGGTATAATTCCAAAGTTTTGATTTTTACGTTCTGCATCAACATGTTTACACAATAATTATTTCAACTGAATCAACATAATCACTTACACTGTTATCACTAAATAATTACACATATATGGAAGTATTTCCAATACTACAGTTACACTACACTATCACACGATATCCACAAGAAATTCCAATTAGATTCCGATACGAACGCCCGCGCCATTTTTTTTGCGCACGACGGCAAATTTCGCTTGTGCACTGAGAGATTTGGCGGGAAGCGTGACGTCAACAATGCAGGTGCATTGACGCGAACCCATAGGTACAGTTGCGAAGTTGAACTATTGAGATTGAACGTTATTTATGTATAATGGCAGTATGCGTTTATTATTTTTAAATAAAAGTAATACTATTTTATAATATTATAGGAATCGATTTTTCTTTAGAGAAATGAAATACTATTATGTTACCCATTTATACTTGATTCTGTATAAACTTAACCACTCTTGGCATCAAATTTGAACCGAATCTAAAAAATTTATTTTAAAATTAATTTTGAGCTGAAATAGGCTAAATTATTCTAATGTTTGTACCCAGTTAGTACCCAGTCTTGTATAGAACTGCAAAGAGGTATTTTAATTTTTCAAGTACTGTCGATATTCTATAATGTAGATGTTTAAATTTTCGTAATTTTGAAACTTGCCCAATAAGATTTATATAGCTCTTGTATGTAATGAAAAAAGGCAAAAAAACAGATATTTTGTGGTAATATAAATAAAAAAAACTATTTCTTGCCGACGCTAATTTTTAGGTCCACTTGTCCGTATTGACATTTTATAATTTTATTATTTTTTCACTGATAATTCGGACACCGTTAAAATTAAAGCTATTTTGTGCAGTTAGTATAATACATATATTAAAAAAATAGTGTCAATACGGACAACTCAACCTAGAGATTAGTGACCCTAACGTCGGCTAGCCATAATAACGAATATCTGTTTGGTTATCCATGCCACAACATAATAAGGTACACATACATATTGCTGAGCTCAATTCCCGGTTGCTTACGAGACTTGCAGCTCGGGTTTACACTTCGCACAACTATTTAGCCGACCTTAAATCGAACCTCATTCTGAATATTGGACATCCACGGCTACCGCAACTCTGTAAGCTGCAAACAACGCTAATCGGATGAAGGACTAGAATGAAGCGTGAACTTTGTGACCAGCGTTGCCAGTTTTTTTTTGTAAAGTCGGGACTTTGAAACTTTTTGAGTGATAAAAGCGGGATTCTCTCGTCGAAAGCGGTACATAGGAAAAAAACGTATAACGTAATAAACAAAAGAAATTATCAAAAAGAAGATCAAAAATTTATCTTTGTATCTGAGTTTTAAATTACGTTTACATGACAATAAATAGCAAGAATAGTCATATATTTTAATCAAATTTAATAATATGATATTACTAGCTGTTGCCCGCGGTTCCGCCCCCGTGTGATTCTGATCCCGTTCCCGCTCCCCATGGGAACCTATACCAGGGATAAAACGTAGCCTATGTGTTATTCCAGTCTATAAACATAACATGACTTCACGCTTGTATCCCCGAAGGGGTAGGCAGAGGTGTATTACACACCCACGATTCGCCAGTTATATTTATAATCTATCCCTGTAATAAATTTCAGCCAGATCCGTTCAGCCGTTTAGCGTGAAAGAGTAACAAACATCCATACATAAAGTAAAGTAAAAAAGTAAAAAGTATTTATTTCATTTTCCAGTAATTTGTTACATGTATTAAAACTGAGACAGTCCCATTAAGTTATGTACATACTTGTGTTGGGGCTGTCTCGCATCTGTTCATACATTCTAAATTATATTATAAGATATCTGGCCTTATAACTAATTAAATTAAAATGATAAATTTAAACTAAGTACATGCTGATGAAAAATAAATAATAATAATGAGGTATTTTTATATGTTTGTAATAAAAAAAATTGAAATTCAAAGGCAATAGAAAAAGCTAATAAATGTCCCTTTGTGTTATTTGTATTATTTGTATTTCTGTCTATAAACTTGGATGTGTGTGAATGTGAATGTGTACGTAGGTGTTTGTGTGAGGAGAGTATGCGAGTGTAAATTTTTATATGCGTGTATGGGTGTGCGCGCCAATCTGATTCCATTATTCCCATGTACCCCCAACCAACCTAGCTAAGTCTCACCAAGACACGTTCGACCCCATGATATGACTGTGCCTTTAGCCATTCGGTCAGGTTTTTCCTGCATTCGTATAGCAGCAGAGGATATATATATAGTTTGCCGTTTACTCTGTTATATATATAAGCCGATTGAGTTTGGTATTGACGTGCTGCAAATTCTGTGCTAACCCTGGCGGAATGAGCCACTATGTCTTTCCTTCTCCTCTCTTGGTTTGCCCGCGTAAAGGGCAGAGAATTATGTAAACATAGGCATATGTTCAAGATATACAGCTTCCTCACCGTTAAAAGCTCACAGTGTCTGTAAAGATCCTCGGTTGGGTACCTGTATGGCCTGAAGTGCATAACTTTTATAATTGATCGTTGAGCTCTTTCCAGGTCTAACATTGATGTTTTATCGGCCCCACCCCACACCGGTATACAGTATGTAAGAACTGATTGTACCAGGGCAATATAGATTTTATTTAGAAGGAGCGGTGGCATCAGGTGGCGCAAGGTCTTAAGTATCCAGATGAGCTTCCTAACTCTATTCATAATAAGCTCGATGTGGGGGTGCCATGATAGTCTTTGATCAACTATTATGCCTAGATATTTGGTTGAATCACACTGTTCAATGTTTTTGCAGTCACAGATATTAAGCCGCGGACTTGCACAAACATGGATTCTGACTCCGTATTCCGAACCCGGGAGCGATCTTCTAGTTGGGGCAAAACAGATAAAATTAGTTTTCGCTATATTTAGAGTAAGCAGGCTAGCATTTAACCATTTGGCTATCTTTACAAGACCAGACTCAGCTGTGCCCCTCACGGTCTCCCAGGTCTTTCCCGAAAAGACTACTGCCGTTTCATCGGCATAGGAAAAGATCCGCCCTCCACTATTTCCCAGGTTACACAAGTCATTGATATAAATTAAAAACAGCGTTGGGCCAAGGATACTCCCCTGGGGAATGCATTGACACCTACCTCGTCACTATACAAGTTATCAATTTTTACTTGCTGCCTCCTATCTTTCAAGTAACTTTCCAAAAGTAAAAGAGGTGTTCCCCTAATGCCCGTAGCCTCCAGTCTACGTAAAAGTATGTTTACCAACACTGTATCAAAGGCTTTTTTAAGGTCTAAAAAGACCGTGATACACTTTTCGCCTTTGTCAATGGCTGCTGTTATTGCCGAGGTTAAGGCCGTGACCGCTTCCAGAGTCGAGCGCCCCTTTCGGAAGCCATATTGTGCGTCTGATAAAATTTTAAATTTAGTAAGGTAGTTAACAATTTTTCTAATATTTTTGCTATGGGTGACAGAACTGATATTGGACGGTAATTGTTCATATCTCGAACGTCTCCCCCCTTGTGTATAGGAGTAACCACGGAGCGCTTTAGGATGCTAGGAAAAATTCCCGTACTAAATGATAGGTTAGCGAGTTGACATATGAGTGGGACTATAAAGTCCTTAGCCTTTTTTAGAAATTTAATTGAAATGCCATCCCTACCCGAGGCGCTCGCTGAGCCAAAACCCATAAGTACACTGTCCACATCCCGTAAGTCTGTCTCGTGTAGCACAAAAGAAGTAGGACCGGGCAGAGTGTTGCAGGTTATTTCTGGATAGCCGGTTTTTGATATAACGTCTTCCGCCAGTAGTTGACCAATGTTCGCAAAGAATTGATTCACACGGTTTAAGGAGTCTAAGGGGTGGGGGGCAGCGTCCAAAAGATGAGTACTCGATTTTTTCGGTGGTTTAAAGTGTGTTATTTCATTTATGTTTCTCCACAGTTGTTTTGGATTTTTTTGTAGAGGTGACTATTTTATTTCTGTGGTATTGTCTTTTTAATTTTTTAATTAGGTTAGTGCAAAAGTTACGAAAACGTTTATAGGTAATTTTCAATGTCATGTTATATGGGTCGTTACGCAACCTAAGTTGCATTTTGTTCCTAAGTCTGATACACCGCAGCGACCCGGCAGAGATCCATGGCTTAATGGTGCGCGATCCACCCGTAACCCCGCCAGTAGAAGTATGTAGTAGAAGAGATTCCTTGATTATCTCTATCATACGATTTGCCAACACATCAGGATCTGCACATGAGTTTAGATACGATGTATCCAGACCGACCAAGCTGTCATATGCCTTTTCGACATCAACAATAGTTTTTGATTTTTTAGGGGCTATTTTTACATGGTTATGTAATAAAGTTACGAGAACTGTAGAATGGTCGGTGACAGACGTATCCAAGATAGCTATCGATGCTGTGGTTTCACGCCTCTTAATTTTCAGGAAAACATGGTCGAGGCAATTACCTTTTCTAGTAGGAAGGCAGTGTCCAGGAAGAAACCCGTGAGCCGAGAGCATGTTTTGGTAACGTAATCTATTACTCCTCTCATGCGCTTTCTCCCTGTCTGTTATAATTAAATTGATATTAATGTCGCCGATTATTAGAATATTTTTGTGTGGTTTTATAGACTCTAGGTGTTGATTAAGCGAGTCTATGAATTTTTTGGCACAAGTATTTGATGGGGCTCGGTATATGCCAATGATAGTCAAGGTTGCCATAGTCACCTGCAGAGCGGAAGCATGAGTTACGGTAACTTCGATTGACTGTGGCTGGTGTTTATTTTTTATGTAAATTACCACACCGTCATTCTGGTTCCGGAGATTCATGGTAAGGAATGAAGTATAATTAGTCAGCTGTGGTATCTGTTTGTCTAGATCAAGTCTACATTCAGTCAAGACCAATACATCAGCTTCTATCTTCGCCTCCACCAGGCTAACCAATAGATCGTCCAGGTTTTTATAAACGCTTCTTATATTTTGAGTCGCGACCAACAGCCTGTCATCCTCAAATTGTGAAAAACTGGGTAACTGGTTCGCGTTGAGAACCGCAGAGCTTGCAATTTCGTTATCGTCCAAATCAAGTAATGTGATTAGCTGACTATCCATACTCATGTGATAGATCCATCCGTCTTTTTCTACATTTTGAGACCGAGTAGGCGGACCAGCTAGCCACGATCAAATAGTGTTCAAACTGACTCCGGTTAGACCACACAAGGATATCTAGGGACGTGTAAGGCGCTTGAGTGACAGTGTGTGAGAAATGTGTACGTGTTTTGTTATGTGTGTTTGTGTTTGAATTTGATGTTTTCAAGGTACTTCGGAAAATATCTCTAAAATTTACAACACAATCCAAGACGAAACCAAAATAAGATTCAGACTCAAGAACGAGACCACAAAAGGTGTCGCTACTGAACCCGAGGACAATAAAGGTATAATCCATAATAAATACTAAAATCAGATAATAATTCAATAATAAAAAATCAAAATCACAATTCATAGCTACTTCCAAATTAATCATATCGAAATAAATAATAACAAGACTAAATTTAAATCCACCGTCAGCATCGAATTTGAGATCGCACTCGCAGATGCAACCGAGAACGCGCCCAATCATTAAAACAACATAAAAATTGAGAATAAAAACAAAATCACATTTTAAAAGTAACCCGTTTTTTTTTTTTTTTTTTTTTACGTGCGGAAATCCCTTCGGATACCCCCCCGCTGGCCAGCGGGGGTGGTTATGTCGTGTCTCGACTAAAACCGCACGGTGTCCTCCCCAAATGTCCGTTGCCGGGCACCCCGGGTAAGCCCTCGAAAGGATAACCCCAGGGTTGCCGGCGGACTTTGGCCGCCACCGCGGCCTCGCCTGGTGGGGTCGGGTTTTATCCCGCTTCGGTGAGTTGGCAGGCGTGTGTAGGGCACACACGACACGCCTCCGCCACGGCCTGCTTCTGTAAGGACGGCGAGTCGGCCAACTGCCGTCCTCAGGCCCCGATCATGGAGGTCGGTAGTCCCGGGCGTAGATGAGTCTGCGGCGTCCTCGCCGCAGACTGCGAAACTCGGGGGCCAGGGTTCTCTCCCGCTCCCTCTCCGCCACAGATACTTACCGAAACACCCGTGTCCGGTAACCATCTGGCACATCCGGTAGGAGAGGTCCCCATGGTCCCTCTCCAACCACTCCTTCATGATCGGTCTCACCGCCGCAATGGTGGATTCCCCCCACCTTGGGTGCTCAAGTCGCACCCTCCATGTCTCCATGAGTTCCTGGCGGGGCAGGGACCGCTGAGCCCTGATTTCTCGGGGCTCCGGCCTATGGCCCCGCTCCAGCGCCTCCTTGCGCCACTGGTACAGCAGCGGAAGGGCTCTCGCTTCCAGGTCCCATGGAGGGGTCCCGGCTAGGAGACATGCCTCCTCGACGGAGATCGTGCGATACCCCCTGATGACTCTGACGGCCATCGCTTTTAACGGGCTGTTTAATACAGCCACGTTGAGGGCCGCCAGAGTCTCCGCCCATACTGGGGCCCCGTACAGGGCCATGCTTCGCACAATCCCCAGGTACAGTCTCCTAGTGGGGGCGTTGGGTCCCTTGACGTTGGGCATCAGACGCGATAGCGCGGCCGCAGCCCCCCTCAGTTTCGGGACCAGACTTCGGAGATGAGGTCCGAAGTCCCATCGGCTATCGAGTACGAGCCCAAGGTACTTCATCGTGGGCTCGATGCCGATGCTTACGCCCCCTACGGTTATGCTGGTTCCTGCAGGTGGCCCCCTCCGAGGCCCGTGAAAACACATAGCCTCGGATTTGTGGAGAGCCACCTCGAGTCCCAGCCGCCGTATTCGACCCACAACTTGAGCAACCCCTGCCGTGGCCTTCAGTGCCGCGCTTCGGTACGTTGCTCCCCACGCCATAACGAGGGTGTCGTCAGCATAGCACACTATGCTGACACCCTCGAGCAACGTACCGCGCAGCACCCAGTCGTATCCGATGTTCCACAGGAGTGGCCCTAGGACCGACCCCTGCGGAACACCGCACGACACTTCTCGCCGCCCTGGCCCTAGCCAGCTCGGGTAAACTATGGCCCTCTCAGATAGGTATGCCTCGACAATGCGGCGGAGGTAAGGAGGCACTCCGTGATACGCGAGTGCCTCCCTAACGCAGCTCCAGGGTAGTAACCCGTAGTCAAGCTTAAGATGATAATTTGGGTTGTCAAACGACGCATGCATTTGATATTTAAATCTATTTGTGTCTACCGAATAAGTATATAATAAAATTCTGAAGTAAGTGCTCTTGTTGATACTTTGACTTTCTACACTAGGAATACAATTTGAGCACCCTAGAGTATGGGCGAGTAATATTTTAAGTACCGGGTATTTATGGCATGTTACGATTGTAGTATGATATCTAAATACTTGATCGACAGCAATCAGTCATGCTTGTAATAAATGGTGCACTTGTTGTTCACTTTTGATGAGGATTACTCGTGAGCTTTCGTCCTTTTTTATAAAGACACGGCCGAAAGCAGTCCAGCAGAACATATATTGTTTAGACTTAGCCAAGTCACGCGCCAAGAAATGCAGTCGGGCGCCCTTGGAAGTCAGCTGTTTCGATACAAACACCGGCACGTCCCCGTGTGTAGTGTTACCGAGGTGTTTCGCCTGTATCTTATGTTTATTCTTGATGTTGAATGACTTCGCTTTTTTTATAAAATCACTTTTAAGTATTGTCGACGCCAGCTCCACTATAATAGGGGTATTTTTTACCCCTTCTTTTTTTCCTTGTAGTCTAAATATGTCCTTTATGTCATTTCTGTTTACTTCCAGGTTAATGTTTTTAGATAAGCACATTACCATATCTACTAAATCATCTCTAGTTTCTTGACTTTTTCTAGGAACATTTTTTAACTCGAGATTTGACTTTCGTGAAGACCTCTGCAAGTCTTCTAATTTTTCCTCCAGGCTATCTATATACTCGCGGTCTTTTTTCGCCTGCAATTCTAGTGCAATTCTACATCTATACATACTTTCGCGTTTATAATATTAAATTAGTAGGACAAATCAAATTGTTGCCCTGTCGTTAGGTAGTAGAGTCTTGCCGCGCTTCCTCCGCACTGCTACACACACAATCCATGGTCGACTTATCTCCGAAAAGCGGGACTGAACCTGTCCCGCGCGGGACATCCCACCCGATACATAACAATCGGGACGACCCGCCAAAATTGGGACGCACGCAGACAAGGTATCCTCCTAAGGACTCCGCGCGGTACTGAACACTCAAAGCAATACTTTACCTGTGTTAGCAAATTTATTTCATCGTTTGATGATGTAGGTATAAATACACCCTTACCACTCATATCCCTTATACCTCCTCCACTTGAGGAAGGCAATATATCATATACTCGAGAGTCGAAAACAGCTACTATCTTGCTTTGGGTGGCCCGTTTATATTGGCTAGCCGATGTTAGGGCCACTTGTCCGTATTGATACTAAATATTAAAACTATTTTGTACAGTTGGCATAGTACAAAATAGTTTTGATATTCGGATGGTGTCCGAATTGTCAGAAAATTAAATTAAATTAAAAAGTGTCAAGTCTGACCAGTGGCCCTAGAACTTAGTGTCCCTAAAGTAGACTAGCCTTTTTATTGCTGCGCCAGGAACCACTCAGTAAAATGTGGATAATATGAATACTCGCTTACTAGACTGGCTGAAACCTGACTCTTCGAAACTTGAGTTCGAAATGAAATATTTGAACAGTCACCGCCACAATGGGTTTTTAATGTTTTATAGAAACCTGAAAATTAAATATTTAGGATAGCACTAATGAAATATGTACAGTCATGGATATCATAATTTTTTATTTTATAATTTATTTCATGAATAAATTCGCATTCGCTTCAGAAGAATGTGTGACAGCGGTGACGTTATGCCTGTGTTGAGGTTGAACGTTTTACTAAAATACAGGTTAGTTAGCCGGTACAAAACTCTAGTCTACTTCTGCAATACCACTAAGCCCTGTTGGCTTCATGACCCAACTTGAGATTTGCCATAGTGCAACGTCCATAATTTCCCCCATTTCCTCATCGTCATCCACTTCTTCCAGCAGCTCCAATAATCCAGGGCTAGAAAGAAACAAAAATAAATAAAAGAATAAATAGAAAACCTTACTTCTGGTTTAGGACAGAAACGCCGTCCGTTAGCTAAGGCCTCTAAAAGCATACATTCGGTTCAACGTCTCCCCTCCACCTAACCTACCGCCGACTATAGCGAACCCCCCGGATCCACGTTGGGCGCTCAGACGCCTGGATCGGGAGGCTCTCCTGGAGGCATCCATTGTGCAGGCCTGGATTCCGTCACCGGACAGGCCTGCCGATGTCGACGCAGAGGCCGAATGGTTCAGGAGAGCCATGTCGCATATCTGCGATGCGGCGATGCCTAGGGTTAAGCCCAGCCCGGCAAAGAAACAGGTGTACTGGTGGTCAACGGAGATCGCACAGCTGCGAGCAGCGTGCGTGACCGCTCGCCGCCAGTACACCAGGTTTCGCCGGAGGCGTCGCCGCCCAGACGATGCGGCAGCCCGAGAGGCGGAGCTATATGAGGCGTACAAGGGGTCCAAGAGGACCCTCCAGGTAGCCATTAAGCAGGCCAAACGGCGGGCCCGCGAAGAGCTGCTGGAGTCTCTGGAGCAGAACCCATGGGGGCGCCCTTACCTTGCGGTCAGGGGCAAAATCCGCCCAAGGGCGCCCCTACTGACCCAGAGCCTCCAGCCAGAGCGGCTGGAGGGGATACTGGGCTCCTTGTTCCCAGCGAGAGCGGAGGAGCATGTTCCTCCGCGTATGGCTCCGCCTCAGGCACCTGACGCTGATAATAGCGAGAGCGATGTGCCCGAAGTCAGGGAGAGTGAACTGGGGGTAGCAGTGCTCCGGCTTAAAGCCCGGAAATGCACTGCCCCCGGACCCGACGGCATTCCAGGCCGAGCATGGGTCCTGGCCCTTGAGGAACTAGGGCCTCGACTGGTGGCGCTCTTTAGCGCATGCCTCGAAAGGGGCCAGTTTCCAAAGGCGTGGACGACGGGGAAACTGGTCCTTATCCGGAAGGCGGGGCGGCCGGCGGATCAGCCATCCGGTTACCGGCCGATCGTGTTGCTCGACGAGGTGTGCAAGCTCTTTGAGCGGATTATTGCAGAGCGCCTCGTCGAGCATCTCACGAACGTGGGGCCAGATCTGGCGGACAACCAGTTTGGTTTCCGCCGGGGGCGCTCCACCGTGGAAGCGATCATGCGCGTTAGGCGCCTGGCGGAGGAAGTAGTTTCGCGGGGTGGGGTGGTGGTGGCGGTGTCTCTCGACATCGCCAACGCCTTCAACACCCTACCCTGGAGCTGCGTTAGGGAGGCGCTCGCGTATCACGGAGTGCCTCCTTACCTCCGCCGCATTGTCGAGGCATACCTATCCGAGAGGGCCATAGTTTACCCGAGCTGGCTAGGGCCAGGGCGGCGAGATGTGTCGTGCGGTGTTCCGCAGGGGTCGGTCCTAGGGCCACTCCTGTGGAACATCGGATACGACTGGGTGCTGCGCGGTTCGTTGCTCGAGGGTGTCAGCATAACGTGTTATGCTGACGACACCCTCGTTATGGCGCGGGGAGCAACGCACCGAAGCGCGGCACTAAAGGCCACGGCAGGGGTTGCTCAAGTCGTGGGTCGAATACGGCGGCTGGGACTCGAGGTGGCTCTCCACAAATCCGAGGCTATGTGTTTCCACGGGCCTCGGAGGGGGCCACCTGCGGGAACCAGCATAACCGTAGGGGGCGTAAGCATCGGCATCGAGCCCACAATGAAGTACCTTGGGCTCGTACTCGATAGCCGATGGGACTTCGGACCTCATCTCCGAAGTCTGGTCCCGAAACTGAGGGGGGCTGCGGCCGCGCTATCGCGGCTGATGCCCAACGTTAAGGGACCCAACGCCCCCACTAGGAGACTGTACCTGGGGATCGTGCGAAGCATGGCCCTGTACGGGGCCCCAGTATGGGCGGAGACTCTGGCGGCCCGCAACGTGGCTGTATTAAACAGCCCGTTAAAAGCGATGGCCGTCAGAGTCATCAGGGGGTATCGCACGATCTCCGTCGAGGCGGCATGTCTCCTAGCCGGGACCCCTCCATGGGACCTGGAAGCGAGAGCCCTTGCGCTGCTGTACCAGTGGCGCAAGGAGGCGCTGGAGCGGGGCCATAGGCCGGAGCCCCGAGAAATCAGGGCTCAGCGGTTCCTGCTCCGCCAGGAACTCATGGAGACATGGAGGGTGCGACTTGAGCACCCAAGGTGGGGGGAATCCACCATTGCGGCGGTGAGACCGATCATGAAGGAGTGGTTGGAGAGGGACCATGGGGACCTCTCCTACCGGATGTGCCAGATGGTTACCGGACACGGGTGTTTCGGTAAGTATCTGTGGCGCATCCACCGGGAGACAACGCCGCAGTGCCAGCACTGCGAAGATCCTGGCGAAGACACGGCGCTCCACACGTTGGTGGAGTGCCCTGCGTGGGCGAGTCAACGCCGGGATCTCGTTGCGGTCCTGGGCGTGGACGTTCTCTCGTTGGAGACCATGGTGAGGGCCGTGGTCTCTGACGGCAGCAAGTGGCACGCCGCCGCCTCTTTCTGCGAGCAGGTAATGCGCGCGAAAGAGGCGGCGGAGAGGGAGCGGGAGAGAATCCTGCCCCCCGAGTTTCGCAGTCTGCGGCGAGGACGCCGCAGACTCATCTACGCCCGGGACTACCGACCTCCATGATCGGGGCCTGAGGACGGCAGTTGGCCGACTCGCCGTCCTTACAGAAGCAGGCCGTGGCGGAGGCGTGTCGTGTGTGCCCTACACACGCCTGCCAACTCACCGAAGCGGGATAAAACCCGACCCCACCAGGCGAGGCCGCGGTGGCGGCCGAAGTCCGCCGGCAACCCTGGGGTTATCCTTTCGAGGGCTTACCCGGGATACCCGGCAACGGACACTTGGGGAGGACACCGTGCGGTTTTAGTCGAGACACGACATAACCACCCCCGCTGGCCAGCGGGGGGGTATCCGAAGGGATTTCCGCACGTAAAAAAAAAAAAAAAAAAAAAAGGCCTCTAAAAGCTTACTCAATTAGCCTTTTGTAGCCCACTACTGGACATAGGATTCTCCCATAGAGCGCCATAGTACCCGACTTCCGCCTTGAAAAAAGATACAACCTAATATCTTTTTTCTAAGATTTAAGGGTGTATACTAAGATCTTCAGAGCCGGCTACACCTGCCGGCTGGAACTGGCTTTCCTGTCGGGGTTGGGAGGTCAAATGGAAGTTGCTCACTTAAAAGCCAACTTTAGCCAATCAAATATTAATAAAGTGGACCCTGGGTTTCTTGAATCCATCCGGCACATATCTAAACACACGAAAGTCTATGCAAGTGACTCACAAATAATATATGAACCCTAAAAAGAAAACATTCTTTTTAAGATAGTCGTGTCAAAATTAAAGCAATTTACGTATCCAACCCGGTGCGTTGACGTGGACCACCACCCGTCTGGGACGTGGGTTCATTCTGGGCGTAAGAGAAAAAATACTAAGTAACAGATTTTTCCCAAATCACCTAATTCTGACACATTCGAGATACATAAACTAAATAACTTACGTGTCTAGTACAACGTCGCGTCGTATGCTGCCACCAGGGGTTTCCTTCAAGGTCACAACGTTGGGCCGATTGGCTCTGTCCCTGTGTCGGTATCGCCGACCGTGACCAGCTGGTTGCACTCATACTACGGCGTCTGTTCGATCTAAAAAAAATATAGCAAAGTTACAATAATAAATATTTGTGTTATGAATAGCGATGTCACATCGCTTATTGTTTTACGTTAACTATATTTGAATGACAAGGAAACTAAAAATACGTCCTGAGACTTTAACCTCAGCTTACCATCAGGCGAGGTGAAGTCAAATTGACGTGTCCTAAATATATAAAAAAAGGCACGTTGACCGTTTACCATCATACGTAATCGTAAATTACATGTATACGAAACTAGCATCTTGTTGAACTACTAACTAGATAGATGTTACGGTGACCGCTTACCATCAAATGTATATTATGATCTAGTGTTATTCTATCTAACCCAAATTACCTTTACCTCAGCTTACCATCAGGCGAGGTGAAGTCCAATTGTCCTATTTATATTTTAAAAAAAACCTAATCTGACGTAATCAAAAAAATAGTTTGCCATCGTAGTATTGAAATACCAATGTTTTTAGCAAAATACCAAGGTGCTTTTTGGCTATTATTTTTATTTTATTCATAAAGGTGAATAAAATACAATACATGTATACGAAACTAGCATCTTGACGAACTCTCACATGATTTATGTGAGTGAGTGTACTTGAGTGGTATCTACTTTATCGAACATCCGTACCGATGATATCTATAAATATATGAAATTCGACCTTATTTATATTTTGACTATGATTTTTGATGAAATTAGGCAATAATACGAAAAAAGAATTACTGATATTTATTTGTCGATAGTTATTCTAACAACTTATCCGTATTTCAAAATAATTCAAAGTAGATTATTATATATATATTTGATGAACTATGTGAGATGTTATTGAAAAAAACTCGTATTCATCATGGCGGTCAAAATTTATTCACTTTTGTACATTTAGAACATGATTATAAAGTGAATATGTAATAATATGAAAATTTTATCACTGATTATGTTTTGCAATTTAATACTTTAACGACTTATGTATATTATAAATATACCAACGTGATATTTTAATTGAAAATCTTATGTAAAACACGACAAGCTATTTCATAAAAAGGTTCAAATCAAATTGATAAACTTTTATCAGTAATATTTTCACCACTTTCCGTTTGAATTTCTCTTTATACGTAAACTACAACTAATTCTCAATAATTATACTCGTATGTATAATAACACATAAAAACACTTACCGCTTTCTCAAATAATCCATATTTATTGTGCACTTCACACACCAAAACTTTCACAACAATGAACTCAACAGAAAATGGCGGCCCAGAAGGTCAATGTATTTTTATTTTAATATTTTTTGCGTTCCGTTGTCACTATCTTCGTTCAAAACTTATAAACTACGATTACCATAAGGTAAACATTGGGCTAAAGTTAAACGCCCAACGTTTTGATGTAAACGAAACGTTTAAATCCAATGACAAAATAGAGTGAGTTTATTTGTGCAAACCGTGGCACAAAAAACATTCAACGGTGCAACTTTATTTGTGCTAATGGGTGAACAAAAAACGCGCGACGGGTTAAGCCAAATGAAAGTGACATTTGAAGCTCCTTATAAAAAAAAAGAAATAATGCAATGCAAAAGATGTCAGAGGTTCGGACATACCAAAAATCAGTGTTTTAGGCCATTTAGGTGTGTAAAATGTGGCAAAGATCATCCTACCTCTTCGTGCACCAAAACACCAGAAACAGATGCAACATGTGCAAACTGTCAAGAAAGACATCCCGCAAGCTATAAGGGTTGTGCAAAATACAAAGAGTACAAGGAAACAAACTCAGTACGTAAAAGACATCCAAACAGTAGAACAAACAATTAAATAACCTCAAAGAAAAAAGCTATGCAGATATAACAAAAGATCAATCACCAATTCAAAATTTACCCGATCCGGAAAACCTTCCAGACAGACTTGAACTAATGTTCGCCAAATTTCAACAAATCATGATGAGTATGATGGACAAAATGATGGACCGTATGATCCAGCTTGTGACAAGCCTAGTAACCAAATGATTAATACCCTCCGAATTGTCACTTGGAACGCCAACGGCTTGACGGAACGTCGTCAAGAGTTTCAAACATTTCTCCAAATAGAAAAAATTGACATAGCATTAATTTCCGAAACAAGATTCACTGAAAAATCTCACTTCAATTTACAAAATTACTCAATATACACAACAAACCACCCATCTGGAAATAGTCATGGTGGAACTGCAGTAATTATAAAAAATAATATCAAACATTACGAAATGGAAAAATACCAATCGGATAAAATACAAGCTACGTCAATAAAAGTAGTTGTCTACGAGAAAGTTGAGACAACCTTTTCTGCTTTGTACTGCCCGCCCAGACACAGGTTGACTAGAGATGATTACAATAAGTACTTCTCTTCCCTTGGGTCCAGATTTATTTGCGGTGGGGATTGGAACGCAAAACACACTTTTTGGGGTTCTCGTCTAATCACATACCGTGGAAGGCAACTACATGGCACAATACAGAATTTAAAACTCGAGTGCATGACCTCACGTGAACCAACATACTGGCCAACAGTTTTTTTTTTTTATTCTTTATTGGATAAACAAACAACATCACAATAAAAAGGCAAATATAAGATAGTTAAGCGATAACATAATAATTGTGACATCCATAGCGTTTACCACAAGTATGATAAATACATAATTATCTTAAAGGTTAAGAGTAATACATCTGTTTGACGGTGGTAGTGTTAAATTACGTTAGATTAGATTAGGTTACACTAGAGTAGGTTACATTAGATTAGATTAGATTAAGTTAGATAAAATTAGTGACTGAAAGACCTCACGACCCGAGGGCTGCCCTCATGTCATGAAGCCTCTCAATCACCAATCTTCTATAGATACTGTAACTATTTGCATTTATATCAAATTCGCTGAAATTATTGTTATGAGAGTTAAGTATGCGATGAAGAGGTGCGCGCACGCCTGCGTTAGTACGCGGGGTGCGGGTGAAAAATAGAGGGGTTTTACGACAGCTTCGCGTGTGTGACCTAAGTGGCACTCCATAGCTGATTTAATTGACAATGTCAACACAGTCGTACCGGTTGTGGCAAATATCATATAAGAACATTGCTAGTAGTTGCTTTCTCCTTGACTTTGTGACGGTCCAACCATCGAGATTGCATTGGCGGTCTGAGGATGGGGGCTTGCTGTTCAGAACGGCTTCAGACGTTGCAGATTAACATTAAAATACCCTTCTCACTGCTCATACATTGTTGGCCTAAAAGTAAAATAAAAATTATAAGGACAATTCAAGACTTAATGATTTCTTTTATTAACTTTTAATAAAATTTTGGTATAATCTCATGTTAATTTGGTTACAAGACAATTTAAAGAGTAGGAATAGTTGAAGTGAATTTATTTGTTTAGGCTGATAGCTTCCGTTATTAATTTCAAATAGTCGATAGTTAGTAGTGGCTTTGAAACATATTGTTTTATGGCAACTCAGAAGAGATGACGTGTAGTGGCGTGATTATAGGAAAGGGGGGTAGTAAGAGGTAATAAAAGGAGCGTACCGGGGAATATCGGGATGAGTCTTCAAGAATTCGTCGCGAACTATAAACAAGCGGAAGCTCTGCCCGAGGCAGCCTTCGATCAGTCGCTGCTCAGCTTAGGATATAATAGGAAAGTGATAGGAAACGCCGCGAATCTATAACCGAGAAAGTAAATTAGGGAAAAGTTCATCTTAATTTCTATCCGAATTTTAGAAAGCCTGCGTTTAAATCTGGTGGTGAGTTATCTTAGTTTCTGTTCTTCTTATTCTTAAAATGTTGACTGTATTTAGGTTTCATAAATTGTATTCATGATAATTTACTTTTGTGGGTTGGAGGTAGAAAAATAAAATAGAATATAAATTTTCCTTTGAAACCTAAGATTTATATACCTGGTGTGGTCGTGGTATGTGAACTGGGTTGACTTTGGCCAAGTCAGGTCAGGGATCAGACTGTGACTATGCTATGATAGCGTTCTCTGTCGATTCATGCTGGGTTTAGAGTACTCGAGGCTCTCTATCTGGAATGAGGTGACTGGGAACACTTTTATTGCCGTTAACCTATATGTAACCAATTTGCTACTAACATTTTCTTTCAATGCTACCTTATCTAAATCTAGATGGCTAGTTCCTATAAGCCTGGGATGTCTATTGTAGATTCTTAGCCTGTATCTGTTATGGCATTTAATATTCAAAGCGTGATTAACGGGTCATATGACTTGTTAAACTAACTTATAAAATATTACTTTATACACTCATCATTACACTCATCCTACACACTACACAATACCCTTGTGTACACGAAATATGTAGTTCTAGGCACTCTTAAGAGCCTCCCAAGTTCTTAAGTTTGCTTGGAATGAGGTAAAGGTTTGAGAAATTGAGCTATCTTATTTTTTTACGATGGTTCTACTGAAATTCAACAGTCTGTCTGGGATGAGTCCAGAGGATGGCTGTATTCGACCGTTGTTTTATTATAGGGAACCCCAATTGGGCAGAGCCCGTTCAGCGTTGGATATCGCATTCTATGTGCTAGACAAACTAAATGTTTATTCTAGTGGATGGAATGTAGCGTCCCTTTACTTGCCTAGTCTGCCGAGACAACAGGACTGTACGCAACAATAGCTAGTAATGGATTGTCAATGTGTGTTGTGAAACCTTGCTTAATCAAGTAAGGTAACATATTCATACCCTGACTCAGTTCATTGCTGATATTGGTTCGGTCTGAGGGGATGTTTAGTGACGACTGATGCCCCTTAGCTAGCTCTACCCTACTGAGCTTATCTTGTAGTATCATACGGTTTCTCAACTGGTGATAGGACAAGATTAGACAGTCCACCTTGTGTTGTATTGTGTATACATACAGCCATCTGCTGGACTATTATTCCTATCAAATACAGACCTCACTTTCATTGTAAAGATGAGAAGCTCAAAAGGTACGGTAATTACTTGAGTAAATGATTGTTATGTCTTTTAAAGCAGTTTCATTTAACTCTTGACAATTCCTTTGTCTTTATCCAGTCCTTGTGAGTGCCTGATTTAATTCAGACATTTAAAACAAATTATTTACAGGATCGATGTTCAATTTGATCTACGTATCCTGTTTGACGGATGTGAGCTCGTTTCATTGTAAGTGATATGTCATGCTAGGGTAAACCCTCGCAATGCATGCTATCATACTTACCTACCTACTTATTATTATGTCTTTATCGGTGTGGGGAAAATACTTGTGTCTTGAAAGCGTTTGGTCGCTGTATCGCTTGACCCTGAAACGTGGACAGTTGCCACAAGCTCGCATTGTGTCTTGAAAGCGTTTGGTCGCGGTATCGCTTGACCCTGAAACGTGGACAGTTGCCACAAGCTCACATTGTGTCTTGAAAGCGTTTGGTCGCTGTATCGCTTGACCCTGAAACGTGGACAGTTGCCACAAGCTCGCATTGTGTCTTGAAAGCGTTTGGTCGCGGTATCGCTTGACCCTGAAACGTGGACAGTTGCCACAAGCTCGCATTGTGTCTTGAAAGCGTTTGGTCGCGGTATCGCTTGACCCTGAAACGTGGACAGTTGCCACAAGCTCGCGAAGACCTTACCATATATATTACCATGTCTGTTCACAGCTGGTACCCATAACAGCGCTAGTAACTCATTGGCCGTGTTCTAGATGAACTGCCCAAGGGATTACCCAATTACTGCCTGTGTATGAATACACTACAGCAATGATTCGAGCTATACACTCGTTAGACTGGATATATTTCCATCTAACCTACTTGTTGAAATTCGGCACTCATTCCCAATTCGGTACTATTTTTATTTTGTAAAGCACCAAGGTTGTGCATAACTTAAAAGTAGTATGCCTTCAGCACTGGAGAGGATTGGTTGCTCGTTGGGGGCCTGGGGTTTTGGCGGATGTGGCCTCCCCGGTTCCAGCAATGGAACCGGTCATAGGATTCCTTATTACCTATAAAAATACCCCATCCTAGCAGTCTACACATATCAACAGACGCTTCATTTCATTTTTCCGGCTACTCTGAGATAATCTACTATGTAGGTTATCTCAAGGTAACTAATTATTAACCACATATGTATTTAATCACACATTTTATTTACTCGACCACCAATACTTACTATATCTTTGTCTAAATAACTCAAATTGTATATAAGAAAACTATATACATTTCCTTTGCAAGGTCCAGTTATGGTGAGACAACTCCATATTGTGTGTGTTATATCCTCACTTCTACCTAAACTAAATGCTTATATATCATACTGTGAAATTGAACTAGCTTGCATTTAAAGGTACACAAAACTTAAAATGTCTATATCTAGGATCACTTAGGAATGAACTTAGTATTCAGAATTTTATAAATATCAGTAATTATCACTATAGAGACTAGGTTGCTTCTAAAATCAAAATCTTAAATCATATTAGGTTCAGGGATTCAATGTAGTTGTATAGGAACATTATTTAACTTTATTACTAGATAGAATAATAGTTATAGGAATTAGATTGAAATCAGTGTTCTCAATACCATGTATTCTTGTCTTGTCTCAATGTACCAAATAAAGGACTATGAGTTACTACAATGCTTAAACACAACGTATAAAGGGTTCCATACTTATAAATATTTAGACGATCACAATAAAGCCAAACTTTTAATAGTATCTTCCTAAACTTGGAAGATATAACAGTAACGGATACTCTCAGTGCCTTCAGCACTGTAATCAGTTGCTGCATTCAGGTCCATCGTCTCATCAGTGGGCGGTTCATATACTTTCGGGACACTGTAAAGGGGGGGAGCGTTACAATTTGGCGCCGTAGTGACCAGGATTGTTTGGTTTTGTAAATTGTTGAGGATAAGCGAGTACCTTGGGAACACTGTCTTTTAATATCGAGGTGAGAAGTATTTTATATCTAAAATGGGGCTAATTATGCTATAGGTAGTGTAGTGTCACCCTTTAAAGTATTTAGGGGCGTACATAACTATATTGCTGTGTAGGAACAATAATGCAACACGAACAACACATCATGTATGTCATAAAAGTACATAAATTTACAAGCAAGAGCCTAGGCACAAACAAATACACAGATACTGATACATACAAATACATACATAAGGTCAATTAAAACTTTGAGGAAGAAAACACAATATATAGTAGCTTACTTTTCCACACAGTTTATCAAATATGTAGATTAATAATAAAATGCCTTAAGCAGAAATCTAAACCAGAATATATTATTACTAACTAAATAATTTGTTTTAAACATTCTAAGAATGATGCTATGAATAATAGGCGGTTACCATAACATCACAGTGCAGTTAGATACGATATCATTGTTTGACATAGTCAATCAGAGTAAGTAATTTCTGGGTTGAAAGTAATAATATAAAGGAGATGCCTAATATTTAAATTTGCATTAATTTACTAAGTGATAAGTTATAAATAGTCAAACCATAGCGGTCTACTGCTTTATGTAATAGTAGCAATATAATAGATACATAATTTATTTTACATGTACATGTACATACGAAATGTATGAAGTCAATTACCAATGCATTTGCCCCATAGCAGACAAATATCACATAGTTGCCTGTCAGTATCACAAAATAAACGGATAATCTGTTATTAGGTTGCATCAATCAGTAGAAAATCATAAGATTCATATACACTAGTATACATTAGATTTGTAATGTATAATGTTAGCGGTAAAAAGTAGATTATTTTGAGTATCACTAGGGAACTTTCAATGAAAAACTTACTGTATTGTATTCTATAATGTACCTATTTACAAGTACAAATTGTATCTAATTAGAGTTTTTGTACCATTCAAATTTTATTTCACAGCTGTATAAGTTCATTGACTTCTAGTGTTATCCAAATTCTTCTTTGTACATGGGCCGTTCATTTATATTAATGTGTCAGGTTGCTTGAGAATAATAGATTCCTCTTATAGAGTCAAAGATAGATTCTTTCAAACGATAAAACAAAGAAAGATATGATTACTATACTTTTAAATTTATAGGAATTTAAACATCTTAAATATGGTTGTTTTACGCATTTATGCTGTCCTTTATGAAAGGGTTTACAGTAATTTACATAAACTAAAATCTGAAATTGAGGTTACATTATTCACTGGAAACAAAGAGTAGTTTCTACTTATTTAGGGAATACATAGTTGCAGACATGAATACCTAATAACATACTATGCACAAATAACAGAACAATTGTACCTATCTAAACATTGAATATTACAAATGCCTTGTTTGCATAAAATAATGTTGTACAAAGATGGTGCAAATTATAACATTGTGCTCATCACAATCGAAATAATACATCATTCATGGTGCTTGATAGTCATCGTAATGTTAAATTTTAATAATATTTGGGTGTTAGCACTGTCATAGGTTATAATTTAAATAACTTAATTCATTACATTGTTGCTATACGCGATTATACTAAATAGAATTAACAATAGGTTATGGGATTAAAAGGTTTCATTTATGATAATATTGCTCGTCAAAGAACTTACTTGTTTAAGAAGTTTAGAAGTAGGTAGTTGTGTTGGCGTTCCATGACGCTGGGGCCGTTCGCCGTTCGCGGACGACAAATTCTTCTTGAAGTATATTCAGGGTAATTTCATAATGAACGATACTGGCTTTGTAAAATTTGCTAATAAAAAAAAAAAAATCAAAGTCGATAAAATTTATTTGTATGATTGTGTGCAGAACAACTAGTATATAAGCTTATTTTGTTAGTACATAAGTAATAGTGTATATAATTAAACTGATTTAACAAAAAACTGTAGGAATAATCGTGTATAATAGTTATAAGTTTGCGACGAAGAAATCGTCATTGTTTATTCATATTCATATTCATATTCATTTATTTATTCACAGAATGCAGGTACAACAAGTGTGGTCTTATAATTAAAATAATGTTTCCTTGTACATTCTACCACTTTTGTGTGGTATGTAAATATTCAAACAGTCAATAATTAATTTGTGACACAATAGATGTAATATAATGGTTAGCTAGGCAAAGAATCAGGCATATAATCAAAAAAAAAAAAAAAAAAAGAGTTCAAATGTCACTGTGGTCCAATACATAGAAATAATAAGAATATATAAATAAAAATATAAATATTGTCATTCACAAAGTTATTATAAATGTCAAATCTTAAAATTAATAATAGCCAAATTTAATGATTGTCAACAAAACTAAGTCCATTTTATCATGTCAAAAAAAAAAGTTTTTTTAGGTATAATCAAAATGTCAATTGATTCAGAGTTGAATCCTCTAGAAATTCACTTAAATCATAATAACATTTCCTGCTTAATAACATTTTTAATTTTATTTTAAATATGTTCATATTACATTCTTTTAATGCATCTGGTATTTTGTTATAAACCTTTGGCGCAATACCTAGCAAGCTGTCTGACATCATAGTAGTTTTTGAAGTATGTAAACACAACTTCTTATCATTATTATGAAACATACGCCTGTTGCGCTTTACAAATTCAGACTTAAGTGGGAACAAGTGAGGATTACCATGAACAAACAAAGCCACTTCGAGGACGTAAAGCGACGGAAGTGTTAGGATGTTATACTTTACGAAGTATGGTCTACAGCTGTCTGAAGACTGCAAAGTGAACATAGCCCGGATGCAGCGTTTTTGAGCTTTAAAAACTACGTCATTGTTAGTCGAATTCCCCCAAAAAATGATACCATAACGAAGCAAGGACCCAGATAGACCATGGTACGCAGTAAGCAGAGCATCAATATTAACAATGGGTGCCAGCTTGTATAGTGCGTATGCAGAACTGGTAACTCTTTTGACCGTTTCCTCAACATGTGCCTTCCAATTAAGTTGCTTGTCAATAGTAACACCTAAAAATTTAGCTGTGCTAACCTCGCGTACTGTTTGATTGTTATACGCTACAATTAGGTTATGTGGTTTTGGTCTTTGGCTGAAATGCATAACTTGAGTTTTTGTTATATTAATTTTCAAATTATTATTGTTATTATTATAATATTATTATTATCTATAAGTGTAAATTGTATCTTATTTCGTGTCACCTTATTTCTACTACCTATTAGAATACATAATACGGTATATAAATCATTGTAAATAGAAAATAAACACATAATTGTAAGATTGACCGATCGACCATTAGGGTATATCCGCGAAAAGTCGTTAAGCCGCGGTGTCACTAACGAGCCGCGAGAGTTCGATCGGCCAATTAGAAAATTCGAATTAATTAGATTAAGAGTATAAAAAACCGCTGTAAATTGACTCGACACCTCAGTCGGCAAGTAGAAAGTCAAGCGAGAAGTGCTCTCTCCTCTTCACAAGGAATAAATGAAGATACATGAAAAAATCTCTCTTTAATTCTGGAAAATTCCAGTACTCTTCGAGGCTGCCCATAATAAGTGTTCCGCTTAAGACCATCACCGTGCCGACATCCACATACCAGCTCACCCCCCAAACTACACACCCATTGCGGCGAAGTCGTGCTGAAGAGCAGATAAAGTCTCATCGACGGAATTGGCTTTGGGTTGTGTACATTTTTGGTCCTATCGGAGTCGGATTTGGAGTCAACATTGAAGAAAACCTTAAGTGGAACACGAGAGTGGTCTCGAAGAGTGCGTGCCTGAATTTTCCACTGTGAAGAATTGAAAAATTGAAGATGCCGACTACGAGGTCAGAAGAAAGAAGCCGTAAAGCCGCCTCCGTTCAAGGTCCATCAGACACCGAGGGGACCGCCGAATCCGGGACAACCACGAAAACGTCCACCTCGGAGAACACCACAACGGAGGGAACTACGAGCACCGAGACGGTGACTACCATCGAGCCACCGTCAGCTACAGCACCAGGTTCGAAAGCAACGGCACCTGGAACAGAGAAGATAGGGAAGAATAGTAAGTCACAGCCGCCTCATCCACAACCATCCAAGAAGGGGGTAAAGGGGGGTTCATCTGTGCATTCGAAGAGCAAAGCCGCGAAGATCGCAAAAGCAAAAGAAGAATTACTTCGTCTTAAAATAGAACTGGCAGCAGCGAGGATCGCCGCCCTGGAAGAAGATGAAGACGAAGATCAAGAAATAGAAGAATTGAATCAAGATGAAGTGTCGGCGGCAGCTGAGGAGAAGGTCGGCGAGTGGTTCAGCCGTCACGAATCACCACCTCCTCCCATGTTGGCCATCGCCGATACACCACATCAGGGGCCAGGTGAACCAACGCCGACAGCAGCGCCACCAGCCCAGCAGCAGAACTTCAGCGAACTGGCTACCGCCATCACTCAAGCGATCAAGGCAGCCCAGCGACCGAAGTTCATCGAGCTACCAATCTTCAGTGGAAGTCACCAGGAATGGCTGCCGTTCAAGGCAGCTTACTCCGAAACAGAAGATGGCTACACCGCCGTGGAAAACCTCAACAGGCTACGAAGAAACCTCAAGGGGAAGGCGAGGGAGGCAGTCGAGAGTCTCCTCATCACCAACTCGCAGCCTGCTGATATCATCAGAACATTAGAATCAAGATTCGGGAGGCCTGAAGCAATAGCAACTACAGAAATGGAAGTGCTTCGAGGACTACCAAGACTGAGCGAGTCACCAAGGGACATATGCATCTTCTAAACGAGGGTCACCAACGCCGTGGCAACACTCAAGGCGCTGAACTGCATCCACTACTCTTGATCTACTACTTCCTGTTGAGCTTCCTTGTTCCTTGAGAGACTCTTGTTGTCTACTTGTTGCCCAATGTTCAATTCCATTGTTCAATTGCCCAATATTTTCCTAACAAATGGTCCCTGCTTTTATAGTCTTTTGTAGTGCTGGCCCGCGATCCAAATTACCTCACCTCCGCATTTCCATTTATTTATAGAACTCATGTTTTACATATTAATCACATAGCATATATGTACATTGGTAGCAATAAGAGTTGTATGACGATAGGTACTTACATCTGTACCGTGCGACGTCGGGCTACTGAATGAGAGGCGGATTGACCCCTCAGACTTATATATGGGCCCTGCCTCCCGCGAGCTACTATATAATAAAATGGCACCAGCCGGGGGAGCGCATATTCGCTTCTTACGGCGTGGGAGGCAGTCGCGGGGTGTAATTAAACTTACATACTAGTATACAAAGTCGTATTTCCTATTTATACGAAGTTATGTTAGATTCTGAGTAATGCATTTACGTAATTATATTTTTGCAATTATGCTTTTCGGGGAATGTACTTTCTTTATTAAATTTGGCTCTAACATACTTAATTACTCAGAAAACTAACTCCTAACAGTAGTAAGCTATTTATCTTAGCTTAATATCAAAGTTATTACATAATTACGTTTTAATTTACGTAAATCTAACATTTTCATAATTTATTCGTTATATTCACGCTTACTAATCTACGTGTCACTGGCACATGTGTCTATAGTTTATTTGTGTCGTGCACATTCTCCCGCCGTCGCTGACCCTGGTTCGTCTGCGAGCTCCGTTGGTAGCACGACGATCTTCTTCGTAGGCCTCCTCAGCACGTGTCCGCTGCTGGTGGTGACGTCCACGACTCGTACCTCGCCGTCGGCTCCTGGGAACACCCGGCTGACGCGTCCTCGCGGCCAGGTGTTGCGCGGCAGATTGGAATCGCAGATGATGACGACGTCCCCGACCTTCGGGGCGACGCCGGTGCTGGTGGGCTCCCGTCGGTGTTGCAATAGGGGAAGGTACTCCTTCACCCACCTCCTCCAGAAGATGTCAGCCAGGGCTTGAGCTCGCTTCCATAGGTGGCGAGCAGTCACGTCGTCTGCAGAGAAGTGCCCTGGTGGTGGCACATGGCAGTTGGGCCCGATGAGGATGTGGTTCGGCGTGAGGGCCTCGGGATCGTTAGGATCAACCGAAACATGTGTGAGGGGTCGTGAGTTGACGATATTCTCGACCTCTGCTAATAAGGTTAACAGGATCTCGTCGCTGGGATGCTTTTCCATCATGGTGACACGAAGCACTTCTTTCACTGCTTTCACCATTCGCTCCCATGCCCCCCCCCATGAAGGGTGCGGAAGGGGGTATGTACTTCCACACGATGTGTTGATTCGTAGTTTCTTCTTTGAGCGCGTCGAGTGCGGCTTCTGCTAGCTCCTTTTCCGCTGCCTCGAAGCGCGTAGCGTTGTCACTCTTTTTCTTCGTGGTGTCTTCTATCTCGGCGGGGCGGTGTGCAACGAAAGACTTATACACACGCGGCTCCGACCTTATCCATGCGAGTGTGGTTCGCGAGTCGCTCCAATAGGTCTTCTCTGTTAATTCGTAGTCGTGTTCTTGGGTGGCTTGAGCCAGGCGCGCTGCCAGTAGTGCAGCTTGAAGCTCGAGGCTCGGCATGGAGATGGGCTTCGACGGGGTCGCTCTGCTCTTCGTGGCTGCTAGATGGTAGCGGCCGTTGAGCTGTGTGAACCACCTGCACCATCGCTCCTGTAGCTCTGCTGGGAGTGGGTCGTCCCATTCCATCTTATAGCGCCATGTGTTCTGAAAAATACGTTTACTGGGAATTAATATCGGTGAGATAAAGCCGACCGGATCGAATGAGGCTTCTCGCTTCGTTGGAGGTCGCGTGTTTGTTTCCACTTCGCGCTGGATCTTCAAGTTGCTTGCGTTAAAGCCAAGATGATCTTCGTTGACGTGCCATGTTAGACCCAATGTTTTTTCTGTCTCTTGGCCGCCGAGTTCCACTGTTGCACTGTTGTCTTGTGGCAGTGATAATTCTTCTGTCTCGGTGTCGCCGTCGTGTACCAGTTGAGGCGGCTTGTGCGGCTCGGCGGGGTTGATGACCGGAAAGTGAGGTAGGTACCACGTCCTTCCCATCTGCGGTGGAATAGGGGCTGGTTCTGCATAGCCTGACTTGAGTAGGTTTTCCATTCGTTTTTCTTCATCCCTATCGAGTCTTCGTTCGAGCGTAAGCAGACTTTTCTCAGCTTCCTTGTATCTTTCTTCTTTCCACGGCAGTCCGGTCTCATATCTTCCATCTGGTAACCGCCGGCCTTTTACTTCCAGAATCTGCAATTCTCGCAGTTCGGGATCTTCTCGGGGGCGTCGGGGTTCGATGCCCAGTGATTCCAACTTGAAGTCCTTCTTCACTGTGTCCTCAATGGAGTCCTTTACGCACTGTTGCAGCGTACCGCAGAATAACACTGTTGCAGTCACTGAACTGCTGCATCCGTGAAGCACCCATCCCAGCTGAGTGAGCGAGGCCACAGGCTGGTTACGGCTTCCGGTGCGCAGCTGACGGGTTACGATGAGATGCCAGTTGTCTTGTCCCAATAACACTTTAGGTGAAGCCTTTTTATACGTTATCTTATCCCGTATGTCTTCCAGATGTTCGCAGCCGTTGAGGTGCTCTTCATGCACGGTGTTGGGTGAGAGGCGGAGTCGGTCCATGGTGTGGGCGGTTAAGTCGTACTCTTCATCGGCGTACTTCCCTTTGATGAGTAGACTGACTGTCTTGCTCTCGTGCTTCATGTCGCTGTTGACACCTTGGATCCACGTCTCCTTGGTTGGTCCATCTGCCCCGATGACGTCGGCTATGGTCTCATCTATCAGCGTGATCGCGCTTCCCTCGTCCAATAAGGCGTAGGTATCGACGCTACCGCTTGGTCCTCTTAGTGTCACTGGTGCCATCTTGAGGTAGGCCTTGCGCTGACTGCGGGGAACTGCTGCTGTGGCTACTTCTGCCGTTGAGGTCGTGATGTCTTCTTTCTGTTCTTCACGGTCTCCCGGCGGTCCATCGCGATGTAGTAGTTGGTGATGCCTTATCTGGTACCCGTTCTTCCCACAGGCCGGTGCTCTGCATGTGACGCGTCGGTGGTTACCTCGAAGACAGCGAAAACAGACTCTATTCTTCTTGGCTGTTTCCCATCTCGCGGTGATGTCTAGGGCGATGAACTGCTTGCAGTCAGGTAGCTTATGATCCCTGCTACACTGTGGACATCTCTCTTCTGATGTCTTCTTGTTGATGGTGAGCGTCTGTTCAACTCTTCTGCTTCTTTGAGGACGATAACCGGCTCTTCTGTTGTCTTCTGTGTGGTTCACCTCTGGGAGCGCGTAGGAGCTGCACTTGTCTGCCTCTTCTGACAGAAACACAGATATCTTCTTCAGTTCTGGTATGTCTTCTTTCTTCTTTGCAGCGAAGTCGTACCACTTGTTTCTGAGTACAGGTGTGAGTTTCTCGATGATACTTCTGCACATCTCTGGACTGTGTAGGTAGTGCGGCTTCCTCAAGGCTTCTATGGTTCCCACGATGTTTGCTATCTTCCCAGCGAAGATACAGATGTCCTTGGCGTTATCGGTCACTTTGTTGAGAGTCTTGAGCTTCTCCATCTCGACGTGGATGAGTGCTTCTGGTCTACCAAATCTTCTCTCGAGGGCCCTTATGATCACCTCGGGGTCAGGTTGACTCAGCATTAGACACTCGACTGCTTCTCGTGCGAGTCCACGTAAACTTTTCCTTATTCTTGCGATATTTTTTATTTTTATTTACGTTGTCTTGAAGGCGAGCCATTCTGTACTGCTGCCGCTGAAGATCGGTAGTTCCCGTATATACTTGGGCGGCTCCCTGTTGCTTCTCATAGCCTGGGATAGGGCCGCGGTGAGCGTAGCTACGTCGATCACGGAGTTCTTCACTGGGGCACTTCCTTCTGATTTTTCTTGGGTTTGACATTTCTCCCCTAGTTGACCCCTATCTAGGCAGGTCTGAGTGTTTTCCTCGATGTCTTGCCGCAGCGTCATCCTTCTGTAGCCACGTGTTAATACGTACCGATGCCAGATCTTCCTCAGACCCGTCGTCGCTGCTCTCGTCTTGCAGTAGCCGCTGTAGACGGATCTGTTCTATCTCTGCTTCGGCTTGTATTTGCTTGAGCTTCAGTTCTGCCAAGCGTTGTTTGACCTCCAGTTCCTTCTTCTTTCTTGAACTGGTGGAGCGGCGTGACCTCGTGTCCAAAGGCCACATGGTGCGCTGTGAGCTAGGCTCTCCATATACAACAGCGCGGGTGTGGGGCGATACCTCTTCCGTCGTTCCTGACTCTTCAGTGGTCACAGTTGTGCTGGACGTGGTCTGCTCGGTGCTGGCTGTGGCTTCCGACGCACCACTGTCCGCATAGCTTCTGGCCTCTTCAGTGGCCGCAGGGTGTAGTACTGATCTTGGTACTGGTGCTGATGCTGATGCCGGTTCCTCTTCCTGACGACGCTTCCCTCCATCCCTGGTGAGAACCATTCTTCTTTCTTCAAGTTTATACTTACATGGATTTCCGACGGATCGTGGACTTTATTCCTATCCCTTGACCCGATTCCAATGGACCATAGACGTTCGTGACAGACTATGACCTAATAAGGTTCCGAATAGACTGTCACTTCTCCCTTAGTTGAAGAACGATGAAACGTCTACGGCTGGCAGCTTGACTTGAAGTTGACCTGGATCTTCGAAGGACCGTGTACTTTATCCGGCTCGAAGGACCAATGTTAAGGACCGTGGTTCATGACAGACTATAACCTGAAAAGGTTCCAAATAGACTGCCACTACTTCGCGGTCGCCTTCAGTGGACTGTATTTGACGGATGTTGAGTCGAAGAATGAAACACTTGGATGGGTGGACTTGATTGACGTCAGTGAGGCATTGGATGTACTTGGCCCAGCACTACCCTTGATGTACTACTTCCTGTTGAGCTTCCTTGTTCCTTGAGAGACTTGTTGTCTACTTGTTGCCCAATGTCCAATATTTTCCTAACAAATGGTCCCTGCTTTTATAGTCTTTTGTAGTGCTGGCCCGCGATCCAAATTACCTCACCTCCGCATTTCCATTTATTTACAGAACTCATGTTATACATATTAATCACATAGCATATATGTACATTGGTAGCAATAAGAGTTGCACGACGATAGGTACTTACATCTGTACCGTGCAACGTCGGGCTACAGAATGACGGGCGGATTGACCCCTCAGACTTATATATGGGCCCTGCCTCCCGCGAGCTACTATATAATAAAATGGCACCAGCCGGCGGAGCGCATATTCGCTTCTTACGGCGTGGGAGGCAGTTGCGGGGTGTAATTAAACTTACATACTAGTATACAAAGTCGTATTTCCTATTTATACGAAGTTATGTTAGATTCTGAGTAATGCATTTTCGTAATTATATTTATAATTATGCTTTTCGGGGAATGTACTTTCTTGATTAAATTTGGCTCTAACATACTTAATTACTCAGAAAACTAACTCCTAACAGTAGTAAGCTATTTATCTTAGCTTAATATCAAAGTAATTACATAATTACGTTTTTAATTTACGTAAACCTAACATTTTCACAATTCATTTGTTATATTCACGCTTACTAATCAACATGTCACTGGCACATGTGTCTATAGTCTATTTGTGTCGTGCACAATTATTATTTAAATTTATTTATTACAAGTGAATAAAACTAGTTCACACAATACAAGGAAAATTATCTAAACCGGACTAGCATTAACTAGTCAAATCTTTCTATTAATCCTCTGAGGAGCTCTCTCTCTACGTGAAGCTCTTCCAAAAGTTGAATCCGATCTCCTTCCTCGAGCGTCGCCAGCGCAAACCAGATTCTCCTGGCTCCGCCCTGCATTCTGCATTCTGCCAATGGAAAAAATCGAAGCCAGTGAATTGTTCCTGATTGGTTTATATTTTTAGCGTCATTCAGCTGGTAAAGCACACAGCTTTACCCACCACAGAATTTGGCGGCAGTCTCCACGATGATAATTTTTTTGTGCGTGTTGATTTATGAGCTCGAATGTGCATTTTTAAAACTCTTACGAAATGTCTCCCTTTTATAAATTTATGACTGCTTTTAAGTGTTGAACCCATCAAATTTCGTAGGATTTGAGGTCATTATTTATTCCTCTCAAGTTTAGCACTGACATTTAAAATAGTTCTGGAATGTCCGGTGCCAACTTTATTTGAAGCAGATGTTGTTAGGCGATAAAAGAAAAAAATAGGGTTTGTTTTGGCAATGAAATGTAATCTATTTTTGTATTATAAATGGTGAATAAGTATCTACAATACCTGGCCATCTCAAGAAGATGATTCCAAATTATCAAAAACTAGTTAAGATGCTATCTTATTCACAGTTAAAACGAAGATCTGACGATATTAACAACGACAAACGCATTAATAATGTTCTGAATCAATTTATTCATAAAGAAATACCAATTAGTCTTTGTTTAGAAAAACTAAGTCCATATATAAGATTAAGCAGATCATAAATAAAGAACTTAAGTACTTTAATATTGCTCGTTTATTTTTTTTAATAGTAGGTAACACATCGTTCCACTGCTGGGGCACGGGTCTCCTCTCTTTTGTCAAGAGAGTTGAGGGAGGTTAAGGCCACTATTTTTTTAGGTTATGTGGGTTTCCTCACAATAGTTTTCTTCACCGTCAGCAATGGTAAGTTATATGACTATTAGATTCATATTCCACAAAATGATTTTTATATTTGTACCGCCACTCGGGATCGAACTCACAACCACATGCTTACAAGGTCGGTTATATGCTCGCTTAGCTACTATTGCTTTTTGTATAGTCTGTACATGACTGTACAAAAATATTAATTTTAGATTATTATCACAACATTGAGAGTGAACGAGATAGGTTTAAGGGTCGAGAGGAAACAAATAAAGAAATCTTTGTTTAGGGGTCGAGGGGTCGAGAGTGGACTAAACTGATCCGACTAAGGGCCCTGATGGTCTTCCATACAATGTTCAGTTACCCAAAAAATAGGAATATCATTCATGTGCAACTCCAATAAAATTCTAATGTTTATACATTTATTAGACCTTCAGCATTTAAGTGCACCAGGTTCAAAATTTATTATTTTTATCATTTAAATATGATTTGGACATTAGCGGGCTGATTTTCACCAGTAGGTTCAATTGCCTCATGGCAATATCTGTTAATTTCGAATATACAGCGCCTTGAAATGAATCTAAGATTCTTGATACAGTAAAGTCGCTTAGGAAAATTGAGGCATTTTTTATGAAATTATCGTTTCATTTAGCTGTACTAACACGATGAAGCGTGAATAATGCTAATAAAAAATTCTAAAAATTAAACGTATCAAAAAAAACGTCCAATATGTTTATTTTTTTTATTTATTTCACTATATATACTATATAGTACTATCACCTGTCTTCGTTTTCGGGAAGCGTTTCTCTGACACCCAGTATAACCTTCTCGGTTTCCATTACCACCAGTCCCTCTTTCTATCTAAATATTGCTTTCATCATGCAACTACTTACAAATCCAAAAATACACCTTGATTCAAAAGATACGTATCGCAAATATTTCTGATCGCAAAGTTTTCAAGTATTGCGGGATCCAAGTGTTCGTTGATAATTGCTGTACAGCGTAAGTCCGTGGTGATATGAGCAAGTGATGAATCAAGCTGGTGGACGACGAGCGGTTGTTGTGAGACACACTGCAGAGCTGTATGTGGCAGCGGCGCATGGCCCATCTCAGCGCGCAGTAGAATCACCTGAGAGCGAAGCGGTCGCGGTGCAAAGTTATAGTGGCGCAATTGGTTGATGCGTTCCAGTGCGCATTCTATAAGCGAGCGTGTGTACTGCGCCGAGTGCGAAACTAGACCGAGAAGATTACGTACACATGAATCTATTTTTTGCAACCATGTGCTCAAGTTTTGTAACTCATGCTCCAGTACTGTAGAATCACCTCCAGTCATTAACGAATACATATGCCACAACTACCTTCTTGTAGCTGCTTCTCATCTTTAAATGGTGATAGTTGTTCGTGAAGCTCTTTTTTTAACTGCTCTGGTGTGCACCCAACACAAAATACTTTGGCAGACAATCCTCAAAATATAAATAGATGTCATTAATACTGAATCAACTATCCAAAACTTTATAAACTTACTATACTATATACTATAGCACTAAGGAGAAACCCAGTGTTGGGTTTGATAATCCAGAAATGAGGAATACATAAAAAGAAGTCCATCATTTGTCTGATTACGCTACCTCTGATTCCACGCGGTTGTACTTTAGAGCTAGTTGGTACTAAACTATCCTGGGTACTTGGTTATGCTTATGCAAATACTCATCGTTGCCAAGATAAGAACAACCAGAAATTATAAGTCTAAGGGAATCCCGACGAATTTCAACTATCCTTTAGAATATACTTCTGACTATCAGAAGTTGTTCCCCATCACAACTTCGAAAAAACTCCAAAAACAAAACCTTCGGTTTTTCTCTAATGGACAACCAAAGCGTAGCCAAAAGAGATGCTGGTAATCTATATCAGGCCTATGTAGAGCCCGATAGAAATGACCATGCAACTGTTTGAATTTCCATACATCCCTGCTGTTATTAATACTTTGTAAGGCAGGGTGTTGGGAGACGAAATGAAACGTGTGAGGTCCGATTGTATACTGTTTATTTTTGGGATAAATCATAGAATATATACTAGGTTACAAGTATGTAGGATAATAAGTATCTAAGCACATACTACATCACACCTTCCCCTTTAATTAAAAAAAATAATAATTATACATTTTATTATTTTTATTTATAGTAAATACAATAGGTTAAACCTGCGCAGGTTTGTTATAGAATTAAAGTAAGTACAATAATTAAGTATAAAAAACAATAATTCAATTTATTATGTGTAAAGTGTATAAAATGCGTAAAAAAACACAAATATGACACAATTGAAAAAAAAAATTGATTACAAATTAAGACATAAAATTAAGAAAACTTATTACTTACAAACTTTTGTATAGTTTGGTTCGATTTTTATGAGTTACATATTCTTTTCCGTCCTTCATTATTTTAACATTACAATCCAAGTCATTAATTACAAAATAGGGTCCTGTAGATATAGGATCCATTTTACTATCCGATATATTTTTTAACAATAACAAATAACCTGTTTTATAGTAAACTGGCTTTATATTTCTATCATAATTAAGTTTTCTATTAACTTTACTTGTAATTAAATTACTATGTGCATCCCTCTGAGCTAATTGTAACCGATATTTTAGTTCAAGGCCATAGTTGTCATGAGCATATAAAGGATCCACGATGTTTCCTTGTAAATTAGTTGGCAACACACAACGCTTTGCGAACACTTACTCATGCGGGGTTTACTTGGTCTCCGTATGTACTTATTATTATAGGAAAAAACACCAGTATGGCAACCAAGTACTCCATGCATTCACCTGATTCTCACAATTTATCCTTAGATATGCACCCATTGTTTTGTGATTGTTTTCCAATGCTCCTATGCTTTCATGGTGATAGGCTGTGGATGAAATTTGATTTATTTTTAAGAGTTGACATATCTCCTTCATAGTACTGGATATAAACTCAGACCCTCGATCGGTCGCTATTTCTCTAGGTATGCCAAATCTTAACCCTACAGTGCATGATTTTTTATATTTGTTTGAAAAAATATATTGTGCTCTATTTTGGTCCTCAAATACGTGAAAAAAAAAAAACTCAATATTAAGTGAAAAAAAGGGGTTTTTTAATTTGTTCCACATGTGGTACATTATGCATTAAAACTAAAAATTTGGTAAAGTATAGGAACTATAAAAATAAAGACATACAACTAAATATAATTAGTGGTAACAACATTTACATATGAAAATTACGGAAACAATTGTTATCTTTATTGAAACAGAGTTCAACTTTACATTTCTCGCAGGATACAAAGGTTTTACCTTTGCATTGAGGGTATTTGCACCGCTGCCGCTTAGAATTCCATATAGGAAAATGTTCAAAACCATCCCTCCTGACATCGCGTGGTGGAAGTATCGCCGTGTTTTTTTTTAATCCTTTTCATCTCAATAACATTATCTACTGAAGATGGACGCCCTCTTTTCCTACTTATAGATGGATCAGAAAGACAGAGACATTTTGCAATTTCTAGCTTGAAATCTCTCAGCTTCATAAGTGTTGGTTCACCCTTCTCTTCCCCACATCTTTTAAATAACAACCAGCTGTTAATCATGATGACATCTAAAAAATGATAAAATAACTGCAGGTACCATTTTCTGGTTCTCATTTTGACCTTATATTTGCCCAGAAATGAGTCCAGAAGATCAACTCCGCCCATATGACGATTATACACATTAACTATCTCTGGGCAATCAACCTCTATATATTTCTTCTGTTTTTTACAAAACCTTCTGACTTTTTGGGCTGGCTCTTTTCCTGCAAAAGATGATGATAACACTACTGGTTTATTGTCAAACCATACGACAGTCGCTATCTCTATACCATCTACGTCTGCAACCCACTCTTCTGAAAAGCCTCTTTCCTTCTTACTACTTCTCAGATCTTTCAAAGACGGAACTTTCATGTTTTTGCCAAGACGACCTTTGTTTATAGTTCCTAAAGATAATATACCTTCCTTTGCCAAATAGGAAATTAGTTCTGGCGAGGTATAGTAATTGTCGAAATAGTAATCTAACTACTATATTTGCACTCGCGCCCAAATCAGGTTCACCTGCAAGTCTCAACTCTGGGTCGTTCTCCATACCAGAATATACTTCAAAATCATACGCAAAACCTCGATCATCACATAGCACTAGAAGCTTATAGCCCCATTTATGCGGTTTGTTCGGCAGATATTGGCGCAACATATTAGAGGCTTTGGTAGCACACATTTGCTCGTCCACTGTAAGTGCCTCTCGTTTTGATACGCTCTGGCATTTCTTTTTCAGGGTTTCCAAAATTGGCCTTATTTTGTGCAAACGGTCGTGACCTGGAGATCCTCTTGGAGGTTGAGTGGAGTTATCATTGAAATGAAGGAATTGACGGATTTCTTCGAAATGATTCAAGCTCATTGTCTCTTTTATCAAAGGCACACCTAATTCACATTGCCAGTACATGCGAATATTAGGCAAAGGTGCAAGGCCCATAATTAGACAAATACCTAAATATTTTTGCAGCTCATGAATGCTAATGTTGAATGGTTTTGCCGGATCTTTGTGTATGCTGAATTTAGTCGTTTCTTCTATAATATGCTCGAGTAAATTGTTATCAAAAAAGTGTGAAAAGAATTGAAATGGGGTCTCATAATCAATAAAAGGTGATTCTAATGTAGTATTGCCAGTAAATGAAAGAGATTCTACCTGAAACGGTTTCTTTTTCCAGACGTAATTTCTTTTTTTAGTGCGGGTAGCTGTAGAAACTCCTGTAGCGTGAGTTCTGGTCTGGGCAGTAATTGAATCCCTGGTCGTTTCTGATAAAACTGTAGGTACAAAACTTGTTGAAGTACTGGGCTGTGAAGATATGCAGTCTTTGCTTTTTTCCAGTTTGGTTTTCAACCTCCTTACTTTGGTTCAGTTTACTTGTAGTCTCGTCAGATTCTTGATGCTGCTCGGTTAACTGCTGGCGAATTCTTGCTAAATCGTCGTCACTTTCAGCTTCAGAAAAGTCAAGGCCATCCTCACTACCCGACGGGATCTCCATAATTTGCTCGATGGCAGAATCAGATAACCAATTCCTCGGCATGATCTACAAGAAAAGATAAAATCGTGTAAGATATAAAAAGTAAGTCAATGCACAGTGTTCCACATCGGGAACATCGCTAGAAATAAAGAAAGAAAGAAAGAAAATATTTTTATTCAACCGAGCTTAACAAAAATATACACATAAATACAACAATTGTGCATGTGCATCCATATGGCTAGGTAGAATAAAGGCCGCCTCTCAGCTTAATGCTGTCCGCGTTGTAGTGCAAGCGGACAGCGCTGGTTTTCAGAGACGGCCGGACAGTGAGTTTGACTAATATACTTTTTTTTTTCCATTACGATACATTTGCAGATAGATTAAACACAAAAGAAAAATGGCAAACAAAAAATCATTACAAAAAATGAAAACAAAATAAATTTAAAAAGTAAGAGAACTGGCAACAATTTGACACTGCAGGACGCCTCCCGCGCTTCCGCCGGCGAAATGTCATTAATGTCAAAACTCCGGCGCAAGCCAGTGTTGTTATGCCACGTAATCCACGCATGTCCTAATATAGGTACTCTTTGGTCGGCCATATTACTGACACTGGACACATCATATCCGTATTCCAAAAGAAAAAAAGAGACAATTCAAGTTAAAACGTATTACGGTACCATGTGCCAGCGCAAGTACTGAATAACTCATTTATTCACCTTCGGCGCGCTATGTCCAGATACCCATCATGCAATGCAGTAAGTATAAAGCCGATTCTACTTTGCGATTTGTGAGCGTTATTATAAGAACAAGTGATAGTGAACAAATATACAAATGGGCGTACATACGAAACCCACAACAAGAGTCGTCCTATAGGTCAGCACACCGATGCGATGCCGCTGTGAACCAACAATACACTCACACCACATGGACGGGTCTAACAATAGTAAGCAAATTCCTATTATGAAGTCAGCTCGATGTGTGTAACTATAAATAAATAAAACTACATTATGTAACCTTTCACCTTTCAGATACGGTATCTATCCATCCACCAGCAAACAGCAGCATGAGTAGCATGAGATGGGCAGAGCAAAGCAATCACAATCAGAACGTTGTGACATGGGCACTCCCCACACACCTCGTTGAAGGTTTGAATGGTAAGTAAGGGACTAACTGTATTACGCTCAAGAATTAGCAGATTGATATAATAAAGAATTATATGAATTGAGATTGGTACTTCATAGTTCTGATGAAAAACTAATACATATTATAACAATGAACAATTATGAATATCGTGCACATAAGACTAATCAACTTGATACTACTCATCTATAAACAGCCAAAAGAAACATAATATATGAAAATCATTAATAAATTACCTTCCTCTTTTTTATAATATAATAAATTACCTTTCCTTTTTTTTATGTTTTATTCTAAAAGTGGCTTAGACTGCTCCGCCATATACATGGTCTTGAGACGGTGTACAAATGTTTGTTTTGTTTTCAGGCAGCGGACCGGTGGGGAGAGGATATTCCAACAGTGTGTGGCCGCATGTCTGAAACAGCCCCTGAAGGCCGCAGTCCTGTACCTAGGCAAGACCAAAGGAGGGACCTTCGACCTTTTGCTGAATCGCTGCTTATCATGTCTCCAACTAAGTTTCTCAAAGAGGTAAGCAGGTTGTTGATTGGTCACCACCCCGAACAATAGACTGGCCAGGTGGAGTCTTCGTCTAGTGGCCATCTTAAGGAATTTAAGACTATTCAGATAGGGTGTTACATGACTCCTTCTGGGAATGTTAGTACAGAAGCGGGCACATGCGTTCTGGACCCGTTGGATTAGGTTCTCTGTCCGCCTAAGTAGGCATGGGCCGTAGACAGTGTCGCAGTAATTAAACTTTGACAGAACAAGGCTATCGACTAGAATCTTACGTAGCGGCTCACTCAAATACTGACGTATGTTATAAAGAATTTTTAGTCTGTAGAAGCAGTTACTGACTATTTTATTGATATGTGCCTCAAACCGCAACTCTGAGTCCATAGATAGTCCAAGGTTGGTCGCAGTGTCCACCCTCTTGATCCTCTCACTGCTAATAGTGATTATTGGGTCCATTTCTATAATAGATTTGACCTGGTTTTTGGAGCCTAACACCATAAACTTGGATTTTGAAGGGTTTAGCACCAGTGAATTTTGTCTTGCCCATATCACCACTCTGGCCAGGTCCTCATTGATGGCTGCTATTGCCGCAGTTCCATCGGTTGGTTTGAAGGATTTATAGAGCTGTATATCGTCAGCGTACATATGATATTTACAGTTACCGATTGAGCTGACAATGTCTGCACTATATAATATGTACAACAGGGGCCCTAGAATTGATCCCTGAGGCACGCCCCTGGAAACCAGGCATGGGGGGGAGACAATCCGGGTACCATCCGCCCTCTGTATCTCCACACACTGCGATCTCTTTGTCAGATAGCTTTGAAACCATTCCACTGTCTCTCTGGCAAAACCATAGTAGGACAGCTTGGATAGTAGTAGTGTGCAATTTATGGCATCAAATGCACGGGAGAAGTCCAGGAGTACCAGGATAGTACCTTCCCCCTTATCCCTTGCCTCAAGGATATTTCCTACCACATCAATGAGAGCCGTAGCTGTACCACGGCCTTTACGAAATCCCGATTGAAACTCAGGCAGCAGCTTGTTTGTCTCCAGGTACTCTGCGAGTTGTGTGTGTACAACTCTTTCCAAGACCTTAGACAGACAAGGCAAAATGCTTATAGGTCTTAAATCTTTATAATGCTGTGGGCTGCTCGTTTTTGCTATGGGACGGACAATTGCTTGACGCCATAGATCCGGGAATCTGTGAGTTGTAATGGAGGTGTTAATTATTTCCGTCACGACTTGTAATGCTGATGGGAGCACCATAGAGAGCATCTCATGGCTGATTCCATCCGCACCCTGGGCATTAGTTTTAATATTCCTAATTATTCTCAGCACCTCATCTGCACTGACCAGCTCCAAATAAAATTCATGCGGGGTGCACCTATTGAACTCAAAAAAAGTTAGCTGAGAGATTGACAGTGTTGACTCCCCAGGCACATCCAGAAACGCCCTATTAATTGACTCAGCATCATTGAAGTGAGCTGGCAGTTGTCTGTCCCTATGATCTGGTAAGATGTCAGTCTTTAGATTTCTCCATAAAAGTCTCGGTTCTTTGACCTGTGAATTAATATTAGCTCTAAAATAAGCCGACTTCTCACTATACAGAGATTGATCTGCCAGATGTTTTAAATCTAGATAGTACTTATGGTGCTGGTCCGATCTAGTACTATGGTACTTTGCCCTTGCTCTGTCTCGAAGACGAAACATCAGTCTGACATTGTCTGTGATCCATGGAGTAGGCGGTGCTCTAAAAGTCTTCACTTTTATAGGTGCATGAAGGTCGAACAGCTGCAACATGTACGAGTTGAAAGACAGAACCATGGCATTCACATCCTGCCTCCCACCGGCCATCATCCATCGAAGATTATGGCGGTCCTCTTCAAAGCGTGCCACTAGGATATCCTTTAAAGGTCTGTAAATAATTGTTCTTGGAATTGGCTTGGATTTTCTAACGGTCATATCCCAAACCACAAAAGAATGGTGGCCCAACTCTGGGATGTGGTCCACAGTGACACTCCCTGTCCTGATGTCAGTGCATATGATATCTATGAGAGTAGCCGAGTTGTCCGTGAAATGTGTTGGCTTATGAACCACTTGAGCCATACTCATACAAGTTAGGAAGTCAGTAAGCTTACCCACGTTCCTCTCTCCGACTCTCTGCATATCCACATTGAGATCACCCAATAGTACTACGTGGTCATATGGGGCCAGAGCTATAATGGCATCGGTTACACTGCCCAGGAATACGTCCAGGTCAAGCCAAGGAGGACGATAGGCGGTACCTATGAGCAGGGTTCTACCCATGATAGTGAGGGTGATCCACATTTGCTCAACATTTGGATTTATGGGGTGCACCCTAGTTTTGGCAGTAATCCCGGATTTTATATAAAAAGCTACACCTCCCCCCCGACCCTCCTTCACGTTCATAGACCTTGGAACATGCCGGAGCCGGTAGCCCTGCACTACGGGGGCCCTGGCTTCCTATCCCGTCCTTAACCATGTCTCGTTTATCGCCATTATGTCCACATTGTGGTTTAGCATGGCGACCCTAAACTCCTCATGCTTGGTGGATAGAGATCCCGCATTCAGTAGACCAAACTTTAAAAATCTATTTACGATCATTTGTGCAAAAAATAACAAGTACCAACACACATTTACAGCTGACAACAAAGGAACAAGGAGACACGGTGTAAGTATATTATGCAATGTGTAATTATTTGTATGTGATTGCCGTGAAAATTGTACTGAAGTGCCACACACACTCACATAGACATTAGTTTGTATTTTGTGCAAAAGATATCGCCTCAGAGAACAAACAACAAAAGCACACAAGAAACAGTAAAAGAAAAAACACATTATAATAAAAAATGTCCCGTAGCCAACAAAATCAGCCTCGCACCTATTCATCACACTTCCTCTCAATAACCCTTGAAACGTCTCTGTCCACAGCAATCCGATGCGAAGGCTCCCCGGACTTGCGGCGGGCAAGAATACGGCCCTGCCTCATCCACACATAGCGCCAGCCATGGCGCTCCGCCGCCTCCCGCGCCCTCCGAAACAGATATAGTTGTATATAATTTTAACACGTACATAGAGCCTAGTGTGTGTCTTACTATATGTAATAAGAGTATAAGAGTATATATGAATAAGTATATTATGCAATGTGTAATTATTTGTATGTGATTGCCGTGAAAATTGTACTGAAGTGCCACACACACTCACATAGACATTAGTTTGTATTTTGTGCAAAAGATATCGCCTCAGAGAACAAACAACAAAAGCACACAAGAAACAGTAAAAGAAAAAACACATTATAATAAAAAATGTCCCGTAGCCAACAAAATCAGCCTCGCACCTATTCATCACACTTCCTCTCAATAACCCTTGAAACGTCTCTGTCCACAGCAATCCGATGCGAAGGCTCCCCGGACTTGCGGCGGGCAAGAATACGGCCCTGCCTCATCCACACATAGCGCCAGCCATGGCGCTCCGCCGCCTCCCGCGCCCTCCGAAACAGCAGCTGGTTGGTCCTGGTCAAGCGCTCATTAATGAAGAAGCGCCTGGCCGGTCCCGCCACTCCCAGACCTTCGGTTGTGGCCTGCCGACGTACTCGCGCGCCGCTCAATAGGGCATTACGCTGCTCTCGCCGCACGAACCTCACCATCAACGCCCGGGGTCGTGGTGATTCAACCTCCTCGCTGATATTGGCGTTAGGGCTAGCTTTGGGTTCAGCCAAGCGCCTGCCGACACGCTCAGCACAGACGATGTCTTTATCCTCGATCTGCACTCCCATCCTCGTAGCCACCAACTGCACGAGATCGAAATCGCTATTCATACATCAAAATACAAAACAGATGAAATATTACACTCACCTTCTTATAGTGCACAGTCCAATGAATCTATTGATATTTTTTTTCACTTGAAAATATTATATTTACAAGTTTTAGAATATATCAAACTTCGAAAAACACGTAGCTACTTGAAAATTTCGACCGACTGCACAAAAACTTAAATCAATCTACCAATATTGCCATCTTCAATAAAAACGACCGAACTAAATTAACTGGTAATGCATTAAGTTTTTGCATATAAACAACAGATGTCGATACTAGTTGTCAATTCTGCACAAAAACCGAGTTTTTGATTTGTACCACATATGGAACTGAATGCACTGTAGGGTTAAAATAAAATTATCAACGAAAGCACGAGCTACACTTACCGTATCCTTAATGATTAGTGGATGTGCCTCTGTAAATTTTGATAATTCGCATTGTAAAGTCAAAATGTATTTAACATTATACATGTCCTGTGGAAGCGGACCTACTATATCTAGATATATTTTTTCTAGAGCTGAATTTGCTATTGTCGTAATTTGCATTGGTTGCTTGGTGTGTAATGAATATTTTTGCTTTTTACATTTTTCACATTTAGAGACATACTCAGCGACATCCTTGTCTAAACTAGGCCAAAAGTAATATTTTTTAATATTATTCGTCATCCGCCTAATACCCGCGTGGCCACTAGTGGGCAATAGGTGAAAGTCATTTAATATTACTCGCCTATTTTCTAAATTATTTATCCTTTGGGCGTTACTTACTATACATATGCGTGGTCCGGACCACTTCTCGTAACTTTTTACCTCATTTATAAGCCCACTAATAAATTCTTTATTCAATTCATTTTTTAATATGCATATTTCGTTTATCGATAACTTTTAACATAAACATAACAAATCTCTCACCAATTCGGCTCGCGTAATCGGAGATCGAGATATTGTTTGTAAATAAATTATAGATTTACGGGGCAAATACATATAATTTTTATATTTTTCCACTAACACGCCATTTTTTAATATATTGTTTACTTGCTTCTTAGTGATCAGTGAAAGCTCGGTAATATTCGTCGGTTTTTTAATTATATCCACAACTCTCGGTTGATCAGGCCTCGAGTATATGTCTACATTATCCGCCAAAGAAGTATTACCGCTCTCGCTATCGCTCCTATTCAACTGTCGAACTTGTGCTCTAGTCATTACACTAACTATTCGCTCATTCATTGACTTCAACTCTTCAGACGTAATAATTATTCGCGAAAGGGCATCTGCTACCGAATTCGATTGACCTTTTAAATACTCAATCTTAAAATTATATTCCTCTAACTGCAGTCTAAATTTTAATAATCTACTAGATGGATCACGCATGGAAAATAAAATAAACAAGAGGTCTATGATCGGTCTGAACCGTAAACTGTCTTCCATATAAATAAGGGCGAAAATACTTAATACTCCAAACGATTGCTAAAAGTTCCTTCTCAATAGTGGGGTAATTTATTTCCGCCTTATTTAAACCACGACTAGCATACGCCACTGGCCGACCATCTCCATTACATAACACCGAACCGATTGCTTTACCCGAAGCATCAGTTTGGAGCATAAATTCATTGCTAACTGAAAACTCAGGATATTGGAGAACTGGAGGATTCACCAAGGCTGATTTTAACATTTGAAAGGAATGCTCACACTCCTTCGTCCACTCATACTTAACGTTTTTACAACACAATTTATTTAAAGGAAATGCATAATCACTAAAATTTTTGATGAACTTTCTATGGTAGTTAGCAAATGCTACATAACGCTTTAATTCATCTGCATTTTGTGGCCTTGGATAACTTTGTACTTTGTTATTTTTTTCTGGATCTGGTGAAATCCCTGCTCTAGAAACGATATGCCCTAAATAAAGAACCTCTTTTCTTAAAAATGAACACTTAGCGGGATTCAGTTTTAATTTAATTTTTCGTAATCTAGCAAAAACATCCATTAAATTTTGACAGGCTGTATTTAAATTTCTACCCATGACCACTAAATCGTCCTGGTATACTAAACATTTATCGTAATTAAAGCCAGATATTGCTATAGTCATCATTCTGCTAAAACAATTGGGACTAGACTTCAATCCCATCGGCATTCTAGTCATCTGATACTGATTTTTGTCAGTAGTGAAGGCCGTATATGGTCTACTACTTTTATTTAAAGATACCTGATAAAACCCTTGATACAAATCTAGGTGGGTAAAATATATTGCACCTGACAATGAGTCTAGTATTTCTGTGATATTTGGTAGTGGGAACTTATCATCTTTAATGTTATTGTTTAACTTTCGATAATCAATAACGACACGCCATTTTTTATTGTTTGATCCATCGAGTTTTTTGGGAACTAGTAGCAATGGGCTGGACCATGCGCTTTTGGAAGGTTCAATTATACCATCAGATAACATATTTTTTATTTGTTTATCTAATTCCGGCTTTTGAGCGTAGGGCAGACGGTAAGGCCTTTTTTTTTTTTTTTTTTTTTAACGTGTGGAAATCCCTTCGGATACCCCCCCCGCCGGCCAGCGGGGGTGGTTATGTCGTGTCGCGACTAAAACCGCACGGTGTCCTCCCCAAGTGTCCGTTGCCGGGCACCCCGGGTAAGCCCTCGAAAGGATAACCCCAGGGTTGCCGGCGGACTTTGGCCGCCACCGCGGCCTCGCCTGGTGGGGTCGGGTTTTATCCCGCTTCGGTGAGTTGGCAGGCGTGTGTAGGGCACACACGACACGCCTCCGCCACGGCCTGCTGCCCGGCGAGTCGGCCAACTGCCGTCCTCAGGCCCCGATCATGGAGGTCGGTAGTCCCGGGCGTAGATGAGTCTGCGGCGTCCTCGCCGCAGACTGCGAAACTCGGGGGGCAGGGTTCTCTCCCGCTCCCTCTCCGCCGTCTCTTTCGCGCGCATTACCTGCTCGCAGAAAGAGGCGGCGGCGTGCCACTTGCTCCCGTCGGAGACCACGGCCCTCACCATGGTCTCCAACGAGAGAACGTCCACGCCCAGGACCGCAACGAGATCCCGGCGTTGACTCGCCCACGCAGGGCACTCCACCAACGTGTGGAGCGCCGTGTCTTCGCCAGGATCCTCGCAGTGCTGGCACTGCGGCGTTGTCTCCCGGTGGATGCGCCACAGATACTTACCGAAGCACCCGTGTCCGGTAACCATCTGGCACATCCGGTAGGAGAGGTCCCCATGTTCCCTCTCCAACCACTCCTTCATGATCGGTCTCACCGCCGCAATGGTGGATTCCCCCCACCTTGGGTGCTCAAGTCGCACCCTCCATGTCCCCATGAGTTCCTGGCGGAGCAGGGACCGCTGAGCCCTGATTTCTCGGGGCTCCGGCCTATGGCCCCGCTCCAGCGCCTCCTTGCGCCACTGGTACAGCAGCGCAAGGGCTCTCGCTTCCAGGTCCCATGGAGGGGTCCCGGCTAGGAGGCATGCCGCCTCGACGGAGATCGTGCGATACCCCCTGATGACTCTGACGGCCATCGCTTTTAACGGGCTGTTTAATACAGCCACGTTGCGGGCCGCCAGAGTCTCCGCCCATACTGGGGCCCCGTACAGGGCCATGCTTCGCACGATCCCCAGGTACAGTCTCCTAGTGGGGGCGTTGGGTCCCTTAACGTTGGGCATCAGCCGCGATAGCGCGGCCGCAGCCCCCCTCAGTTTCGGAACCAGACTTCGGAGATGAGGTCCGAAGTCCCATCGGCTATCGAGTACGAGCCCAAGGTACTTCATCGTGGGCTCGATGCCGATGCTTACGCCCCCTACGGTTATGCTGGTTCCCGCAGGTGGCCCCCTCCGAGGCCCGTGGACGGTAAGGCCTAGTGTAAATAGGACTTGTATGGGGTTTCAAATCAATGGTCTGTTCGTATATCGGGGTTGAGGTTAATTTATCCCCGGGTAAGTGAAAAATGACTGGGAATTTAGCGCAAATATTTTCGATAGACGTTTTTTCCTCAGTACTCAATTCCATTAAGGTTAGCAAAGAAAGTAAAGTTTTAACCCTATCTGAATTAATTATAGCTTTATTAAATTTACAGATATTAAATTCATCTAATTTGCTAGTATTCACTTGAAAATAATTTAGTTTTACATCTGTATCGCGAGTATTTAATATACGAATAGGCATTTTCCGGTTTATTGGTTTATTTATGCAACTAGCTAAAAATACGCCTTCACATAATTGCTTATTAAACACAACACACTCTTTGCTCAGATCTGTTTCAACATTATGTATAGACTCGCTACACGCAGTTATGGTCAAATATTTTTTTCGTGCGGAAGTCCCTTCGGATACCCCCCCGCTGGCCAGCGGGGGCGGTTATGTCGGGCTTGAACCGACTAAAACCGCACGCCGTCTCGGGTCTTCAGACGCCGGGGTGTAAGGTTGCCCACAGAGCATATCCCTCGCACCCCGATTGACCCTGGGCCATCTCCGGTTTCGAGATGACCCCCTCGGGTTTGGGAACCACGGTGTTCCCGTCTTGCCCCGGTTTGGGGGAGGGGCGCTAATCGCCCCACCGTCCCAGCCTGCTGCTGCTGGGGTGACAGGCGGCCTCACCCGCCACCCCCAGGCCTGCGCTCATGGAGGACGGAGGTCGTTAAGTGACCTTCGGAGCCTGAGTCGCCTGCGACGCGGTGAGCAAGTTGCGGGCTCGGCGGGCCGGGAGAGTTCTAAATCTCTCCCGGGCGCGCTCCGCCATCTCCTTCGCGAGCATTATAATACCATACCTTTCTACTTTTGGGGCATAAAATTTGAACATGAACGATTTGCATTGGCAAATTTTAGATTTGGCGGATCAGGAAGATCGCCGGCGTCGCCATCGTATTGAGGAAAAGCGTGCCCGACTTCAGGCAAGGGAAGCTCACTTCCGTGATATGACAGAGACCCAATTTATAAAAACATTTGGGCTTAACAAAATTGCAGTCCGAAGGCTTGTGACAATGCTCACATCCTATGCTTGCTTACACATACTATGCTTTATCCAAATCTGTTCAGCTGTGAATGTAAATGTTATTTTTTAAATGTTTGTTGTCTGCGAGGATGCTTCACTACGATCCAGTATTTGCTGGGCAGATCGTGAATGCATGTGCTGTACTGCACAACATGGCTCTACGTACACAAATTCCTGAACCTCAACTGACTTTACAAGAACGCAGGCGTGGGGCTTTAAATCAAGTCCGCAGTGGCTGCCGCGGTGGCTGCTAAGGCAGTGTTGAGACTGACTCAAGCACCACAAATGCTCGATAGACGTGTAAATGTTGAGTTAATGCAGGGGAGAACAGTTCAACAGGGTCTTATTCAGAGGCTTTGGAACGAGAGGAACCTCATATAATTAAAAAAATATATAACGTTTGATTGAAAATTGTTTATTATTTTTACATCTGAAATAATCTTAATTCTACACTTATATTAGGTCTTTGGTTGGCTCATCGTCAGAACGACGACAGCGACAGCAGCAACGTTTACTCTGTAAGCAAAATATACATTTTTAACAGTGGTCTACTATCTTCACATGACAAAAGCTCTTTTTCTTTTCGCATCCCTGACTTCAAATAATGATAACTCACCTTTTCTAACCACATGGATTGTGCAAGCTCCCCAGTGGCCTCTGCAGTTTGGAAGCTGCCAATTGCTTCACGCTCTCAGCTAAAAGCTATGTGCTTTCGCATCAAAGGGTCTCCATTCTTATTAGCATTCTTCTTGACTCCTCTAGTGCACTATTTTCAGTTTGAGGCTCCCTCAACCTCTTCGTCTTAAATATATTTAAAAGTTTGATAATATTTCAATTTACTCATTCTATTGAAACCTTAAATTATTTATATAATTATTATTATTAAAATATGGATGTATGATACTACCATACATCCATATTTTGTGTTCAATATCTTCGTTTTAATACCATTTTTACCATGCTTAAATGTATAAACTTAGATCCAAAGTTATTAAGCGTGATGTAGCCTTGTAATAACAACGTTATTCGTGGACATAATCTTATAACTAGAAGATTGTCAAATCTTGCGTACGGCAACACACACTGGTATCACGCGTAGGTGAAGTAGACGTGCAGTGTACTTGACGTTGACGCGTAGTTCTATTTTACGGCAATACCAACGGTTGTTTGCGTTTAGGGTAAACGTCGCTTATGCGTGAACTGCACGTACACTCGACTAATGCGTCATAAAATTACGGCGATCGGCCCGCAGGTTATTAACTCAGACTTATTAGTTACTAACTGCAACGTGTTTAATTCAAAATTTAAAATAGCTCTGTAATATGTTAAAAAATCTTGACCCACAATACCGTCAGTCGCGCATGGTAAATTCTTAAATACTATAAATTTATGGGGGAAACTATAATTCTTATAATTAAGAGTTAAAAACACATAACCCTCCGAGTATAAACATCCGCCAATACCTTTAATACTAACTTTCTGTATATGGTAAGGAATCTGCAAACGCTCTAAACACTCCAACTTTATTCCAGATATAGATGCGCCTGTATCAATTAACCAACTATGTTTACAATACCTAATGTTAAAGAACACTTTGTTTAAACTATTCTTGTATGACATAATGACATCATTAGGCACGAAAAAGATGATTGACTCATCATGCGAAGCGCTCGAAGCCTCTTGGTTATCACTTGTTATGGCATTGATATGCCTCGGTAATTGGAAACCTCGGCCAATATTGTTTGAAATATCTAGTCCGTATATGGAATACGCTCGCGGGCGGTAACCGACTCCTGTGTCACGGTCGCCATGTAAGGCAGGGTGTTGGGAGACGAAATGAAAAGTGTGAGGTCCGATTGTATACTGTTTATATTTGTGATAAATCATAGAATATATACTAGGTTACAAGTATGTAGGATAATAAGTATCTAAGTACATACTACATCACAACTTAATACCACAGGTTTGCACCAGTTCTTTTCAGCCAGACCGAGCAAGGTAAGTCCGTTTGGGTAGGAAATATTTCCTGAGGTGACACATCTGTCTGTATTTCGGTAGCATGTACATCCTCCCTTTCTCGAATGAGTAAGGTAGTATGTACATGCCACCATCAAGAGGCTCCTTTTCAAAGTGCTCAGGAAAACCAATGACATAGGTTTCATCCAAATTCTGAAAGACCTCCTCACAAACCGCAGATTCTAGGTATAACACTTGTTTCTCACTAGTGTTATTCACCGCCTAGTCAAGGTGAGCAACAGAGTTTCTTAACCCCAGGGCGCCTTTCACAGAGGTTCTAGGTCACCACCTCAGCTGATCTCCAATGAAACTCAACACACAGTTGTACACACTGTAGCGTCCGGGGGTTGGACGCCACAATACCTCGTGTTGATGAAAAGATAAACACAAGGATTAATAGTTATATGGGCATTTATTAATACAACAAAGCTTCCTATATCGAGTTTAGGGAGGTTTTTACGCGAAGCGGTTTTTAAACGAACTGTAGGGAATCGCGGACTCCGCTCAGGGACTGAGCCTACATTCAGTACACTTGTATCTTCTCTTCGGCTGGCGGATGAGGGCGGCGCCCCAAGTCGCCCGCTGTCAGCCGAATCCTTCGCCAAGCAATTGTTTTTCTTCCCTAGACTTATTTTAAAATATTTATATTTATTTTTAAACTCTGACACATGATGGCCAGGTTAATGAACTGTAGTGATCGTAAGAGGTCGGAGCACTACATCCAGCTACGCCCAATGTCATGACATGTGACAGCTACACTGAAGAACACACTAAACGAGAGCAGACAAAAAAAACATTAGATCGCCTGTCTCTTACAATGAGAAAAACGACGCAATCTTTACACTTTATAACCATTAAACTGTAATAAATACTGAAAAAATCCGAATAAAAAAAGATTGCTTCATTCTTGGCCTGGCAAAAAAACTCGTTAAAAAGCAACAAGCCACAGCGCGACTATCTAAATAAATTATTTTGGTGTCTCTTGACGACACATTTTAAGGTTTGACCTGAAGGGACTTAAAGTAACAGAGTACTTTTAAGACCTACCTAACTAAAAAACAAAAGATGACATAAAGTGACTTATCCTTACACATTATGCATATGTAATTATAAACCTCTACATCGCCTACGAATTACTAAATTACTTTTTAATCAACATTAAAGAGAAAGAGAACTTTACTTCATAAAGAGGAGTCTGATCGAAAACCAACTTTCAATCATCGTCGGCACTCATGTCCAGAACGATTTGACTCTCTTACAAAGTTTAGATCCCCACTCCCAACATTAAACAAAAAAATAATTGCCTAACTCCTACGCTATAACATCACGAATATAACAATAAAAAGTTTATTCATCTTCGACAGCGCACCAATATGGAATGAACAGAAAAAAATACTATTAATTACATATCTCATACAACACATTATTTACTACGTGGATTATAATTCTATTAAGACTTATAGTCCTTATTGGCCCTATTGACCCGCAGACATCTGTCAATGACGAAAATAACACAGAAATCTCTTGAAACACTCTGGAACAAGCCACCATCATAGCCATTGCACCTCTTTATCTTAACCATCTTCTAGTTGGGCACATAACAGCACATAAAAGCACATAAAAGCAAATAAACACAACGATACTGATAATTGCGTCGCTCCAATGTCGCACGACGTCTTTCTTCATACGGTACGGGATCGATCCATCCACTGCCAACTGCAGAATGTTGGCGTTTCCGACTCCTGCGGAAACTAGCGCTCCACCAGCTGTAGCAACCACCAACTCCTGTGGAAACCAGTGCCTCCACCAGTTGTAGCGTCCGGGGGTTGGACGCCACAATACCTCGTGTTGATGAAAAGATAAACACAAGGATAAATAGTTATATGGGCATTTATTAATACAACAAAGCTTCCTATATCGAGTTTAGGGAGGTTTTTGTGCGAATATATTTATATTTAAACGAACTGTAGGGAATCGCGGACTCCGCTCAGGGACTGAGCGTACATTCAGTACACTTGTATCTTCTCTTCGTCCGGCGGACGAGGGCGGCGCCCCAAGTCACCCGCTGTCAGCCAAATACTCCGCCAAGCAATTGTTTTTCTTCCCTAGACTTATTTTAAAATATTTATATTTATTTTTAAACTCTGACACATGATGGCCAGGATAATGAACTGTAGTGATCGAACGAGGTCGGAGCACTACATTACATATATTTACATACAAAGAAAACACAGAGTCACAGATGGTTACACAGAAGGATTACACATGAATTAGAGACATATACAGATAACAATTTTCAACACATATAACAAATCTTCTCATCAAGGCAGCATCACCTAGTTAATGGCACAGTTAGATATATACCAGCCTCACACCGGTCAGCAGTAATAAAGTAACCAGGTAATAATTATAAGAACGGATACATGACCTCGTTGAGTTCAGGTAGTCTGGTGACCGTCAGTGATTGGGGACTAGCGATCTGCTTGCCCAAGGTCTAGGTCTCCAAGACAGCACGATTGACACCTCAGATTATATGTCCATTTTGGATTGTATAAGGGGTTCCTCCCAGAACTAACGACCCTGTTATGAATATACACAGCTTTTATCAATAACACTTCTCCATTATGCGAATAGATTAACAGCAATTAAAAGAACAACTTACCAGATATTATAACCTTCAAACTGAAGATGATCTTAGATTCACAATACGTACTTCAGACAATAAATTTTCAGAGTAGAGGACTAATGACCTCTTAAATAACAAATAAAAATCGTGTCACTGGTCTAGAATTATTTGTGTATATAAGAGTGATCACTCTTATATACACAAATAATTCTAGACCTTTTGAGAACAATACCGGTGCATATATTTCCACTGGAATATTCTATAAAAATGAATAAAAATGAATGAATTCGACTGCATAACATACGCCCTCTGACGGGTAGTTTCTACAGACCGCCACATCGATTGCAACCACCGTAGTGTGACCGTGTCCTACAGATGGCGCTAACCACAATTAATTCTAAATAACAATTAATTCTGTATATTCAGTAATGTAATCGTTACACCATCCCCCCTCTTAACAGTATTTCCAGCGGGCGCGATACGCAGGGAATACACGATAAAGACACAACAAAAAAAGAATGTTACAATAAACAAAGTATATCTATTCCTAGAGAAACAAACTTACTATCAAACTAAGAGACCATCCATCCATACACTTTATTAGACACCGACTCTTGTATTAGTTAGGTGAAACACCCATAGTCGAGATGCTTTACACAGAAAACTAATGCAGGTGTACGGACGACTCGATAACGTGCCTCAATGAACACGCCTATAAACAGAGATGACCACCGTCAGCTATGTTTCTTCGACTACACGTGGCACTAGCCTTGCAAGCAACGACCTATTGCCCTGTAGTCGAAATATTACTAACGGCAGGGACAGGAGAGAGGGTTGACTGATCCTCTTCCTTATACTTCAGAATATCCTTGATATGGTACTGGCCCAGATCCTTGCCTTCCAAGTCGGATAATCTCTAAACTAATGGGGATCGCTTAGCAGTCACCACACATTTCAGGAAGTTAGGGGCTAACTTAGCGGTAAAGTTCTTTGCCTTATTTGACAGGTAGAATGTTTATACACTATTTGTCCCACTACATGCCTCTTTCTGAAGTTGTAATATTTCTCATTACGCTGGTGGGCAATGTTTAAATGTTTCCGCACCTGCTCGTAAATGCGATGAAGTTCCTTCAGTTTGACAGCGAATGCAGAGGGATCGTCAATGGAGACTGAATGAGGGTGGCAAGTAATGTCCGACTGTCTATAAAGAACCCCATCCCCAATAAATTCCCTACCATGGACCAGGAAAAATGGGGTGAAACGAGTTGCTTCGCTCACTGCAGTGTTCAGTGCGCACTGCAGTTCGATTAGATATTCGTTCCATTTCTTGTGTCGAGACTTTACATAACACGAGATGGCTTGTACAACGTTTCGGATGGCGCATCGCCGTAGTAATTTTATGCAGCGCGTGTTGACTGCGTTTGCGTCTTAACGCTTGATTTCGTATTGCCGTAATTAAGTAATGGCGCACACGTCACGCACACGTCACGCTCACCTAAACGCAGTGCACCACCGTATTGTCATAATAGAACGTGACATTGTATCGATTTTGTATGGAACAAAAACGGTATCGCGCTAAATTTTGACATTTCATCAAAAATGTCAAACGAAATGTCACTTTGCAGTGTTTATTACTTCTTGATCAAGTGTTGGTCACGCATTGCAGAAGTGTACGGATTGTTAACTTTGCAAAGCTTGTAAGTAACTTTTATGTCATTTCCTAGTTTTCCTACAGATATCTAGTAAAATCATACACAATTATCGAGTAATGTACTTACGTATCTTATAATACCATACCTTTTTTTTTTTTTTTTCGTACGGAAATCCCTTCGGATACCCCCCCGCTGGCCAGCGGGGGCGGTTATATCGGGCTTGAACCGACTAAAACCGCACGCCGTCTCGGGTCTACAGACGCCGGGGTGTAAGGTTGCCCATAGAGCATATCCCTCGCACCCCGACTGACCCTGGGCCATCTCCGGTTTCGAGATGACCCCCTCGGGTTTGGGAACCACGGTGTCCCCGTCTTGCCCCGGTTTGGGGGAGGGGCGCTAGTCGCCCCACCGTCCCGGCCTGCTTCTGCTGGGGTGACAGGCGGCCTCACCCGCCACCCCCAGGCCTGCGCTCATGGAGGATGGAGGTCGTTAAGTGACCTTTTTAAACTCTGACACATGATGGCCAGGATAATGAACTGTAGTGATCGAACGAGGTCGGAGCACTACATTACATATATTTACATACAAAGAAAACACAGAGTCACAGATGGTTACACAGAAGGATTACACATGAATTAGAGACATATACAGATAACAATTTTCAACACATATAACAAATCTTCTCATCAAGGCAGCATCACCTAGTTAATGGCACAGTTAGATATATACCAGCCTCACACCGGTCAGCAGTAATAAAGTAACCAGGTAATAATTATAAGAACGGATACATGACCTCGTTGAGTTCAGGTAGTCTGGTGACCGTCAGTGATTGGGGACCGGTAGAGCAGATTCCGGAGCCTCCCTAGCGATCTGCTTGCCCAAGGTCTAGGTCTCCAAGACAGCACGATTGACACCTCAGATTATATGTCCATTTTGGATTGTATAAGGGGTTCCTCCCAGAACTAACGACCCTGTTATGAATATACACAGCTTTTATCAATAACACTTCTCCATTATGCGAATAGATTAACAGCAATTAAAAGAACAACTTACCAGATATTATAACCTTCAAACTGAAGATGATCTTAGATTCACAATACGTACTTCAGACAATAAATTTTCAGAGTAGAGGACTAATGACCTCTTAAATAACAAATAAAAATCGTGTCACTGGTCTAGAATTATTTGTGTATATAAGAGTGATCACTCTTATATACACAAATAATTCTAGACCTTTTGAGAACAATACGGCAATTTAAAGCCTCAGTTGAGGTTCAGGAATTTGTCTACGTAGAGCCATGTTGTGCAGTACAGCACATGCATTCACGATCTGCCCAGCAAATACTGGATCGTAGTGAAGCATCCTCGCAGACAACAAACATTTAAAAAATAACATTTACATTCACAGCTGAACAGATTTGGATAAAGAATAGTATGTGTAAGCAAGCATAGGATGTGAGCATTGTCACAAGCCTTCGGATTGCAATTTTGTTAAGCCGAAATGTTTTTATAAATTGGGTCTCTGTCATATCACGGAAGTGAGCATCCCTTGCCTGAAGTCGGGCTCGCCTTGCCTCAATACGATGGCGACGCCGGCGATCTTCCTGATCCGCCAAATCTAAAATTTGCCAACGCAAATCGTTCATGTTCAAATTTTATGCCCTAAAAGTAGAAAGGTATGGTATTATAATGCTCGCGAAAAAGATGGCGGAACGCGCCCGGGAGAGATTTAGAACTCTCCCGGCCCGCCGAGCCCGCAACTTGCTCGCCGCGCGTCGCAGGCGACTAAGGCGCCGGAGGTCACTTAACGACCTCCATCCTCCATGAGCGCAGGCCTGGGGGTGGCGGGTGAGGCCGCCTGTCACCCCAGCAGAAGCAGGCCGGGACGGTGGGGTGACTAGCGCCCCTCCCCCAAACCGGGGCAAGACGGGGACACCGTGGTTCCCAAACCCGAGGGGGTCATCTCGAAACCGGAGATGCCCCAGGGTCAGTCGGGGTGCGAGGGATATGCTCTATGGGCAACCTTACACCCCGGCGTCTGAAAACCCGAGACGGCGTGCGGTTTTAGTCGGTTTAAGCCCGACATAACCGCCGCCGCTGGCCAGCGGGGGGGTATCCGAAGGGATTTCCGCACGAAAAAAAAAAGAAATGTATGGTATTATAAGATAGGTAAGTACATTACTCGGTAATTGTGTATGATTTTACTAGATATCTGTAGGAAAACTAGGAAATGACATAAAACTTACTTACAAGCTTTGCAAAGTTAACAATCCGTACACTTCTGCAATGCGTGACCAACACTTGATCAAGAAGTAATAAACACTGCAAAGTGACATTTCGTTTGACATTTATGAAATATCAAAATTTAGCGCGATACCGTTTCTGTTGGATACAAAATACGCGCAAGTCACGTTCTATTATGACAATACGGCGGTGCACTGCGATTAGGTGAGCGTGACGTGTGCGTGACGTGTGCGCCATTACTTAATAACGGCAATACGAAATCAAGCGTTAAGACGCAAACGCAATCAACACGCGCTGCATAAAATTAGTACCGCTTTTCCTACCGTTAGTAATATTTCGACTACAGGGCAATAGGTCTTTGCTTGCAAGGCTAGTGCCATGTGTGATCGAAGAGGCATAGCTGACGATAGTCATCTCTGTGTATAAGCGTGTCCATTGATAGTGGCGCGTTATCGAATCGTCCGCACACCGGATCGAAATCCTTCGTCATTGACTTATCAATACTATGCAACTATTAAATAGCCTTAGAAGTGTTGGGAATTCTACAGAGTATTTCTATTTTCTAGGTGTCTCAGTTTCCTTTGAAGAAGCTAAGATGTAGAAAAGATATAGATATGTATCTATATCTTTTCTACATCTTAGCTTCTAAATATATGTATGCAAACTTGTGAGTGTTTTTTTCATTGGAGATCAGCTGACCCATGCACCACCTAGAACCTCTCTGACATGGCGCCCTGGGATTAAGACCTCATTTGCTCACCTGGTCTAGCCGGTGAGTAACCATTATAGGAAAATTAGTTATAACATTAGATTATATTGAAATCTAATTTATGTTTACAGTATTCAAAATTTAACGTTACATTCAAACGCATTGAAGTTATACCAACCTAGCACGTTCGCGTCGCAACGTCACTACGCGTACACTGATGGAAAGGTCAGTTGTACTCGCACGCTGCGTAGATCGCAACTGTCTGCATTGATACATGTGACTTGCACCAATCTTGACGGTCGCGTGGCCTATAATACTATCACTTGCACCAAATTTTAAGTTTGTATCTTTGAAACTAATCGACATTTTAAAATAAATTTTATAGGGCATAAAGTATAGGTTAAGTAAAAGCTACTGATGCAAAAAAACTGATTTCGTCATTTTGCTGGTTGTACCAGTATACGTAGGACCCGTCGCAATGTTCAGTCACCCAAAACATAGGAATAACATTCATGTGCAACCTTCAGCATTTTAGTGCACCAGGTTCAAAATTCAGGTGTAGCTCTTGCGGACGCCACTGTCGCTCCCGCATCGGACTGTACAGTCACTCCAAGGTCTGCCACACGGATACTGCTTAAATCATCTATTTAAGATGCAAAGGCCTACTACTACAGAGCCATGAAATGAATCTAAGATTCTTGATACAGTAAGAAAAGTCGCTTAGGTAAAGTGAGGCATTTTTTATGAAATTATTATTTCATTTAACTGTACTAACATGATGAAATATGAATAATGCTAATAAAAAATTCTTAAAAATTGAATGTATAAAAAAAAACGTTCAATATTGTTCATTTTATTTATTTAGTATTATTGCCTGTCTTCGTTTTTGGAAGCGTTTCCCTAACACCCAGTATAACCTTTTCGGTTTCCATTACCACTAAGTCACGAGTCCCACTTTCAATCTAAATATTGTTTTCAAATTTACTGCAAGGTAATAATTTATTTAATCAACTACTTACAAATCCATAAATGCACCTTGGTTCAAAAGATACGTATCGCAAATATTTCTGATCGCAAAGTTTTCAAGTATTGCGGGATCCAAGTGTTCGTTGATGATTGCTGTACAGCGTAAGTCCGTGGTGATATGAGCCAGTGGTGAATCAAGCTGGTGGACGACGAGCGGTTGTTGTGAGACACGCTGCAGAGCTGTATGTTGCAGCGGCGCATGGCCCATCGCAGCGCGCAGTAGAATCACCTGAGAGCGAAGCGGTCGCGGCGCAAAGTTATAGTGGCGCAATTGCTTGATGCGTGCCAGTGCGCATTCTATAAGCGACCGTGTGTACTGCGCCGAGTGCGAAACTAGACCGAGAAGATTACGTACACATGATTCTATTTTTTGCGACCATGTGCTCAAGTTTTGTAACTCATGCTCCAGTATTGTAGAATCACCTCCAGTCATTAACGAATACATATGCCACAATATACCTTCTTGTAGCTGCTTCTCATCTTTAAATGGTGACAGTTGTTCGTGAAGCTCTTTTTTTAACTCCTCTGGTGTGCACGCAACACAAAATATTTTGCCAGATAATCCTGAAAATATAAATAAATGTCATCAATCAACTATCCAAAACTTTATAAACTTACTATAGAACCACTAAGGAGAAACCCAGTGTTGTGTTTGATAATACCGAAGTGAGGAATACTTAAAAAGAAGTTCATCATTTTTCCTGATTACGCTACCTCTGTTTCTACAAGGTTGTACTATAGAGCAAGTTGGTAATGAATTATCCTGGTTACTTGGTTATGCTTATGCAAATACTCGTCGTTGCCAAGATAAGAACATAACATAACTTCACGCCTAAGTCTAAGGGAATCCCGGCGAATTTCAACTTTCCTTTAGAATATACTTCTGATAGTTGTTCGCCTTCACAACTTCGTCCATAATTGCAAAAATAAAACCTTCGGTTTTCCCTAATGGCTACCTAACCAAAGCGTTGCTAAGACACAGATGCTGGTAATCTATATCAGGCCCATGTAGAGCCCGATAGAAATGACCATGCATCTGTTTGCATTTCCATACATCCCTGCTGTTATTTATACTTAATACCACAGGTTTGCAGTTCTCTTCAGCCAGACCGAGCAAGGTAAGTCCGTTTGGGTAGGAAATATTTCCTGAGGTGAAACATCTCAAGGTTATGGAGGGATTTGGTATTTAAAAAGCCACGGGCCCCGCATTTCGGTGGCATGGACATGCTCCCTTTTTCGAAGGAGTACATTAAAACCGGCATGAGTCAACCGTTACAGGCACGCACCTTATTACTTTTTACATTTCAAACAGTTATTGACAATTTTAGCACTTAACATTTTGCCACCAATTGGCCAGAAGCGGTCGCGTATAAAATAAAGCAATTGCTGCGGGCCACAATGAAGCAACCGTAAATGCTCATTAGCAAATAATAATTTAGTAAAAGGATGCTTTGTGTCCAATAGATCAGGATGAATTTTATCGTACGAACATTGTAAAGCATTCTGGATGCCAACCCGTCAACACGAACAACACCATCTTTATCCAAGAATGTATTCAAATCAAGGTTATGTTAATTTTGAATTTAATTGTTTTTGTTTATTTAACGTGTTAATATCAGTAGCAAATGCATCTCTTTGTGACTCCATAGCAAAGAACATTAACGAAGCATGAAGTTCATTATTAGATAAATTACACTTCATCCTATCAACCTCTTTGGATTTACAATTTTTAATAAATCTCAAAACATAATATGCAATTATCCTTTGCAATTTATAAAACTTGGAATATTTGTCAAACGGAACTATTCCAATATGATCAGAACTTTGTGTTGTAAGCTAACCTTTGTTTCAGGTAATTCAACACACTTTGACGGACCAGCAGGCCACATATCTTCCGGCTTTGTGAGAAAGGAAGGTCCGTGCCACCAAATGGAACTATCGTGTAATTGTTGCGGAGACACTCCTCTGGAAGCTAAGTCTACTGGATTCGATTCAGTGGGCACGTGTCGCCAAGAAGACTCATCAGTTAACTGGCTTTCCTCTATCCTATTACAGACGTAAGTTTTTAGCGTTTTAGGCGAAGTTTTAAGCCTGAAGAAGATTGAAATTGACACAGATCCTTTAAATGACGTCACGACTTTGGAATATAATCTGGCACCAGTAAGGGCCCCCAGGAACTCTAGACGAGGTATAGTTGCCTCGGGTTTTATCGGAGCAACCCTTGCCTTTGCACACAAAAGATTTACCTGATCATTTGATTTAATATAAATACAAGTAGCGTAAGCCTTTTGAGACGCGTCTCTAAAACAATGTATTTCAACATTAGTCAATTTGATAGGTAAGACACACCTGGGTATCTTAAGCGCAGATAGGTGACGCAAATTGTTAACAAGGGTTTCCCATTCAAATTTTACATTATTGGGAACCGGGTCATCCCATCCTGATTTTAAATGCCATAAATCTTGCAACAAATTTTTCGCGATGATAGTACATGGCGATAATAGACCTAGGGTATCAAAAATTTTAGATGACGTTTACAGTATATTTCTTTTAGTGACTTTCACATCAGGTTCATAATTAGCAGAGAATTGAAGCGTATCTGAACTGGGTGACCACTTCAAACCTAAAACCGTAGACTCTTTGGAGAAATCTTGTTCCTGATCGATGACAGGAATGTCTTTAAATATCTCAGGAACATTCGATCGGAATTTGCGCAGCAGAAAACAACCTTTAGATACCGCCTTAACCACTTCATTCACAATGTGTTTAAGATCAGTTTTTAAGTTAGAACCGGTATTTAGATCATCAATGTAAAAATCATGTTTCATTACATATGCTACAACCTCGTCACTACACTCGTTAGCTAACTGCACCAAACATCGTGTGCTCAAAAATGAAGCCGCAGCCGTACCATAGGTAACCGTATTTAATTGCAATACTTTGACAGGTTGCGATTGATCATTCCGCCAAATAATTAATTGTAAATTACGCTGGGACTCATCAACGTTAATTTGTCGATACATTTTTTCGATGTCACCTGTAACGAAACGAAACGTACGAAAACGCAATAGAATAGACAATAGATCATCTTGGACCACTGGACCAACGTACAAGATATCATTTAATGATTTACCAGTGGAAGTTTTATGTGAGGCATTAACCACTACTCGTAATTTTTTAGTTTCGCTATTAATCTTTAAAACAGCGTGGTGAGGTATATAATATCCAAAACAGGGACGTGATACTAATTCACTTCAATGTCCCAATTCCTCATATTCACTCAAAAATGCAGCATAATAATTTTAAATGCCTGATTTTTCGAATCTTTTTTCTAGATTGATTAGACGTTTCCTAACGACATGATATGAAGAACCTAATATATCTTCAGGAGTCTCACGCAATAGCAACTTAACACAAAATCTACCATCTGACAAACGTTTAGTATTTTCAGAAAATTGAGCTTCACAATATTCTTCGTCCCCTTCGACCTCCCAGAATTTAGCAAGGGAATCACGAATTTCCTGTGAGAAGTTACAATAGGTTTTCTTAGGCTTAGGCATATCACAAATAGGACCGGCGACGAGCCAGCCAAATTTAGAACTTTGTAGAATAGGTCTATTTGGGTCTAACTTAATTTGTTGATGACCCACAATATAGTATTATTAACACCACCTTCTGGGAACGTTTCCGGTCGGTGACGATGTAGAGGAATTTCACGACGCATTATGCATGTAAATATTTTATTTAGTTTATTTTAGTAATAATAGTGTGTAGTGTTAATTTAATTTAGTATTATTTTGGATATGTATCTCTTGATTATGTATGACTTTTGTAATAACTTTAGCAATAAAGTTTCTAATTGCTTATGTAATAACGAATTATGTCTTTTTTTGCAGATCTTGCTTGGATGCAATCGACAACGAGAAGAATTATGACCAGAACGAAGACAATTCTGACATAAGTTGTGACTGGAAACTATATCGCGCCTTTCACTGACTGACATATCTTTAAATTTGTCACATTTATATAGAGGGTGGCTTTGGTTACAGACAAGGCAACTATTCTCCACGTCACCGCTGCTAGCAGCACTAAAAGATTTTACGGACCTATTATTTTCTTTGCTTGTGGTTCTATCGGACTTGATATGTTCAATGCGACTATGCTGAAGTGTTTCAAGCATATCAGCGCGGCTACGTAAAAATTCAAGGAAGTAAAGAAGCTTAGGAGACGACTCCATTTTATTACGATGTTCCTCCCATTCGCGACTTGTGGTGGTGTCTATTTTACATGACATGATAAAAATGATTAAAGTGTCCCAGAAAGCCACAGGTTCTTTTAAATCATCTAAGGAGCGTAAATGTTTAGAGTAACGATCTATAATGTAACGTATAGATTTATAAGATTCCTTAGAAAATCCCTCAAAGGAAAATAAAGACTTAATGTGATTATTCACCAAAATTCTTTTATTATTGTAACGGCTGCAGAGCATATCCCATGCCAACCCATAGTTTGAGGCAGAAAAATTCATTGAATTTATTACCACCTTTGCTCCACCCTGTAGCGAGTTTCGCAAATAATGAAATTTACTTATTAGTGGAATAGATTCATTTTTGTGAATTAAGGATTCGAACGTATCTCTAAATTCTAATCACTTTAAGTAGTTGCCGTCAAATGTAGGCAACTGGATAATCGGCAATTTAACATGAACGTTAGCGCAAGCGTTCCAGTTTGAACACGATGATCGTGTATGGAGGCTATCATTAGAGGAAGATATTGTTTTATTTAATGCATTATTATTATGGCGAGTGTTATATAATTCAATAATATTTTGACTCTCGCGCTGCCGACCCTGTAAAGGAAAGGGGATGGGAAAGGAGTTTGGGAGGGGATGGGAAAGGAGTTTGGGAGGGGATGGGAAAGGAGTTTGGGAGGGGATGGGAAAGGAGTTTGGGAGGGGATGGGAAAGGAGTTTGGGAGGGGATGGGAAAGGAGTTTGGGCTCCGGCACTCTCACTCACCAAACGGAATGCAACAGTTCAAATACTGTTAGTTGGCGTCGATATTCTGTGAGAGGGTGGTGCTTCCCCGGTCGAGTCGGCCCATTCATGCAACAGCCAAAATGACTGTTGCTAGAATCTACCACTCACCTTCAAACACAGACTTTCAATAATCTCGCGTTCCTCAATGGCGGACTCGATATCTGAGACAAAATTGAAAAACCAAAAAAAACTAAAATTGAGTCGTTGCTCAATTTTAGTTTTTTTTTTTTAGTTTTTTTTTTAAAGAATATTAGTAACCGAAATTACTAATATTCCCCTTAACCCCTCCAGCTAAGCTAAATTGCTTGTGTTAGGAGTGGGTTCACGTCGGTAGCGTAATGGCCAGGATTCGAACCCGGGACCTCTCGATCGTAAGGTCGACTCCTTAACCACTAAGCTACCGACATTGACATTCATCAAAAGTAATAAATAACTCCTGCAAACGCGTCAACTTTAACTGCAATTCACCAATCGAAATACTATCCATTTTATCTGGTTCGTTTAATTTCACTAGATCGATTTACTTTTGAAAATTAGTTAATCTCGCTATAATTATAGTGCTCCGTTGATGGATCAACTCCTTTAATTGTTCTTCCCCCATTGTTGATAATGAAGGGATGCCGGGGCAAGCAGTGAATCAACACAGAAACTGATAACAGTATAACAAATAAATAAAACATAACATAACATAACTTCACGCCTGTATCCCCGAAGGGGAAGGCAGAGGTGTATTACACACCCGCGATTTGCCAGTTATGTTTAGGTCCCAATGTAATAGGGGGCGAGACCATTGCCATCCACCGGGCACATTATTAAGCATGCGATAATTTACATTTATTAATGCACACATAACTACGAAAAGACAGAGGTGAGTGCCCGGGGCGACTGGGGATCAAACTCGAGACCTCGTCTCAGCAGTCCGTTACGTACGCCATACTACTTATGGCGTACGTAGTTATGTAGTTACTACAGAGCTTATAAGATGAGTTTGGTTCCGTATTTTAGATAAGTAGGTACTGCCTAGGCTCACTCGTGTATCACGAAGTGCCTCTCTACCTTCGCCGCATAGTCGGGGCGTATCTGTCGGAGAGAGCCGTTATCTACCCAAGTATGACTGGTCTCGGTCGGCGTGAGATGTGGTGCGATGTTCCACAGGGGTAGGTATTAGGGCTGCTCCTGTGGAATATCGGCTACGACTGGGTGCTTCGCGGTGACTTCATAGGCGGTGTTTGATACCAAACATAGACAATAAAAATAAGGGAACAATCTCTGTAAATTCCCTCTGGTTCCTTGGTTTCAAATACTGTGTAAAAAAAAAACAATTTAACTTCGATTCTCTCTGTGTCATTAGATTAACATTACAATGCAAAAATTACTACGATGTAAGAAATGTAGAAAAGTGCTAAATAAAATTCTTACACACCAAAAATATCTTTCTATGTTCCACACATAGAAAATTGGTCCTTCGAGATTACTAATTCGTGGAGAGCAGTATTTATACTTTTGTACTGCATTACACTTCGCGGCGCTTTACCGGCGTGCCTCTTCGTTGTACGACCATCGGCCTATCGACGAGTCAACGCGAGGAGGAAAAATATAAGCTCGGCTTGCTGCATTTGGCTGCCGTTCGAAGATTCCAACCGGTTGGGGAGGCGTGATTGCTTTTGTTTGGAGGTGCACCCTTGTAGAAAATTTTTTTCGCGGCGGAGTTTCCACGTGTGCGAATACTTCAAGGGAAATATTGCTGCCACCCGGACTTTCAAGCATACGATAACAATCGTCATATTCGTCATCAATTCTCCAAATTACTCAACAATTCTTCGAAAAAAGGTATTTTTATATTCATTGCATCAACGGCGTTCGTGGCACATTCCATTGTGTGCGAGCGATAAAGAAAAAATTTCGGTCTCAGGAAAGAAAAGGAAAGCATCAGTCTGAAGCAAAACTTCAATCCACTCTGCATTCGCAAGAACTGGAACGCGCTTCGTCTGGAACGCGAATTGAAATCCTACGTTATCTTTGGTTTCCGGTGGCGTCTGCGACTGTCTGGCGCTCTCTGTATTCCGCCATTTTATTTTTTCATTGTTGTATGAACTGTTGGCGTTTTGTGTTCGATCATAATTACACATTGTTGTACGTTTCTAATATAATATTTACGGATAATAATCGTTAAAAGTGTTGCGGAGATCATCAGGTAAAGTTAATATTGTAACAGTCGCATTCTTGCTGCCTTTTTTTTTTTTTTTTTTTTTCGTGCGGAAATCCCTTCGGATACCCCCCGCGTGCCAGCGGGGGCGGTTATGTCGGGCTTGAACCGACTAAAACCGCACGCCGTCTCGGGTCTACAGACGCCGGGGTGTAAGGTTGCCCATAGAGCATATCCCTCGCACCCCGACTGACCCTGGGCCATCTCCGGTTTCGAGATGGCCCCCTTGGGTTTGGGAACCACGGTGACCCCGTCTTGCCCCGGTTTGGGGGAGGGGCGCTAGTCGCCCCACCGTCCCGGCCTGCTTCTGCTGGGGTGACAGGTGGCCTCACCCGCCACCCCCAGGCCTGCGCTCATGGAGGACGGAGGTCGTTAAGCGACCTCCGGCGCCTGAGTTGCCTGCGACGCGCGGCGAGCAAGTTGCGGGCTCGGCGGACTGGGAGAGTTCTAAGTCTCTCCCGGGCGCGCTCCGCCACCTCCTTCGCGAGCATTACATGCTCGCAGAAGGAGGCGGCGGCGGCCCACGCGCTCGCGCTCCGCACCATTGCCGCAATCATGCTGCCGAGCGAGAGGACTCCCACCCCGATGGCTGCCACGAGGTCACGCCTCGGCGCCTCCCACGCCGGGCAGTCCGCCAGCGTGTGCAGCCCTGAGTCCTCGCTCGCGTCGCAGTGATGACACTCAGGCGTTGGCTCCTTCCTGATCCGATGCAGGAGGTCCCCGAAGCACCCCTTCCCTGAGATCACCTGCGTCAGTCGGTAGGAGAGGCTTCCGTGTCGCCTCTCCAGCCAATCCTCCATGATGGGCCTTACCGCCGCTATTGCGGCGTGCCCTGCGCTTGGTTGCCCAAGTCGTTCCTTCCACTCCACCACGATGGCCTGGCGGAGCTGGGACTGCACGGCCTCGATTTCTCGAGGCTCGGGGTTCCATCCCTGCTCCCGCGCCTCCTTTCGCCACTGGTACAGTTGCGAAAGGGCTCTCGCTTCCAGGTCCCATGGCGGAGTTCCGGCAAGGAGACTCGCCGCCTCGAAGGAGATCGTGCGGTACCCTCGGATGACCCTGATGGCCAGAACCCGCTGCGGAGCGCGCAGCATCCGCACAGTTCTGGTCCTCAGGGCCTCCGCCCATATTGGGCACCCATACAGGGCCATGGACCGCACGATCCCCGCGTAGAGTCTCCTGCAGGAGTCATCGGGCCCCCTCATGTTGGGCAACAACCGAGCCAGAGCAAGAGCTGTGCCCTTCAATTTGGGGGCCAGACTTCGGATGTGCTCTCCGAAGTCCCATCGGCCGTCGAGCACGAGCCCCAAATATTTCATTTGGGGCTTGATGCCGATGCGATTTCCTCCCACGATGAGACTGGATCCCTCGGGTGGCTTGCTCCGAGGCCCATGGAAGAACAGGGCCTCGGTTTTATGCAGGGCCACCTCGAGACCCAGCCGCCGGATCCGCCTAACGACTTGGGCAACCGCGGTCGTGGCCTTTCGGGTCGCTTCGCGGTACGTCGCCCCGCACGCCGTCACGAGCGTGTTGTCCGCGTAGCACGTGACGGCGGCACCGCCTACGAGCTCACCGCGAAGCACCCAGTCGTATCCGATGTTCCACAGGAGCGGCCCCAGGACCGATCCCTGTGGAACACCGCACGACATTTCACGCCGACCGAGACCGGTCACCGTTGGGTAGATGACGGCTCTCTCCGTCAAATACGCCCCGACTATGCGGTGGAGGTAGAGAGGCACTTCGTGATACACGAGCGCCTCCCTAATGCAACTCCAGGGCAAGGTGTTGAACGCGTTGGCGATGTCCAGGGACACCGCCAACATCACCTCACCCCGGGCTACTGCATCCTCCGCCAGAGCCCTCACGCGCATGATGGCATCCACGGTGGAGCGCCTCTGGCGGAAGCCATATTGGCCATCCGCCAGGTCCGGCCCCACTCTTGAGAGGTGCTCGACGAGGCGCTTCGCAATTACTCTTTCAAAGAGCTTGCACACCTCGTCGAGCAACACTATGGGCCGGTAGGCGGACGGCGAGTCCGCCGGGCGCCCCTCCTTTCGGATGAGGACCAGTTTCCCCGTCTTCCACAATTTCGGAAACTGGCCCCGCTCCAAACATGCGCTGAGAAGCCCTCTCAGTCGGGGCTTGAGAGCGTCGTCGACTAGAGCTAGGACCCACGCTCGGCCTGGAATGCCGTCGGGTCCCGGGGCGGTGTGTTTGGCTCTTAGCCTTCTCACCGCCAGCTCTAGTTCTACCCAAGTGACCTCGGGCACGTCGTCGTCTTACATGAACATGTTCCACCGCCCGCGCTGGGAACAGGGAGCCAACAACTCCTTCGAGCAGATCCGGCTGGAGACACCGGGTTAACGGCGGGGCCTTGGGGCGCAGCTTGCCCCTCAAGGGCCGCCCCCAAGGGTCCCGCTCCAGCGTCTCCAGCAGCTCGCGGAAGGCGTCCCGTTTGGAACGCCTTATCTCCACTCGGAGGGCTCGTCTGGCCTCCCTGTATCCCTCGTACAACTCCGCCTCTCGGGCCTCCGCATCTGCGGGGCGGCGACGCCTCCTACGGAATCGGGCCCACCGGCGGTGCGTGATCACGCAGCCCCGTCTGAGCTGCGCGATCTCCGACGACCACCAGTAGACCTGACCCCTCGGATTATAGGGCGGAGCCCTAGGCATCGCCGCGTCACAGACACGGGTCATGGCCTCCCGGAACCACTCCGCCTCATCGTCTACGCTGACAGGCCTGTCCGGCGCAGGGGCCCAGGCCTGTACGATGGCGGCTTCCAGGAGGAGCTCCCGATCAAGTCGCTTAAGCGCCCAACGTGGCTCGGGTGGAGCCGCTGCAGCCGGCGCGTCGCTCGCAGGGGGGGACACGTCAAACCGAATGTATCGGTGATCCGAACTAGTGTCCTCCCCCAAAACGACGCGCCAGCCCTGAACACGTCGCGCCAACGAGGGGCTCGCGAACGATAGGTCCACGATGGAGCTACCCCTCGAGGTCACGAACGTGTCCACGGCTCCCCGATTTAGGAGGACTAGGCCGAGTCGTGCGGCCCAGTCCACCAGTGCCCTGCCTCTATACCCCGTCGCGCCCCTTTCGTGTCGGGAACCCCAGGCATACGACCAGGCGTTGAAGTCCCCGAGCACAAGGACCGGACGGGGCTGGCAGGCATTGACGACGACGGCCAGCTGACGGAGCCACTGCTCATATGCAGCTTGGTCTCGGTTCGGCGTGATATAAGCGGCCACGACCGCTATGTCGCCAACCGCTGCCGCCACGCAGCCGGGTCCCCTTGCAACGACGGCAAGAGGGGGGCTGCCGGCGGCAGGGTTGTGCACCAGTGCCGCCGACCCATCCAGCGCGGTTTCCCAGGTAGGCCCGAGGAACCGGTGGGTGTATGGGTCGGCGACAGCGGCGACATTTATGGCCCACTGTGCCATGCTCTGGCGCAGAAGATCCTGAGCATGGGCACCGTGGCCAACGTTCACCTGCAGGATGCGGAGTTGAGGATCCATTATGGAACCCCCATCTCCGCATCCCGCTGTGAACTGGAGGCGGAAGGCCGGCCTCCCGGCTTCGGCTCCCCTCCGGCGCAGGCCTTGCTGCCAACCCTGTGGTCGGCCGGCTTGCCTCCCGCTGCACACCTAAAGCAGTGCAGCGGGGCATCGCACGTGCCGGCCTTGTGACCGGGTTGGCCACAGCGGAAGCAACGGTCACCCGCCGTCACTTCCGCCGTGCAGTGCACCCCCACATGGCCCACCGACAGGCACCTGAAGCACCTGGCCGGTCGGGCCTGCAGGAGCCGTGCCTGCGCCCTCAGGAAGCCTCCCACCAGGAGGCTCCGCCCGTCTGCGACCTTTTGGGCCGCCGCGATAGGGCAGCCGGCAACTGCTGCCCCCTGTCCACCGCGGCCGAAGCGTATAGCTCCGGCCTTTACTGTGTCCGGGGAGCAGTCCCCGGCCTCCGCCACGGCGAGCCTGAGCTCTCCTGCCGTGACGGAGTCGTCCAGGCCCGTAATGCGCATTTCTGCGCATTTAATGGGCCTGGACACCCGGACGCATTCTTGCTGCCTAACATTATTCGGTGTTTTCTTTGTTCGTTGGTACTTAGTAAAATTCTCAGCCTATATTAATTTCTATCTGGCAATTTGTCTTTAGGTATAATAATGGCGCAGCTTAAACAGCTCTTAGCTGACCGGGGCTATGTAAAAGGCACCATTTCTAGATTAGCGCAATTTTGTCAAGGTGAGAATGTTCAATCATCTTCGTATGAAGCGCTTCAAGTGAAAAAGACACGGCTTATGAGTGCATTTGACGTATATGAAAATTATAACAAACAAATCTTAGCCCTGAACCCAGACGACAATGAAAACTACGAAGAATATGAAAATAAATATTGTGACAGTATTGCGACACTAGAATATCAACTGAAAGTGCTTTTACAGCCTTCTGAGTCTCAGAAAAAGCAACCAGGTGAGCTCAATTACCATCCAAAAATTAATATTAAAACATTCGATGGTAGAAATATGCAAGATTATTATCCATTTATAAATTTGTTTAGATCAGTGATACACATTGATAAAGATTTAACTTCTTGCCAGAAGCTCTATTACCTTCGCACCCTGCTAGAGGGCGAGGCCTTAGATTTGATATTAAATCTAATGTTAACAGATGAAAATTACCCAGTAGCATTACAGCTACTAGAGGATAGATATAATAACATTCCTAAAATGATAAATTTTCATATAACAACAATTCTTGAATTGAAATCTTTTGCGAAGTGCACAGCACAAAACTTACGCTTGCTTATAAGTAATGTAAACTTGCACTTAGCCTCTCTAAAAAATTTAAAGCAGCCTGTCCAGTATTGGGATTCTCTATTAATTAATATTTTAGCCAAAAAGGTAGATAATTACACTATCAGGGGCTTTCACCTGGAGCGAAATGCCAAAGAGGTGCCCACATTATCAGAGTTTCTCAATTTCTTAGAAAAACGTGCCCTCGCTTTAGAGAATTCAGAAGGTGAGAAGCCAGTTCCTTCTAGTAGCAGTTCATCTGCTTCTAAGGCTTCAAAACCATCAAAGGCAGTCAGCGGAGTAGCTGCAAAGGTTTCACCATGTAAGTATTGCCAAAATTTACACAAATTATATGAGTGTGCTAGTTTTAAACTAGCTAATGAGAATGACCGGAATGAGTTTGTTAAAAAGAATCATTTGTGCACAATTTGTTTAAATGAGCATCGTGGTAAATGCCTGCTGCGTATAAAATGCACTGTTTGTCAAAAAAGACACAATACGCTTCCGCACATGCAATCACTGGAAAAGCATGAACCAGCTTCGCATACTGCTGTGCCATATAATGAGAATAAGTGTGACCACACTCTTCTGGCCACGGGTAATATGGGGCAAAGTAAGGATGTGCTTTTACCAACTGCCGTGGTTCAATTGAAGTGTAAAAATGGAGCATCAATTACCGCTAGAGCATTGCTTGACAGTGGCTCACAAGTGTCCTTCATTACTGAACATTTAGCACATAAAGTTGGTTGTGATCTCCAAAACTCAGATCAACAAGTTCTTGGTGTTATGGCAAATACTAACAAAGTGGCTAAGCTTGCAAACATAACATTTTACTCTTTGATAAGTGAGTATTCTACAAGTGCAACATGTTTAGTTGTTAAAAATATAACTTGTAGTCTACCTCAAAAAACTTTTGATATTTCAAAACTTAACCTTCCTTGTCATATTAAGTTGGCAGATACAAACTTTAATAAAACTGGTGAAATATCATTGCTATTGGGTTGTGACATATTTTTCCAGGTGTTGCAGCGTGAGACACTACCTGTTACACCCTCTGGCCCATTTTTAATTAGCACCACACTCGGCTATATTGTTGCTGGCAGCCTGCCTGTTTCTACTGGCAAGGTTTATTCTTCTAATTGTTGTATTTATGCCAAAGGAATTGATGTAAGTAGTAAAACATTACTCTCTAATGAAAATATTCAAGATCCCCTATTAGAGGAAATCAATAATAATATTTCCAAACTTTGGGAACATGAAAAAGTACCTACCTTTTACCATAAGGGCAGTAGTGAGCATCAGTTGGCTGAATTACATTTTCAGAATTCAATTCAATTAAATAATAAGCAGTTCACTGTCGGCCTTCCTTTAAAATTAGAATTGGATAATTTACAATTAGGTGATTCTTTTTCTTATGCATTGCAAAGATTTTATAACTTAGAAAAACGATTCTCTAAAGATGAGTCCTTGGCCAAAAAATACAAAGAATTTATTAATGATTACCTCCGCCAGGGGCATGCCAGAGTTTTTAATATTCAAAATTATGATTTTAATTCTGGTAAAGTGTATTTTATGCCTCATCATCCGGTGATGAATTTGAATAGTAAGACAACCCCTGTTCGCGCAGTTTTTGACGCAAGCATGAAATCAAAATCTGGTTTATGCCTAAATGATGTACTTCTAAATGGTCCAGTCGTGCAAAGTGAATTGTTTGACATTTTAACTCTATTTCGAACATATGAATTCGTTTTAATGTGTGATATTAAGGCTATGTACAGACAATTTTTCATTGACAGTAAATTTTGCTGCTTGCAAAATATATTGTGGCGCGATTCTCGACATGAACCTGTAAAATGCCTACAGTTGCAGACAGTTACGTACGGAGTGAAAAGCTCAGCATTTCTCGCTACTCGCTGTTTAGCCGAACTGGCTCAAAGGTACAAAATTAAATATCCATTAGCTTCAGCCGTGTTGAAATATTCAACATATGTTGATGACATTCAATGCGGTAGTAATAATCTTTCTGAACTACAGGCAACCAAGTCAGAATTGATTTCATTGATGCAGGAGGCTAGTCTCACACTGCATAAGTGGTGTGCTAATAACCCTACATTATTAAAAGATATTCCCACCGATATGCAATATGTTGGCAATATAGATTTTGATAAAAATGGGATGTATATAAAAACTTTGGGATTGTCCTATGATATTATGACTGACACATTTAACTTCCAATGCCCTGAAAATCAAATTCTTGATATTTACACTAAAAGACAAATGCTGAGTTTTATTAGTAAATTTTGGGATCCTTTGGGTCTTGTTGGTCCACTGCTAGTTAGGGCCAAGTACCTAATGCAGCAAGTATGGTATGCAAACATAAAGTGGGATGAAAATTTACCTGATGATCTCAACAAGCAATGGGTTGACTTTGCCAAAGAGTTAGCACGAATGTCGTGTATCTCGGTTTCCCGAAATATCAATGTACAATCGTCCAATAACATTGAACTTGTCGGATATGCAGACGCCTCAAATATTGCCTATGGCTGTTGTATTTATTTAAGAGTGTTCGGTGAAGACAACATTGTAAAGGTCAACCTATTGTGTTCAAAATCACGCATCAACCCCAAAAATAAAAAATTCACCACTCCGCGGCTAGAATTGAATAGTGCATTGTTATAAGCTATCTTGTCGAAAAAAGTGTTTGACACGTTGTCATTAAAATATATTGTCAAAGTTTTTCTTTATTTAGACTCACAAATTGTACTAGCGTGGCTTAATACAAAACCTGTAAAATTAGGCGTTTATGTAGCCAATAGAGTAGAAAGAATTCAGGAGTTGACCACACCATTTGTATGGCGTTATGTAAAAACTGATGAAAATCCTGCAGATTGCTTGTCGCGCGGAATCTCTCCAACAATATTGGAGACAGATACAAAAAAGTTGTGGTTTCATGGGCCTGACTACTTACTTAAAAGTGATTATACTCATGGTATGCAATTTAATAAAAATGATGTACCAATTTACATTTCTGAAAGTTTGCCTGTGGAACCAGCATATTGTAATACATGCCAAAAAACAAATAAGTTAAGCGACATTTTAGAAAAATACTCTGATATTGAAAAGCTTACGAGAATAATGGCTTATGTAAAAAGATTCATTTCTAATTGTTTAAAAGTTAAGATAAATAAAGCCAATTTATGCCCTGAGGAATTAGCCTCGGCCTTGCATACTGTAATTAAATTAGATCAAGAGAGACATTTTTATTCTGAGAATAAACAGTTAAGAGAAAAGTGTACTGTAAAAACACACCTTAGCAATTTGTGTCCATTCCTTGATTCTTATGGGCTGCTCCGAGTAGGAGGAAGACTTCATAATGCCAATTTGTCATTCTCTCAGCAGCATCCGATTATATTACCCAAAGGGTCATCCATTACTAAAGCAATAATTCTAAGAGAGCATTTGCGGCTCAAACATGCAGGGCAGAAACTGATCCTGTGTAATTTAAATCAGCAATACTGGCTTATCAGTGCGAACAGGCAAATAAAATCTGTCATACACAAATGTATAATCTGCTTCAAGCTTAAGGCTAGAGCTGCTACTCAACTTATGGGTTCTTTGCCAGCGGATCGTGTGAATATCACTCGCCCGTTTCAAATAGTAGGCACAGACTATGCCGGACCTTTTCAGGTTAAACAGTCACGAATTAGAACGCCTGTTATCACAAAAGCATATATAGTGATATTCATATGCTTCGTCACTAAAGCAATTCATATTGAGTTAGCATCTGATATGACTACTGACACGTTTTTAGCGTGCTTAAAAAGGTTTATCTCTCGTAGAAATAAACCTACAAAAATATATTGTGATAATGGCACATATTATAAAGGTGCTAAAAATGTACTAAATGAGCTGTATAACTTGCAGAATTCCTCGAGCCATCAGAACGAAGTTAATAATTTTTGTTGTGCTGAAAGAATTTCATTTCACTTCATTCCATCATATTCGCCAGTTTTTGGTGGCTTGTGGGAGGCTGGAATTAAAAGTATTAAGCATCATGTTAAACGTGTGATAGGTAACACAGTACTGACTTATGAAGAACTATATACCGTATTAGTTCAAATTGAGGGCATTTTAAACTCGAGACCATTAACTGCTATGTCAAGAGATAAGGATGACCTGTCATATCTATCACCAGCCCATTTTTTAACTGGCGCTCCTTTGACGTCATACCCAGAATTGAATCTGGCTGATGAAAAGGTTGGACCCCTTTCTTTTTGGAAACAATGTGCACAGATGCAGCAAATCTTTTGGAGGCAGTGGCACAAGCAATATCTGGTCATGTTGCAGAGCAGACCCAAATGGAAGGGAGTCGAACCGAACCTTCGAATAGGATCTCTAGTAATAATTAAAAATGAAAATGTATCTCCATTACAATGGCCTACGGGCCGTATTGTAGATGTGATGCCGGGTAAGGACGACAAGGTGCGCGCTATAAGTGTTAAGACCTCCAAAGGTTATATAATGAAAACTTCCTGAAAGTGTGTCTTTTGCCCCTTGATACCATTTAAAATTAATATATTGAGCATGTTTCTAAGAAACGTTTATTTGTGTTTAGACTAAGAAGTTCTAGTTTATTTGTATTTAAATTTTTAAAATATTTAGTTTAACCTTGTAATAAACCTTAGGGCCCCAATCTGTTTGATACCAAACATAGACAATAAAAATAAGGGAACAATCTCTGTAAATTCTCTCTGGTTCCTTGGTTTCAAATACTGTGTAAAAAAAACAATTTAACTTCGATTCTCTCTGTGTCATTAGATTAGCATTACAATGCAAAAATTACTACGATGTAAGAAATGTGGAAAAGTGCTAAATAAAATTCTTACACACCAAAAATATCTTTCTATGTTCCACACACTGGCAAGGTTTATTGGTTTACTGGCAACAGTAAACCAATAAACCTTGCCAGTAGAAACAGGCAGGCGGTGCCGCCGTCATTTGCTACGCGGATGACATGCTCGTGACGGCCTGCGGCAGGACGTACCGCGAAGGAACCCTAAAGGCCACGGCCGCGGTTGCCCAAGTCGTGGGGCGGATCCGGCGGCTGGGTCTCAAGGTGACTCTGCACAAATCTGAGGCCTTTTTATTTCATGGGCCTCGGAGCGAAGCACCAAATGGATCTAGCCTTATGGTAGGAGGCATTCGCATTGGCATCGAACCCCAAATTAAGTATTTGGGGCTTGTACTCGACGGCCGGTGGGACTTCGGAAAACATCTCCGAAGTTTGGTCCCCAAGCTGAAGGACACAGCTAACGCTCTGGCGCGGCTGTTGCCCAACATGAGGGGACCCGATGACTCCTGCAGGGGACTCTGCGGGGGGATTGTGCAGTCCATGGCCCTATATGGGTGCCCAGTGTGGGCAGAGGCCCTGAAGGTCAACAATGCCCGGCTACTGCGGGAACCGCAGTGAAAAATGGCCAACAGGGTCATAAGGGGGTATCGCACGATCTCCTTCGAAGCGGCGAGTCTCCTTGCCGGAACTCCACCATGGGATCTGGAGGCGAGAGCCCTTGCAGCCCTTTATAAGTAGCGCAAGGAGGCGTGGAAGCTGGGACGGAATCCGGAGTCTCGAGAAATCGAGGCCCAGAAATCCCAGCTCCACCAGGCCATCCTGGTGGAGTGGAAGGAACGACGGGCAACCAAGCGCAGGGCACGCCGTTGTAGAGGCGGTAAGACCCGTCATGGAGGATTGGCTCGAGAGGCGACACGGAAGCCTCTCGTACCGACTGACGCAGGTGATCTCCGGCAAGGGGAGCTTCGGGGATCACCTGCATCGGATCAGGAAGGAGCTAACGACTGAGTGCCACCCCTGCGATGCGAACGAGGACTCGGAGCTGCACACGCTAGTACAATTGCCCTGGGCCAGCTGGGGTGCGAGGGACATGCCGTATGTGCCACCTTACACCCCGGCGTCTGAAGACCCGAGGCGTCGTGCGGTTTTAGTCGGTTCAAGTCCGACATAACCTCCCTCGCTGGCCGGCAGGGGGAATCCGAAGGGACTTCCGCACGAAAAAAAAAAAAAAAAGTTACGTTCCTGGTAATCCTGCAGAAATAGGCCGGGACGGTGGGGCGACTAACGACCACCCCCCCACCCCCAAACCAAGGCAAGCCGGGAGCGCCCTGGTTCCTAAAAACTGACACATTTTATTATTGACATTACATAGCATTAATGACATTATAATATTATTGGCATTGCATGAAAGTATTTAATGTTCGAATTCCACTTGTTTTGCATTAGAATGAATTAAATTATAAAATTTTATTACTTCTGGAGTCTCACATTTCTTTTTAATATTTATGACACGTCAATTTGACTTCACCTCACCTCACCATTACATACACGTACTATGTTAACAATGGTGGCACTCAGCTTCACGGCCCCATCAAAAGACGATTTTCGTCGCAGCACCGCGTGACGCCCACCGATCCCACTAGTGCTGCGATTACAATCCCCCTGCCCGGCTATGCACTTGCTGACCCCTGAACGCAATCAAACCGAAATTGGATTACTATGGAGGGTTTTTCGCAATCGTGTACGGTGGTACCCACCCGGCCAAATTTTGTGACAAATTTCTACCACCAGTAATGTATATTACAGACCAGCAATGGTGAATATGAGGACGCAATTTACTATTACCTACCAACGTATAACATTATTCTTGTGACTCAATAAATGTTTTTTTTTTTTTTTTTGCTGACCAAAGGTATTACGATAGTATTTAGTACATTTAGAAGTCCTCTTCGGCCTACCTTGTTGGCATGCAAGAATACATTGTGGGTTTTTTTTTTTCAATACATTTACATTTACATTACTTTATCCAATGCTAATAAAAATCTAAAATAACCAATTCAATACAATAACAAACATTATGTCAATTATAAGTGTCAAGAAAGATCTCGATAAATGAAAGAGACAATATTTATTCTCAAAGAAAAGTCAGGAGATACATGTCAATAATAATAAATTGATGTCAAGGAAAATTATTAATTGTAGGTACTGTCCATTAGCACAATAACCAATTCAAAATAACAATAAATAATTATCCAATATAAATGTCAAGTTTATTACAAATTCATTTATGTACTGCATAATATTTCTATAGGTATCAAATAATAAGATCCAGGTACATCATGTTAATTGCCTGCGAGAAAGTCACTTACTGTATAGTAGCATTTCTTTGATAGAAACTCATGTAGACGGTTCTTAAATAGATTAAAATTTAACGTTTTAATTTCTGGAGGTATTCTGTTAAAGATTACTGGCGCCATACAGTAGACACTTTTATGCAATAGAGCCGTATTTGCTCTGTGTATGCGTAGCCTATCACGTGTATTTGCTCTTCGGTTTCGGGTGACTGTATCTGCCAAAGTCTCGAAGAGTTCAGTATTCGACTTTACAAAAGTAGCCGTTTCAAAAATAAACAATGACGGTAGTGTCAGTATGCCATGTTTCAAAAAATATGGTTTACAGCTATCCCTCCTATTTAAGCTAAACATTGCACGGATACATCGTTTCTGGGCTCTGAAGACGGTATCCTTATGTGTCGAATTACCCCAAAACATTATACCGTACCTTAGATGTGACGCAGGCATTCCATGGTACGCTGTAAGTAGAGCATCAGTATTTAATATTCGCGCAAGTTTATACAAGGCATATGCCGAGCTGCTTACTTTTTTACATAATGCTTCCGTGTGTGATTGCCAATTCATCTTATTGTCTATAGTAAGTCCTAGGAATTTTGTTGAATCAACTTCGTCAATTTCTATATTTTCATAATTTATATTCAGATTTGGTACAGTGGGCAGTCTTTGTGTGAATTGCATTAATTTCGTTTTAGATAGATTGATCTTTAAGTTATTATTATTTAGCCAATTTATAATATTCAATAGTACAGTATTAATTTCATTTTCATAATTCTCTCTATTTTGACACTCTATAGCAATTGTACTATCATCTGCAAATAATGTAACCGGATGATTAGTCACTTTAGGCAAATCATTTATATATAAAATGAACAATAAAGGACCCAAGACGCTACCCTGACCCACGCCATATTTAACTGAGCGTATATGTGAAACAAGTGTTTCGAGCTCTACATATTGCTTTCGATCAGTCAAATATGACTTTATTAGGCTTAGGACATTTCCTCGTATACCGTAATGATCTAGCTTTGCTAGTAGGATTTCATGATCCACATAATCGAAAGCCTGAGTCATATCGCAAAAAATTGCGCATACCGGTACCCTACTATCCATTCTTGTCATAACTATATTTAAAAAGTCATATATCGCTCTATTTATACTCTTATTCTGCCTAAACCCTTTTTGCTCTATGGCTAAGATTTCATTTTTCTCTACATATTTATTAATTTGGTTATAAATATACTTTTCAAAAACTTTAGAGAAAACAGGTGTAAGTGTGATAGGTCTGTAGAACTCCATAAGTTCTCTATTTTCTTTTTTGAAAAGCGGTTTGACTACTGAAGTCTTTAGTTCACTTGGATAGATACCTGTTATAATGCTCAAGTTTATTATATGACTCAAATGTTTCGATATGCATTGGCTTGTAGACTTAATTACTTTAGTTATAATACCATCAAACCCCACACTGTTTGTGTTTTTCAATGCAGATATAATAGTCTCAATATCTGATGGAATACACGGCGATAAGAACATAGATTTTTTTCTTCTATCGATAAGTGTTGTAACGTTTGTGCCGCGATTAGCTAAAGGTACAATTTTATCAACAAAATAATCACTGAAAGCGTTGACTATCTCCTGTGGATTAGCAATGACGGTGTTTTCACTTATTCTTAATTTAGAGATTGCATTTGGAGGATGGTTTCCTTTGGCCTGATTTATTATTTGCCAGGTGGTTTTTGACACATTTTTTGAGGTTTTAATGTTATGTATATTCTGAGAATGCTGTGTCAGCCTTATTATATTTTTATATCTACGTGCATATTCTTTATATTTGGCTTTATTCGCTTCATTTGAGTTTAACCTATAATTCCATAAGAGTTTTCTTTTAGTCTTGGTGCAGAGTTTTATACCTCGAGATATCCACTTAACTTTATTTACAGATTTTATAGTGATAGTTTTATATGGGAAACACAAGTTATAAAATAGATTAAATGTATCCATAAACTTATCGTAGGCTACATTTGCGTCCTCAGTTGAGTATATGTCAGAGAACGATAGACTACCCAGGCAGGACTTAAACTTATTGATATTTTCTAAATTATATCTACGTCTTTTTATGCGCCAAAACTTAACTTCACCTTGAACTATAATTGGACACTCTATTAGTTGCGCAGTGTGGTCCGACAACCCATATTCCAAGATTTGAGTATTACATTGTGTTCAGGCTTATTGTTATTGTTACAATGTTGCATATATATTAACGCCATCTATGGAGCACGGCTGTAACTAACTGCTCTATGGACATAACAAACCAACCACGGTTTGTTTCTTACTGTCCGCGTGAGGGCGCCATACTGGCCCGCTCGCTGCTCGCGCGCGTGTCGAGGAGACTACCCTCGCCCGTCTCTCGGCTGCTGAACTGGGGTGTATACCGGCCGGCTGTGTGACGCAGAACTTTCTCCTTATAATTTGTAAAGCCCACCAGAACTGTGTGATATCCCTAAATACTTGGAGTGCGGTGTTTTGTGCGTGCAGTGACTAGTTTGGACGGTCGTCAAATCATTAGAGTTCGGAACTCTGAATGGCGGTGGCTGTTAAAGGTATTTGCTCATTGTGATCCAATTTACTTTAAGCCTGATCTCAGATAACCGGGACAGACAGACAGACCAGCAACCTCAACCTATACAGTCCTTCCTTACTCTGCCATATTCCTGGTCCATCCGAGCCTTTTCGGTTTAGTTTTTTTTCCACTAGTTGCAAGTCGCGTTTCAAAATGGCGGATAAGAAAAAGAATTAGAGGCCTTGTCTACCAAGTTCCCGCGTCAGGACGACTCATACAATACGACGGAAAGTGCGACCCAGCCTCGTTTACCTACGTTGGATTTACAAACGTTTGACGGTGATATCTTCGGCTGGTACAGTTTCATAAGCTTGTTCAATTCGGTTGTTTTATCTCGTAAAGATTTGTCGAAGACGGAAAAATATCATTACTTATTTTCACATGTACAAAAAGAGCCACGGTCGCTCATTCAACACCTGTCTATGACAGACGAGTCGCTTGATATTGCTCTCGAGATCCTAAAATCTAGGTATGAAAATAAACGTATGCTTATAGATAGACACCTTGGTAGGTTAATGAACTTACAGGCCTTACAGAATGTTGGTATTCTGCGTGTAGGTATTTTGAACCCAATTTTAGAGTGCACACGGGCACTGAAAAACCTAGGCCTTCCCGTTGATAACTATATGCTATTGTTTATCTTACTAAATAAATTACCGGTCAGTTTGAAAACACGATTTGAACAAAAACACGGTGGCCTTAAAAACGAATTACCTAAGTTTGAACATTTCATAGATTTTTTACAAAATGAATGCTATTTCATTGAATCAGCTGCGAACTTTTCTGCGAATGATGAGCGTGCGGAACGAGGTGAACGCAGTGTACCACCACGGTTCCGTGAGCCACGTGGTGGTAACAATAGGCCGCGCGGTGAGTTAAGGTGCGCGTACTGCTCGGGTATCGGCCATAAACTTTTGGATTGTTGGAAATTTAATAAAACTTCATGTGAGGATAGGCGTGCTTGGGTGAAAACCAAAAATTTATGTTTTCGGTGCTTTGGTAATCATTCGGCTTCATCTTGCATGCGTAATATTGCATGTGCGTATTGCGGTCATACTGGTCACAATAAATTAATTTGTGTTTATTCTAATAGCCACGGAGTGGAAGTCACTAACAGCAATCAAAACAAAAACATTTCGTCTTATAACAAGTCGCGTCAAATAAATATCGGAACAACGCAGGATTATTCGCAGTACGAAAATGATTATTACAACGAAAATAATTCTAATTGTTATTATGAGGATTATGGTGATAAACAACGCACTATAAATACACGAACGGATAATGCATACGAACACAGACCGCGAACCGCGGTGTGCGGACCACAGTGCGGACGAAACACAGGGACCGTTCGTGATGAACACGGAGGCGCGGATGGGGACGGTCGGTCTTCCCGATTCGCGCCGCCGTCGCCGCCGTCCCCGGTTAGTGCTGGTGTTGGCGGCAAGGATGCGGGATCTGGCGGCCGGTCTTTTCCTTTCGCGCCTTCGTCTCTGGCTGGCGGTAATAATTCTCAATAGCAACCAATATGCAGTGATGTCGCTTCCCTCGCCTCTGCCAAGTTAATTAACAATGTAATTTTACCTACTGTTATTGTTTATACCATTGCGGAAAGTGGTATTTTAGTTCCGGCGCGAGCCTTATTAGATCTGGGTTCACAAATTACGATAATTCGAAGTGACTTAGCGCACATTTTATGCTTGAAGCGACATGACTGCACAATACCTATTACGGGGGTCGGGGGACATACTTCCACGGATTTAGTTGAACATTTCGTAATGTTAAATTTTACTTCAAAAAAGAGTTTTGATAAATACCTATCGGTACAGGCGATCGTAATGAAAACTCCTACTTCTTATCTTTCCGGTCGGCTTAGTGAGTCGGATACTCACGCGGTTTTAAATGACGAGTATCCGCACTTGTCTCGGATAGACATTATTTTCGGTTGTGATATTTTAGGAGAAATACTTACTAGCGGGACATTAACGTTACGGCCGGGGGGTCCGTACGTATTAGACACAATTTTTGATAGTGCGATTTTCGGTCCGGTTGACGCACCGGTTTGTAATAATAATAAAAACGGTAGTTCACATACGGTTACGGCGGATTATTTTAATAATTTAACGGCTTCAGATTATTCAGATATGGTATCGGATTGTATACAGAGCGGCTTGAATTTAAAATCGGTTTTAAATGCTATTTCGGTTTCGGTTAATCGACGGGAAACTTCGTAGAAGAAACTTTGGTAGAAACGCTAGAACGGTTTTGGGCTTCTGAGGAACCTCCATCGGCGGTTATTAGGAATCCTCTGGATATTGAGTGCGAACAATTATTCATGACAACTACGGAACGGGGCAAAGACGGAAAGTACACGGTTAGACTTCCCCTTATACCTACTCACTCTCGGCTCGGTGATTCTAGACAGAGTGCCTACCGGCGGTTCCAAGCTATGGAGAGACGGTTTAATTTGCAACCGGAATTTAAAAAGAAATATATGGATTTTATTAACGAATATATTGAATTAGGACACATGGAGCTGTCGGACTTTAAAAATTATTCGGATGAACATTATTTTCTTGCCCACCACGGGGTGTTTAAGAGTTCGGGTGACACGTCAAAAATACGTGTTGTTTTTGACGGGAGCGGTAAAACGTCTAACGGAATATCGTTAAATAATTGTTTATACTCGGGCGAAAAATTACAAAATGATATTACAAAGATTATTTTACAATTTCGGTTTCATAAATACGTTTTTACAACAGACGTGAGAATGATGTTTAGACAAACTTGGATTCACCCTGCGGATAGAAAATATCAGCTGATCTTGTGGCGTGAATCTACGACGGAACCTATTAAAGTTTATCAACTTACGACTAATACTTACGGTTTAAAATCGAGCCCTTTTGTGTCGATTCGGTGTATGTTGCAACTGGCTGATGATGAAGGTGATCGATTCCCTAGGGCCGCGGATATTTTACGTCATAGGATGTACGTTGATGATCTCAGTGGGGGAGCGGATTCCATACCCGAGATCGTGGAAATTCGGAATGAGGTTATATCATTAATGAGTACGGCAAATTACGAACTGCGCAAGTGGTCGTCGAACCATCCTGCTATTTTGGATGGCATACCCACGGAACACCGTGAGACTGTTTGTAACTTTGATATAAATGATAATTTCGGTTCAATCAAAGTATTAGGTATCAAGTGGGAACCTAAATCAGATAATTTCTTGTATGAGGTCAATATCCCAACTCAAACTAAAGTTATAAGAAGAATCATATTATCTTCTACAGCAAAATTATTTGACCCACTTGCATGGATATGTCCAGTGGTTTTTCGTGCTAAACTATTGTTGCAATCACTGCTCAGCAGCAGTGCGGATGGTGGCTCAGTCGACTGGGACTCACCAGCTCCAATCGAAATAGTTAACCAATGGAAAGAATTGCTATCGGACTTCCCAAACTTAACTAAATTATCTAAACCTCGGTGTATACGACCCGTAAAAAATAACACCTACACCTTACACGGCTTTTGCGACGGTTCTTCCTTGGGTCACGGATCGGTTGTCTATTTGCGTTCTCTCGGTGAAGACGGTAGAGTTACGGTTAGACTATTGATGGCGAAGTCACGAGTATCGCCTCTAAAGAAAAAGGTTACCATTCCCCAATCAGAGTTGAATGGTGCTCTTCTATTAACATCTCTATTAAATCATGTTTATGATACACTAACAGATCAGTTGTCTATAAGTATTGATGAGATTTTCGGTTGGTGCGATAGCACCATAGTTTTGGCCTGGATTAGGACTCCACCTCACAAACTTCAAGTTTATGAAGGAAATAGAATATCTAAAATAAATTCATCGAAAATACCAATTACTTGGAGACATGTTCCGAGTGAACAAAACTGTGCGGACGCTGCTTCGCGTGGAACTTCCGCCGCTCAACTTATAGATCATCCATTGTGGCTAAATCCTAATTGGCTCATCGAGCCACCATGTAATAGGTGGCTCGATGAGCCAATTCAGGCCCAGTCGAGGACTAGACTTACCTGACACTTTACTCCCAGGTGTAAAATGCAAAATTGTAGTAAACTTATCAACGAATGATACGGACCTTGATATTTTTAATAGATACAGTTGTTATCAAAAACTTATAAATGTAACAGGTTTCTTGTTGAGGTTTATTCAGAATTGTAAAAATCCTGTTTCACAAATTAAAACTAAATTTATCTCGGTTACTGAACGTAAACAGGCTCTTACACGTTTAATTCAAATTATACAAGCGAAATCATTTAATGAAGAAATATCTGCAATTAAATCGAAAACTAAAATTAAATCTTCACTGAAAAAGCTTAACCTATTTCTCGACGATAATAATCTGCTCAGGGTCGGTGGTAGGATTGTACACTCGGACTTACCATACGATGCAAAGCATCCCATTCTGCTGCCGGAGAAGGGTCGGTTCGTGCACCTTCTAGTTGAGTTTTGGCATCGAACCTACTGTCATGTTGGCGCGAATGCGTTAGCAGCAATACTGTCGCGCAATTATTGGATCATCTCGGCTCGTCGCATAACACGGAGTGTGACGTTCCGTTGCGTCAACTGCTTCAGAGCACGTCCACGCTTAGCTCAGCCTTTCATGGCAGATCTTCCACCCGATCGAGTTAAATGTGCTAGACCCTTTTTAGGCGTAGGTACAGATTTTGCCGGACCATTTTATATTCGAATTAGTGCACTCAGAAACGCACGGGTTGAAAAATGTTACCTTTGTATTCTAGTATGCCTGGCTACCAAGGCGGTGCATTTAGAAGTCGTATCTAGTTTATCCGTGGAGGCTTTTGTTGACGCTTTTACTAGATTTGCTTCAAGACGAGGTTTGCCATCTCTCGTTCGATCGGATTGTGGCCCAAATTTTACCGGAACTGACAAATATTTAACTGAATTATTAGTATTTTTACGCGATTGTAACACGGATATTAGTCGAGAGTTAGCTAAACAAAACGTAACGTGGTTGTTTAACCCACCCAGTAGTCCAAACATGGGCGGATTGTTTGAAGCGGCTGTTAAAACAGCAAAAAATCATATGCGTCGCGTATTAGGCGAACAAAAGTTAACTTTTGAACAGATTACCACTTTCTTCGCTCGCGTGGAAGCGGTTATGAATTCTCGGCCTTTGACACCGCTCAGCTCGGAGCCTACTGATTTTGAAGTCTTGACGCCTGGTCATTTTCTAATAGGAGAGCCGTTAGTAGCATTACCCGAATATGATTACGAAGAAGTTAATGTCGGCCGACTTAATCGTTTTCAACTACTTCAACGACTTTCACAACATTTTTGGCATAGGTGGCGCGACGAGTACTTGCACACCTTGCAACTGCGGCATAAGTGGAATGACCATACTGATCCTCCTCGAATTGATGATTTAGTTTTAATAAAAGAAGATAACTGTCCTCCCTTAGAATGGAAACGGGGTAGAATTTTAAAACTGTTGCCTGGTAAAGATGGGACCATTCGGGTGGCTGATGTCCAAACCCAAAAGGGCACATTATTGCGCCCTGTTTCAAAATTGTGTAGGCTTCCCTTACATGATTAGGTCAACCAAGGTCAACCTTGGTTCGGGGGGGGGAGGATGTTCAGGCTTATTGTTATTGTTACAATGTTGCATATATATTAACGCCATCTATGGAGCACGGCTGTAACTAACTGCTCTATGGACATAACAAACCAACCACGGTTTGTTTCTTACTGTCCGCGTGAGGGCGCCATACTGGCCCGCTCGCTGCTCGCGCGCGTGTCGAGGAGACTACCCTCGCCCGTCTCGCGGCTGCTGAACTGGGGTGTATACCGGCCGGCTGTGTGACGCAGAACTTTCTCCTTATAATTTGTAAAGCCCACCAGAACTGTGTGATATCCCTAAATACTTGGAGTGCGGTGTTTTGTGCGTGCAGTGACTAGTTTGGACGGTCGTCAAATCATTAGAGTTCGGAACTCTGAATGGCGGTGGCTGTTAAAGGTATTTGCTCATTGTGATCCAATTTACTTTAAGCCTGATCTCAGATAACCGGGACAGACAGACAGACCAGCAACCTCAACCTATACAGTCCTTCCTTACTCTGCCACATTGTTTCCCGAAGTTAAGCATAAAATTATCTAGGCATGTTTTAGTTTTTAGTCTCGTAGGTTTTTGTAAAGCTAGTTTCAAGCCATACTGCGATAATAAATATTCAAATTCCCTAGTAATACGATTGTTGACTAAAACATTAATATTATAATCGCTTGCTATTATAACATTTTTATTGTGCTTACCACATACCATTTTAAGTAGCACTTCCAGCTTTTCAAAAAATATATCCAAGTTACCTGCAACGGGCACTCTATACAAACATATTACAATAACCTTACAATCGGTTAACTCTACAGCACAACATTCAAAAGTACCAGTAATAGCTAGTTTATGTACTTCCCGTATTTCCTGCCATTGGTGTCCCTTTTTAATTAATATACACGCACCGCCTCTTCTTTTATCTTCTCTGCTGTATGCTGTGGCTAGATGGTAGTTTGGTAATGCTAGACTATCTTCACAACCAGATAGAATGAAATGCTCTGTGACACAAACAACGTCCACGTTAACATTTTCGTCGCGTAGCTCCTCCAATTTAACGGCGAGTCTGTCGGTTCTGTTTAACAGACCCGCAATATTTTGGTGAAGTATATGTAAGTGCTTATCGTCGAAAAAACGTAGTTTTATTTGTGTTGTCAGCAATCTTCAAATCTCTATGTATTTCTATGCTTTTGTTAGTAAAATGTTCTATTTCCCATACTATGCTATCAAAAATATTTTTCATTCCATTATTATTCAGTCTTCCATCATATTTAGAGAACATTGTATAGTCATTTGATAAAAATAAATTAGAGTCTACCAGCGTTGCATAGTTGTATGTGTTAAGGTCGAGATAGAGTAAATTTGCAAAAGTCTCCACTCGCCAGTTATATACTGCAGCATAATAGCTGTATTTGTACGTAGGAAGGCACAATATTATGTTTGTATACCGTATTTTCTGTAGGCAGTTTCTCAATTCTAATATGAGCTCAAAATAATTGGCGGTCTTATTAAATTCTTCTTCCCCTATTAAAATTACACAATAGTCATCCTTTGTGAAATCAACTAGTTTTTGGCGTAGATTTTTTAGAATATTACTGATGCCACAATTCGGTAGAAGATAATGGCACAACTGAGAGTCCTTAAACGTATTCCTCGCTATTTGTAAAACGCTGTTCTTCTTGTTGGTACTTATAAGACATATTCTTTTCTTAGTGCTTTTTTTTGACTGTTCATATTCAAACTTGTACAATGTTTTGTTTTCTATATGTAGTCGTCTATGATCGCTCACCGATGGCTCAGGGGTTTTTGCTTTACTTTCAATAATCTTTGAATGATTAGGTAGGTGTTTTTCCTGTGGATCTATAATTGAGTTATTGGACGGTGAGTTGAAGTTTAAAAGTGTACGGGAATAATTATTGTCAAAGCTGTCTGTTATTATTATTTTTTGACTTAGATTGTCTAATTGATGTCAAAGGACTTGTACATATTTGCTTTAATATTTCAATTTCCTGGGCTAACTTGGTAATCTGACTTTTAAGCTCATTATTTTCCAGAATAGTGTTGTCTAGCTCGTTCTGTGTGATTTCTAAACTAGATTTTAATACTTCGACTTCAATTTTCAAGTCTTCAGCGAGAGAACAGTGCTTATGCGACGGCAGGTTTAGGCTCTTATTCAATGTGTCATCAGATGTTGAAGAATTATTCATCAAGCTGTTTTCGTAAAGACTTTCATGTGAGATGGTTCTTGACACACATTGCCTTCTAATTGTAATGTTTGTGGAGTCCATAGCTATTTATCTATTTTCAACACGTAACGCCCTCTAGTGAGCAATTTATAGATCCGTATGCAGTTTATCCACGAAATGATGTCACTGTAAATTACCTATTTATCAGATGTCGCTTTTTTTCTTTCCTTAATTTGTTTACAAGAATTGTTGAAAACACAAAAAGTTCTCAGAAACTAGGATTCGAACTGCCGCCCACCAAAACACAAATCCACAACCCAATGCAATACGCCACTGAAGCGTTACAAGTCGTTGTTAAATTGGCAATCATAGGAGTCGACAGAAATATTTAAATCAAAATTCTTTGATTCTGTGACTCATTGTATTGGAATTTTTTTCCGCATTCCAAACATTCAGTGTGAACTGGATCACTTGTTTTGCCACTTAATATAAAATATTTTTGCATTTGGGTTCACTTATGTGTCCTCCTTGAAATCTTTGTTAGCTTTTATATCACGGTATATAATGATTTGACACTGTTTTTAAATATATTAATAGGTTTTAAAGTTCAAATCTTAAAGTCGTTCGCTTCTCACACTGCGTATATTAAATATCTTCACTAACACTCACAGTTGATCCAATGTTTATTATTAATAGTTCTGTATCTTTTTGACTTAAACTTACACTCAAAATTATTTTTAAAATTAAATAAATACGGAGCTACTTTAAACTGTGTCTTCACTAGACAGCGCCATCTAGCGGATCCTTTCATCATCATCATCATCATCAACCTATCCTATATCCACTGCTGGACATAGGTTTCCCCTAATGAGAGCCATTTGATTTGATTATAATTTCCATTAATATACATCTGTTTAGGACGTTTATAATAACTTAACGGAACCCTTCGGATACCCTCCCCCCTCGAAAGGATAACCCCAGGGTTGCCGGCGGACCTTGGCCACCACCGCGGCCTCGCCTGGTGGGGTCGGGTTTTATCCCGCTTCGGTGAGTTGGCAGGCGTGTGTAGGGCACACATGACACGCCTCCGCCACGGCCTGCACGGAGCCCCGTCTTGTGGGTGCTATATGGTTAAAAACGGACTGCTTTGAGTCGGGGTGTTAACCCTGATACTGATATCATCAGTTATCAATAACACATCCTTGTGTTTCGCTCTAACCAAATAAATATTGCTTGTTGGGGTGAGATGGTGTGTAAGGGATGTTCACCAAATCAGTTTGTATTCTATGATCTGTGATACTAGGCTAAAAAATACTAAATATGTTAGTCATTGTGAAGATTGTATCCGGTTTTCATGTAAAATTCATTTAAATTTAATTGATGAATATTATGACGCTATTATCTTAACTCTCCAGACTGCTGCTAAACGCAGCATGAAAGTTGCTCGCGATGCACGGAAACCGAAAAAAAAGGTGTTGGGTTGGAACTTCCACGTTAGGGACAGCCACGAAAATGCAAAGTTATTTTATAGGTGCTGGGTTGTCGGCGGCAGTCCAAGTTCTGGAGAAATATTTGATAATATGAGAGAAAGCCGCAAGGCCTTCAAAAATAAACTTAAGTGGTGCCAGAATAACGAGGAGTCTATTAGGTTAAACATACTTGCAATGCATCACTCGGACCGCAACTTCGTAAAGTTCTGGAAAGACACAAAGAAACTTAACCGAAGGACTAGTGTACCCGCTAATATTGATGGCATTCATGACAAAATAGAGATTGCCGAGTTATTTTCGCACTACTTTAGTGTTGACCCTCTTCCAGCCGCTGCTGCATCTGCTATATCGGTGGGTGAGTCTCCATCAGATTCTTCGACAGTTGATGATAAGCAGTTTACTCCCGATGAAATCGAGGATGTCGTACGTTCAATGAAAAGGGGGAAGTCTCCAGGTTTTGACGGACTGAGCATAGAACATATATTATATGCTGGTGACGGGATATTCAGCGTCCTGGCAAAATTGTATAACCTCTGCTTAAATTTCAGTTACTTGCCGAGGAATCTGATGAAAACTGTGGTGATTCCAGTACCAAAAAATAAAACCGGTGATCTTTCCAGTCGCAAAAATTACCGACCGATCTCACTAGGCACTATCACGGGAAAGATACTGGAAAGATTGATACATCCAACTCTGAAGCGCAATATTAGTATTGATGACGCACAATTTGGTTTTCGTCCCGGACTCTCAACGGACTCAGCTATATTCAGCTTAAAAAGCACAGTCAACTACTATGTAGGTAGACGTACATCAGTGTATGCGTGCTTCCTGGACCTTAGTAGAGCATTTGACCTAGTGAACTTAGAGGTACTATGGGAAAAACTCTCAAGGTCTAAGGTCGAAGGCAGAGTGGTGAGCCTGTTGAGATTCTGGTATGGGAACCAAGTGAACTGTGTAAGATGGGGTGACACAACCTCTAGCGCTTTTAGGCTAGAGTGTGGAGTACGCCAAGGAGGGCTGACTTCACCGGACCTCTTCAGTCTTTACATGAATGATCTGATTGTGGAGCTGAGAAGCACAAAGGTAGGCTGTCATGTAGGAACAACATGCGTGAATAACTTTAGCTATGCCGATGATATGGTGCTTCTCAGCTCCTCGATAAGAGGGTTGAGAAAATTGATGGCTATTTGCGAGCGATACGCCTCTACACACGGCTTAAAATATAACGTCTCTAAAACCAAATTGTTGATTTTCAAAGCTGGTAGAGGTCCGGCGAATGTCCCGCCAGTGTATTTAGACGGTGCGCAAGTCGAGAGGGTGGCATTGTTCAGGTACCTGGGTCATGTGCTTACGGAGGATCTACGTGATGATATGGATATTGAACGTGAACGCAGGGCCCTGGCTGTGCGCTGCAACATGATCGCGCGCAGGTTCGCGCGCTGTAGTGCAGATGTGAAACTAACTCTGTTTAGGGCATACTGCTTATGCTTATACACGTGTCAGCTGTGGAGCAAATTCACTAAGCGCGCGATGAGTACCATTAGAGTACAATATAATGATGCTTTTCGGATTCTAATGAGACGACCAAGGTTCTGTAGTGCATCGAGCATGTTTGCGGAGGCCAGGGTACCTGACTTTTTCGCAATTATAAGGTCACGTGTTGCCTCCTTTTGGAAGAAGTTGCGTGAATCTAAGAATGAAATTCTACAAACGCTGTGCAGGTGCATGAACAATCCCATTCTTATGCATTGGTTAACTGTGCATCGCGAGTTAAATAAAAAGTAGCTTGACTGTTGTCAGTTTTAGGCATTTTTTAAGAATCTCTGCGTATCATTTTATTTTATTTATTTGTTATTGTACGTTGTTAAGTTATAATAAGTTAGTTAACATTGTAATTTTATAATTCAAGTTTGTGACATTTTATTGGGTGCATACCTGTAAATAAATAAATAATAATAATAAAAAATAGGCGTTTCACAAGCTGTTAGATGTTATTTTTATTTTATTATTCCTAGCGAAGATAACACACAAATGTTTAGATAAATAAAAATTATCCTCTTTTTTTTTACGTGCGGAAATCCCTGCGGATACCCCCCCGCCGGCCAACGGGGGTGGTTATGACGTGTATCGATCAAAACCGCACGGTGTCCTCCCCAAGTGTCCGTTGCCGTCATCCCGGGTAAGCCCTCGAAAGGATAACCGCAGGGTTACTGGCGGACTTTGGCCGCCACCGCGGCCTCGCCTGGTGGGGTCGGGTTTTATCCCACTTCGGTGAGTTGGCAGGCGTGTGTAGACACACACGACACGCCTCTGTCATAACCTGCTTCTGTAAGGACGGCGAGTCGGCCAACTGCCGTCCTCAGGCCCCGATCATGGAGGTCGGTAGTCCCGGGCGTAGACGAGTCTGCGGAACTCGGGCGGCAGGGTTCTCTCCCGCCACATCTCCGCCGTCTCTCCCATTCACCCGGATAAGCAAAGATATTCAATAGTACGAGCGTATTACCGTACACAGCATGGTATGATTCCACACTCTGTAATGTGTTACTAAGAATTCTAGATTCCCTGCAAGAAAACCCAGTTACACTTTTCTGATCCTGTAAGCGAAACCTCAAGGCCACGGCCTGCTTCTGTAAGGACGGCGAGTCGGCCAACTGCCGTCCTCAGACCCCGATCATGGAGGTCGGTAGTCTCGGGCGTAGATGAGTCTGCGACGTCCTCGCCGCAGACTGCGAAACTCAAGGGGTAGGGTTCTCTTCCGCTCCCTCTCCGCCGTCTCTTTCGCGCACATTACCTGCTCGAAGAAAGAGGCGGCGGCGTGCCACTTGCTCCCGTCAGAGACCATGGCCCTCACCATGGTCTCCAACGAGAGACCGTCCACGCCCAGGACCGCAACGAGATCCCGGCGTTGACTCGCCCACGCAGGGTACTCCACCAACGTGTGGAGCGCCGTGTCTTCGCCAGGATCCTCGCAGTGCTGGCACTGCGGCGTTGTCTCCCGGTGGATGTGCCATAGATACTTACCGAAACACTCGTGTCCGGTAAATATCTGGCACATCCGGTAGGAGAGGACCCCATGGTCTCTCGACATCGCCAACGCCTTCAAAATTATCCTCTTTACCTAAGAATCGATCTCAAAATTTAAACGCATAAGGGGGAAATTAGCTCGAGACAGTGGCCCACGGTTATTAAGCCATTTTGTAAATCGCAAACTGAATTATTAATTTCCTGGTTTATTTCATGATAGATTTTTGTTTTCTTAGATTTAGTTTTGAAAATATTAATTTTCGTCTCTTTAATCAATACGTCCAATAAATTTATTAGGTATTGTCGTGTGATTATTGCAGAGCGCCTCGTCGAGCATCTCACGAACGTGGGGCCAGATCTGGCGGACAACCAGTTCGGTTTCCGCCGGGGGCGCTCCACCGTGGAAGCGATCATGCGCGTTAGGCGCCTGGCGGAGGAAGTAGTCTCGCGGGGTGGGGTGGTGGTGGCGGTGTCTCTCGACATCGCCAACGCCTTCAACACCCTACCCTGGAGCTGCGTTAGGGAGGCGCTCGCGTATCACGGAGTGCCTCCTTACCTCCGCCGCATTGTCGAGGCATACCTATCCGAGAGGGCCATAGTTTACCCGAGCTGGCTAGGGCCAGGGTGGCGAGAAGTGTCGTGCGGTGTTCCGCAGGGGTCGGTCTTAGGGCCACTCCTGTGGAACATCGGATACGACTGGGTGCTGCGCGGTACGTTGCTCGAGGGTGTCAGCATAGTGTGCTATGCTGACGACACCCTCGTTATGGCGCGGGGAGCAACGTACCGAAGCGCGGCACTGAAGGCCACGGCAGGGGTTGCTCAAGTCGTGGGTCGAATACGGCGGCTGGGACTTGAGGTGGCTCTCCATAAATCCGAGGCTATGTGTTTTCACGGGCCTCGGAGGGGGCCACCTGCGGGAACCAGCATAACCGTAGGGGGCGTAAGCATCGGCATCGAGCCCACGATGAAGTACCTTGGGCTCGTACTCGATAGCCGATGGGACTTCGGACCTCATCTCCGAAGTCTGGTCCCGAAACTGAGGGGGGCTGCGGCCGCGCTATCGCGGCTGATGCCCAACGTTAAGGGACCCAACGCCCCCACTAGGAGACTGTACCTGGGGATCGTGCGAAGCATGGCCCTATACGGGGCCCCCGTATGGGCGGAGACTCTGGCGGCCCGCAACGTGGCTGTTCTTAACAGCCCGTTAAAGGCGATGGCCGTCAGAGTCATCAGGGGGTATCGCACGATCTCCGTCGAGGCGGCATGTCTCCTAGCTGGGACCCCTCCATGGGACCTGGAAGCGAGAGCCCTTGCGCTGCTGTACCAGTGGCGCAAGGAGGCGCTGGAGCGGGGCCATAGGCCGGAGCCCCGTGAAATCAGGGCTCAGCGGTCCCTGCTCCGCCAGGAACTCATGGAGACATGGAGGGTGCGACTTGAGCACCCAAGGTGGGGGGAATCCACCATTGCGGCGGTGAGACCGATCATGAAGGAGTGGTTGGAGAGGGACCATGGGGACCTCTCCTACCGGATGTGCCAGATGGTTACCGGACACGGGTGTTTCGGTAAGTATCTGTGGCGCATCCACCGGGAGACAACGCCGCAGTGCCAGCACTGCGAGGATCCTGGCGAAGACACGGCGCTCCACACGTTGGTGGAGTGCCCTGCGTGGGCGAGTCAACGCCGGGATCTCGTTGCGGTCCTGGGCGTGGACGTTCTCTCGTTGGAGACCATGGTGAGGGCCGTGGTCTCCGACGGGAGCAAGTGGCACGCCGCCGCCTCTTTCTGCGAGCAGGTAATGCTCGCGAAAGAGACGGCGGAGAGGGAGCGGGAAAGATCCCTGCCCCCCGAGTTTCGCAGTCTGCGGCGAGGACGCCGCAGACTCATCTACGCCCGGGACTACCGACCTCCATGATCGGGGCCTGAGGACGGCAGTTGGCCGACTCGCCGTCCTTACAGAAGCAGGCCGTGGCGGAGGCGTGTCGTGTGTGCCCTACACACGCCTGCCAACTCACCGAAGCGGGATAAAACCCGACCCCACCAGGCGAGGCCGCGGTGGCGGCCAAAGTCCGCCGGCAACCCTGGGGTTATCCTTTCGAGGGCTTACCCGGGGTGCCCGGCAACGGACACTTGGGGAGGACACCGTGCGGTTTTAGTCGAGACACGACATAACCACCCCCGCTGGCCAGCGGGGGGGTATCCGAAGGGATTTCCGCACGTAAAAAAAAAAAAAAAAAAAAGGTATTGTCGTGTCCTTTTTGCCGATATAACGATTGATTTTGGCTGTGCCATCCTTCCACATTATTTGTAGTTCGTAGTTGCTCTTTGCTGCAACAGCAAGTTTTGTTGAAGTTAATTTTCTGTAGCCATTGGGTTTTGAAATTGTCACGGGTACCGTCACTACCTCCCAACCTCCTAACTACCTTTTTTTTTTTTAATCCCTTCGGATACCCCCCCGCGTGCCAGCGGGGGTGGTTATGTCGGGCTTGAACCGACTAAAACCGCACGCCGTCTTGGGTCTACAGACGCCGGGGTGTAAGATTGCCCATAGAGCATATCCCTCGCACCCCGACGTACCCTGGGCCATCTCCGGTTTCGAGATGACCCCCTCGGGTTTTGGAACCACGGTATCCCCGTCTTGCCCCGGTTTGGGGGAGGGGCGCTAGTCGCCCCACCGTCCCGGCCTGCTTCTGCTGGGGTGACAGGTGGCCTCACCCGCCGAGTTCTAAATCTCGCCCGGGCGCGCTCCGCCATCTCCTTCGCGAGCATTACATGCTCGCAGAAGGAGGTGGCGGCGGCCCACGCGCTCGCGCTCCGCACCATTGCCGCAATCATGCTGCCGAGCGAGAGGATTCCCACCCCGATGGCTGCCATGAGGTCACGCCTCGGCACCTTCACTGGTGGTAGAAATTTGATGACACAAATTTGTCACAAAATTCGGCCGGGTAGGTACCACCGTGCACGCCCCGGGACCCGACGGCATTCCAGGCCGAGCGTGGGTCCTAGCTCTAGTCGACGACGCTCTCGAGCCCCGACTGAGAGGGCTTCTCAGCGCATGTTTGGAGCGGGGCCAGTTTCCGAAATTGTGGAAGACGGGGAAACTGGTCCTCATCCGAAAGAAGGGGCGCCCGGCGGACTCACCGTCCGCCTACCGGCCCATAGTGTTGCTCGACGAGGTGTGCAAGCTCTTTGAAAAAGTAATTGCGAAGCGCCTCGTCGAGCACCTCTCAAGAGTGGGGCCGGACCTGGCGGATGGCCAATATGGCTTCCGCCAGAGGCGCTCCACCGTGGATGCCATCATGCGCGTGAGGGCTCTGGCCGAGGATGCAGTAGCCCGGGGTGAGGTGATGTTGGCGGTGTCCCTGGACATCGCCAACGCGTTCAACACCTTGCCCTGGAGTTGCATTAGGGAGGCGCTCGTGTATCATGAAGTGCCTCTCTACCTCCGCCGCATAGTCGGGGCGTATTTGACGGAGAGAGCCGTCTTCTACCCAACCGTGACCGGTCTCGGCCGGCGTGAGATGTCGTGCGGTGTTCCGCAGGGATCGGTCTTGGGGCCGCTCCTGTGGAACATCGGATACGACTGGGTGCTTCGCGGTGAGCTCGCAGATGGTGCCGCCGTCACGTGTTACGCGGACGACACGCTTGTGACGGCGTGCGGAGCGACGTACCGCGAAGCGACCCTGAAGGCCACGACCGCGGTTGCCCAAGTCGTGGAGCGGATCCGGCGGCTGGGTCTCGAGGTGGCTTTGCATGAAACCGAGGCCCTGTTCTTTCATGGGCCTAGGAGCAAGCCACCTGAGGGATCCAGTCTCATCGTGGGAGGTAATCGCATCGGCATCAAGCCCCAAATGAAATATTTGGGGCTCGTGCTCGACGGCCGATGGGACTTCGGAGAGCACATCCGAAGTCTGGCCCCCAAACTGAAGGGCACAGCTCACGCTCTGGCGCGGCTGCTGCCCAACATGAAGGGGCCCGATGACTCCTGCAGGAGACTCTACGCGGGGATCGTGCGGTCCATGGCCTTGTATGGGTGCCCAATATGGGCGGAGACCCTGAAGGCCGGAAGTGTGCGGATGCTGCGCGCTCCGCAGCGAGTGATGGCCATCAGGGTCATCCGCGGGTACCGCACGATCTCCTTCGAGGCGGCGAGTCTCCTTGCCGGAACTCCGCCATGGGACCTGGAGGCGAGAGCCCATTCGCAACTGTACCAGTGGCGAAAGGAGGCGCGGGAGCAGGGACTGAACCCCGAGCATCGAGAAATCGAGGCCATGCAGTCCCAGCTCCGCCAGGCTATCGTGGTGGAGTGGAAGGAACGACTTGGGCGACCAAGCGCAGGGCACGCCGCAATAGCGGCGGTAAGGCCCATCATGGAGGATTGGCTAGAGAGGTGACACGGAAGCCTCTCGTACCGACTGACGCAGGTGATCTCCGGGAAGGGGTGCTTCGGGGACCACCTACATCGGATCAGGAAGGAGCCAACGCCTGAGTGTCATCACTGCGACGCGAGCGAGGACTCAGGGCTGCACACGCTGGCGGACTGCCCGGCGTGGGAGGTGCCGAGGCGTGACCTCGTGGCAGCCATCGGGGTGGGAGTCCTCTCGCTCGGCAGCATGATTGCGGCAATGGTGCGGAGTGCTAGCGCGTGGGCCGCCGCCACCTCCTTCTGCGAGCATGTGATGCTCGCGAAGGAGATGGCGGAGCGCGCCCGGGAGAGGTTCAGAACCCTCCTGGCCCGCCGAGCCCGCAACACGCTCGCCTCGCGTCGCAGGCGACTCAGGCGCCGGAGGTCGCTTAACGACCTCCGTCCTCCATGAGCGCAGGCCTGGGGGTGGCGGGTGAGGCCACCTGTCACCCCAGCAGAAGCAGGCCGGGACGGCGGGGCGACTAGCGCCCCTCCCCCAAACCGGGGCAAGACGGGGACACCGTGGTTCCCAAACCCGAGGGGGCCATCTCGAAACCGGAGATGGCCCAGGGTCAGTCGGGGTGCGAGGGATATGCTCTATGGGCAACCTTACACCCCGGCGTCTGTAGACCCGAGACGGCGTGCGGTTTTAGTCGGTTCAAGCCCGACATAACCGCCCCCGCTGGCACGCGGGGGGGTATCCGAAGGGATTTCCGCACAATAAAAAAAAAAAAAAAAAAAAGGTACCACCGTGCACGATTGCGAAAAACTCTCCATAGTAATCAAATTTCGGTTTGATTGCGTTCAGGGGTCAGCAAGTGCATAGCCGGGCAGGGGGATTGTGGTCGCAGCACTAGTGGGACCAGTGGGTGTCACGCGGTGCTGCGACGACAATCCTCTTCTGATGAGGCCGTCAAGCTGAGTGCCACCATTGTTAACATGTAATGGTGACCCTCTTTCCTAAGACTTTACCTTCAGCTTACCATCAGGCGAGGTGAAGTCAAATTGACGTGTCCCAAATATAAAAAAAAAAATAAAAAAAAAACACCTCCCACGCCGGGCAGTCCGCCAGCGTGTGCAGCCCTGAGTCCTCGCTCGCATCGCAGTGATGACACTCAGGCGTTGGCTCCTTCCTGATCCGACGCAGGTGGTCCCCGAAGTACCCCTTCCTGGAGATCACCTGCGTCAGTCGGTACGAGAGGCTTCCGTGTCGCCTCTCCAGCCAATCCTCCATGATGAACCTCCTAACTACCTGGGAGGTAACGGGTAGTGATAAAAAAAAACAAATGACCGTGCACAAATTTATTACAGTGGCAAGATAGCCGGCTCAGCCAGAGGAGCTTATAATGGTGCTCGAACCTCATACACTATGGTACACTGGTTCCATTAATCCTTCCTGGTCCCGTACTATCCTGGTTGGCGGCCGCAGATGTTGGTGGGTGCTCGCCGTGAAGACCAGGTGCAGGGTTGTCACAATGGGCTTTCGCTTATAGTCCGGCCGGAAGCGAAGTGTGATGGACGTTATTAACCCAAAATTTGGACCTTGGAACGCACCAATAAAAAAAAGCGTTAAGTGCTGTCCAGATGCTTCCGTGAGCACCCACAGCAGCAACAGGATGAAAGCACTAGGAAAGTAGTAATGATGCCGTGGATGTTCACAATCAGAAGCGGAGATTACAATTAAGATTGCGTGATAAAAAAATAATGAACACAGAAAATTATATATTAATTTGCGAGGGTGAAAATGTACTACTAAGAAAAGAAACTAAATGATGGGAAACAGCTATTAATAAAGATTGGGTGATAAAAAAATGAAATGCATACAGAAAATTATTTATTAAATTGTGAGGGTGAAAATATACTACTAAGAAAAGAAACTAAATGATTTAGCTAATTGCATAGAACACCATTTTAATAGCTATTAGATGTTATACATAGGATTAAATACATGGTAACTATGAAAAAACTATACTAATAGAAATAATTATGCAAAATAAAATCCAAGCTTAAAAGAAACTACGTTAATGCACAATCTGCCTATCATTATAAAAAAATGCACCACTTACCCAATTTGGGGATTGATAAAACACTTATTATGGTTTAAACTTTTAAGAAAGAGCAGTGACGGCAATAACTGAATTTAAAAAAAACGGTTACGTGATGGACAATATATATTGTCGTCCGCGTATTAGAGACCGATTTAGTGATAAAATGGCCGTACTTTTGACTAGACTTGTATCGGGTGAGTGTATGACTGGCGAGTGCGATTGTTGACTGACTCAACGACTGTTGCAGCTAGCCGGTTAGCCGGCGCAGCGATGACGTATTTTTGTTTTGATAAGCGCATGCGCAGGTAATACGGTGCGTTCAATATATTCAACGTTATGATGGCATAAAAAAAAGTAAGATAGTTAGGTTTAAGAGATTTTGGTAATATTTAGTTAATAGTTCAGTTTTATTAGATTATAGAAGCTTGTAAATAAATAGGTAATATTCTCCATTTCAATTATTGTTTACTTTAATGCACGAAAATTAAGTTATATGTACGTATATACGTTACAAAATATGCGTTAATTTTTTTTATATCTGTACCAGACGAGCTCTACCCATTCCATACTTGATACCACTCGCTGTGAGTTCCGATGGCAAACGTGCAATTCCAGCACATCGTGACACATGCCGTTGCTTAACAGGTGTTGAAATTTTTAATTGTTTAGCCTTTCGAATTAGGCATCTATTATAATGATAATAGCATCCTTTGACTTCGATGCCATTATATACTTTGGCTACTGCTTTCATTGCAGCCGTTTCGTAGTCCATTGTTACTTCCAAGGGCTTCCAGTCAGGAAAGACTGATTTAATGAGTCGAAATTGGATCTCATGTCTTTTGGCTTTCATCAGGAAGTAAACAAAAAAGTATCGGAGTCACAGATTCAATATTCTCTTTATAAGCATGGATTGAATATAACTGCCTAAACACCTTTGGGCAGGATTTGAAAGTGCCATCGCATAATATATGTCTAAAGCTCCCAACAATGGATCGGACATCTTTACGACAGAATATAAGTATTATTTTTCCATCGCTTTCACTATTGTAGTCAGCTAGCAAGAAATCCTGAATTTTTTTTGGAACTGTTACTTCAGTAGAAGACGTAAAACGCAATTTGGGCGCACCCAATATTTTGTTTTGGTTATTAAAAAGACCTGTTTTTTATTTTCGAAAGATGTTATTTCCGCCAGAAAATGCGAGGTCCAGCAGTTCCATACCAGCACTTTAATAGCTTCGATCGGAACCAGTTCCGTACAAGTAATTTAAAAGCCTCGATTGGAACCAGTTCCGTACAAGTAATTTAAAAGGCTTGTATGGAACCAATTCTGAAACTCCAGTTCTGTAGACGGCCGAAGGAGTCTAGACGGGTTAGTATAAAGTTAAATCCAATTTTGTGGGATCGCAAGCCCCATCCCGCGGCCGCCATCTTGAAAAAGGGTTACGAATGATTATTACGCCATATCTACTATCTACTGCCGCTTGAACTCCTAACCCCGAGAGGAAAGCCTGCGCCAGAGCCGCGTCCGTTAATCAGCAGGTATATCGGCGGAGCGCGCCCGGGAGAGACTTAGAACTCTGCCGGTCCGCCAAGCCCGCAACTTGCTCGCCGCGCGTCGCAGGCAACTCAGGCGCCGGAGGTCGCTTAACGACCTCCGTCCTCCATGAGCGCAGGCCTGGGGGTGGCGGGTGAGGCCACCTGTCACCCCAGCAGAAGCAGGCCGGGACGGTGGGGCAACTAGCGCCCCTCCCCCAAACCGGGGCAAGACGGGGACACCGTGGTTCCCAAACCCGAGGGGGCCATCTCGAAACCGGAGATGGCCCAGGGTCAGTCGGGGTGCGAGGGATATGCTCTATGGGCAACCTTACACCCCGGCGTCTGTAGACCCGAGACGGCGTGCGGTTTTAGTCGGTTCAAGCCCGACATAACCGCCCCCGCTGGCACGCGGGGGGGTATCCGAAGGGATTTCCGCACGATAAAAAAAAAAAAAAAAAAGGTATATCGGCTTGTAAGTAAAGTTGACTAGGACTCGATTATCTTGATGGGAGGTTTAGAAGGTGAAGGAACAACCATATTTTGCTTTTGTTACTCTAAACGTACACTTGCAGATCATTTCTTTAATTGACATTTTTTGGGGTAAAAACGCCAGAACTATTTCTAAAAATTATCAGGAAGTATAGAACTCAGCGGCATGCGAAAGGAACTCACCTTTTTTTGATCTGCTGCAAAGTGATCTGCTACGGGAAGTTAGCAGATAATTTTTTTAATTGACATTTTTTGGGGTAAATACGCCAGAACTATTTCTAAAAACTATCAGGAACTATAGAACGCAGCTGCATGCGAAAGGAACTCACCTTTTTTTTGATCTGCTGCAAAGTGATCTACTACGGGAAGTTAGCAGATCATTTCTTTAATTGACATTTTTTGGGGTAAAAACGCCAGAACTATTTCTAAAAACTATCAGATACTATAGAACTCAGCTGCATGCGAAAGGAATTCACCTTTTTTTTGATCTGCTGCAAAATGATCTGCTACGGGAAGTTAGCAGATCATTTTGTTAATTGTCATTTTTTGGGGTAAAAACGCCAGAACTATTTCTTAAAACTATCAGGAACTATAGAACTCAGCTGCATGCGAAAGGAACTCACCTTTTTTTTTGATCTGCTGCAAAGTGATCTGCTACGGGAAGTTAGCAGATCATTTTGTTAATTGTCTTTTTTTGGGGTAAATACGCCAGAACTATTTCTAAAAACTATCAGGAACTATAGAACTCAGCTGCATGCGAAAGGAACACACCTTTTTTTTGATCTGCTGCAAAGTGATCTACTACGGGAAGTTAGCAGATCAATTCTTTAATTGATATTTTTTGGGGTAAAAACGCCAGAACTATTTCTAAAAACTATCAGGAAGTATAGAACTCAGCTGCATGCGAAAGGAACTCACCTTTTTTTGATCTGCTGCAAAGTGATCTGCTACATGAAGTTAGCAGATCATTTTTTTAATTGACATTTTTTGGGGTAAAAACGCCAGAACTATTTCTAAAAACTATCAGGAAGTAGAGAACTCAGCTGCATGCGAAAGGAACTCACCTTTTTTTTTTATCTGCTGCAAAGTGATCTGCTACGTGAAGTTAGCAGATCATTTTTTTAATTGACATTTTTTGGGGTAAAAACGCCAGAACTATTTCTAAAAACTATCAGGAAGTATAGAACTCAGCTGCATGCGAAAGGAACTCACTTTTTTTTTGATCTGCTGGACAATGATCTGCTAAGTTCACACACACAGGTTACGTCGCGTTATTTATCTGTATGGTGACGAAAGCCATACACCTGGAGTTGGTTTCGGATCTTAGCAGTACAGCATTTTTAGCAGCCCTTCGGAGAATGGCTGCCAGGAGAGGAGCACCTCGACATATGTTTAGCGATAACGGTAGCAATTTTGTCGGGGCTAACCGAAATCTAAATCAAGAATTTCATAATCTGAAGAGTACCTTAGATGAAGCATTCTTTAAAGAAATTACCGATCTTAAAATCGAGTGGCATTTTAACGCACCATCTTTCCCTTCAGGAGGAGGATACTGGGAGCGAGGTATTCGTAGCATAAAATATCACCTTAAGCGTATCGTAGGCAACCAAAGGCTGATCTTCGAGGAGTTCAGCACACTTCTATCACAGTTAGAAGCATGTATAAACTCGCGTCCGTTGTGTCCATTGTCTGAAGATGTGGAAGATTTAGATTTCTTGACACCGTCACATTTCCTTGCTGGAAGAGCGGGAAATACTATTATAGAAACCGCACAGGATGCGAGAACTCGATGGCATTTCGCCCATAAGCTAGCACAGGATATCTGGAAACGTTTTAAGGTTGAATACCTTACGCAATTATCAGTACGAAGCAAGTGGTTTAAGAAGCAAGAAAATTTAAAGATCGGTGATATGGTAACTATTCACGACGACAATCTACCCGCTGGTAAATGGATGATGGGTCGAGTTGTTGAAGTACATAAGGGGTCTGACGGATTAGTGAGAATAGTCTCCTTAAAAATGAGGAATGGAGTCATACAGAGGCCAATAGTCAAACTTTCAATATTACCTATACCCCCGTCGAGCTTAACTGTGGTACCAGATGAACAAGACACGGCAAATATAACTAGCAGCAAGACTCGGTTGAAACCTAACAAAGGCTTTTTGGCTATTTGTTTATCGTTGTTTTTACTTATAACTACCTTAGCGAGCAGTTCCTATGCAGCGTACAATATAACACAACTAAACAAGACTCGGTTGAAACCTAACAAAGGCTTTTTGGCTATTTGTTTATCGTTGTTTTTACTTATAACTACCTTAGCGAGCAGTTCCTATGCAGCGTACAATATAACACAACTAAACAAGACTCGGTTGAAACCTAACAAAGGCTTTTTGGCTATTTGTTTATCGTTGTTTTTACTTATAACTACCTTAGCGAGCAGTTCCTATGCAGCGTACAATATAACACAACTAAACAAGACTCGGTTGAAACCTAACAAAGGCTTTTTGGCTATTTGTTTATCGTTGTTTTTACTTATAACTACCTTAGCAAGCAGTTCCTATGCAGCGTACAATATAACACAACTAAACAAGACTCGGTTGAAACCTAACAAAGGCTTTTTGGCTATTTGTTTATCGTTGTTTTTACTTATAACTACCTTAGCGAGCAGTTCCTATGCAGCGTACAATATAACACAACTAAACAAGACTCGGTTGAAACCTAACAAAGGCTTTTTGGCTATTTGTTTATCGTTGTTTTTACTTATAACTACCTTAGCGAGCAGTTCCTATGCAGCGTACAATATAACACAACTAAACAAGACTCGGTTGAAACCTAACAAAGGCTTTTTGGCTATTTGTTTATCGTTGTTTTTACTTATAACTACCTTAGCGAGCAGTTCCTATGCAGCGTACAATATAGCACAACTAAACAAGACTCGGTTGAAACCTAACAAAGGCTTTTTGGCTATTTGTTTATCGTTGTTTTTACTTATAACTACCTTAGCGAGCAGTTCCTATGCAGCGTACAATATAACACAACTAAACAAGACTCGGTTGAAACCTAACAAAGGCTTTTTGGCTATTTGTTTATCGTTGTTTTTACTTATAACTACCTTAGCGAGCAGTTCCTATGCAGCGTACAATATAACACAACTAAACAAGACTCGGTTGAAACCTAACAAAGGCTTTTTGGCTATTTGTTTATCGTTGTTTTTACTTATAACTACCTTAGCGAGCAGTTCCTATGCAGCGTACAATATAGCACAACTAAACAAGCATCAAAGGTTGTTCTTCGACAAAATTAGCAACATGAAATTAATACGAGATCAATTTAAACTTGTTGTTTACTACAATATGGGCCCTTACTGGAACGGGAGACGGCCTCTGTGGCGTAGCGGTAGTGCATTCGACTGCTACGACAGAGGGCGCGGGTTCGATTCCTGCTCAGTGCAAATATTTGTATGCATGAATATATCTATTTGCATTGGTCTGGGTGTTTCTATGTATAATATGTATGTATTTACAAAAAAAAAAAAAAAGTATATAAGTATGTGTTCGCGCCGTGCCTTAATGAGACGGTCAACGCGTATGTAAAACCGGTTCCCCGGCCGGCCCACTGGCCGCCCCACCTCACCGGATCAACCACTATTCATTCGGCTAGCTTAGCTTAAGCATTACCTATTTTCTACTGTTGAAATATTTAAATTACATACTAATATTGGAAGTGTCCGTTTTTCATTCAGTACATATCTACAAGACCCCAATATTTTACATGGTGACCCCGACGTGATTTGCATTTTGCACGCCCTGCAAGCTGAGTTGTGAAGGACAAAAGGTCACGGATCCCGTTCGCCGCTTTGGACTACTGAATCTGGAGTGATAGGAGACTATTCCTGTCGTCTGGTGCAATCTACACATTTACGAAGACGGAGAACGCGAAGATTAGAATTTCTTTGAAACCGGATTCAACGTGATAACCTTTGGACCCATACCACAGCTTCCAGCCAGCCCTCGCTTCAAGCCAGCCGGTCATCGTACGACGCCCGCAGCCAAGGTTTAGCCAGGGAAGTGTACCAATCCTTCTTTTCCTACCTCTTATGTCTAATCCCTTGTTTCCATTTTATTTGATTTTAAGTTGTCAATTCTAATACGTGCAAATCTTACCTTCAATTAATTATTAAAGCTTTGCCTATTTCTTTGCAAACGAAAAATAAGTTAACGCTTGATACCTACACTTACAATTAATATCTCAGCTTACTACGACGCTTAACATGCATTCTTTTGTGCACAAGTTTTAATTAATACCGCTTATTTTGGAATAATATAAGCTTGCAAATTAAAGTATCATTTGTAGTAGTAATTTAAAGTTCTATATTTGATAAATTTGTTCCCTTGTCTTACTTCTATATAATCATTTTGTGTGAATAATATTTTTTGTTCGTAAGTTTATTATTGTAATAAATTGTTGAGGTCTGTCTATTGTTCGGCCTAGTACGAGCGAGGTAGGTACCTATACTCGTTATCGTTGTACCTGCGTAGGTATATTATTAGTGGATTTACTTGTTTAAATTTATTTATTCACTTGTTTTGCTTAATTACGTTTACCTACAGTTGATGAAAAAGATGACTGACACATCTTCCCTTTTCATTACTAGGAGTTCAATCAAAGGCCGCATTACTAAGTTTAGAAATTATATAGCTAAATTAAATGGGCTAGATACTATTTCATCGCAAGACATAAATGAGCTTGCACTGAGGTTGGATCGATTTCGTGACTTATTCACACAGATTGACGCGTTACAAACGCAAATTGAGATTTCGTCTCCGACCACATTGGAAGCTGAACTTGATGCGCGTGAGGATATAGAACAAGATTTCTGTTCATTAATAACGAGCGCTCAGAAATTGCTGGATGCATCGAGCGATAAGTCTGAATTCACTGCTATTAAACCTGAGGACTCACAATCGCTTTGCAGTCATCATGGCGGTGATGTCAATTTTAGATTGCCTATTATTAAAATCACAAATTTTGATGGTACACCTTTTAAGTGGCTAGAATTTCGAGACACATTTAAATCTTTGATTCATGATAACGATCATATAAAGCCCATACACAAATTTCATTACCTAAACTCCTATTTAGGGGGAGAAGCTTCTCAAGTGATTGAAAACTTGGAGGTTACCAGTTCCAATTACGCGGAGGCCTGGGAACTCCTTTGCGAGAGGTATAATAACAAAAAACAGTTAATAAGCAACCATCTCGACTCTTTACTTAATATTCCGCCAGTAGGTCGCGACTCGAGTAAGGGCTTAAGGAACTTAGTGGATCATGTTTCTAAGAATTTACGGGCTCTCACTACACTGGGCCAATCCACTGATAACTGGGATGCAATGATTATTCATATGGTCTCTAAAAAGCTCGACAGCAGCACTCATTTAAAATGGGAGGAGCATACTAACTCGCTTGAAAACATGGCTTTGCTTACCGATTTCAACAAGTTTTTGAAGGCTCGAGCTTACAATTTAGAGTCTGTCCAACGAAATAAACCGGAGCGTGTCGTTTCTCATCCAAATTTAAATAAATCACCGATGAAATCATTGCAAATTTCAGCCACTCCCGGTGCTCCAGCTACGGCTTCTGCTACCTGTGTCTTCTGTGGCGGAGGGCACCGCATCTATGACTGCTCATCTTTCCTCTCTAAGTCCATCGAGGATAGGATTTCCGAGGCGGTAAAAATTAAACTTTGTATAAATTGTCTACGCAAGGGTCACTCCTCGCATCGCTGTCGGTTGGGCCCCTGTTCGAAATGCAAAAGGCGCCACAACACTTTGTTGCATAGAGAGGTACCTCAGGCTGGCAATCCTCCGGTAGATCCGCCACAGCAGCCCGACAACCAGGTCACGGCCGGCATGGCGACGTCTTACAACAATGTTTTACTGTCTACGGCGCTCATTGATGTTGTTAACCCGAAGACCAACGCTTTTCAAACCGTTAGATGCCTGTTAGATAGCGGGAGTCAAACTTCTTTAATTACTTCTAGCCTTAAGCAACAGTTGCAGTTGGCTCCTCAGCTCAATAATACAAGCGTAGTAGGTGTAGGAAATATTCCGCTGTCTGCTACACCCGAGCGTTGTGACATACGCATCAAATCTAAACATGATAAAAAACTTATATTGAATACGTCATGTCTAGTTTTACCTACTATTTCCGGTAGAATACCGCACGAATATTTTAATGTTTCGCAATTTAAACTCCCTCCTAAAATCAAACTCGCAGATCCTAACTTCAATCACCCAGCAAACATTGATGTGCTAATCGGTGCCGATCTCTTTTGGTACCTCATTGGATCCGAGCAGATTGCGTTAGGAAAAGGCCTGCCTATTATGCGTAAGTCTAGGCTAGGCTGGATATTAGCAGGCCCTATGTATGAGAAAACTCCTTCAAAACATTCTTCATTTCATTCACTCATTCATTGTAACTATACTACCACAAATCACACTTTAGATGAGGAGTTAACGAAGTTTTGGCAGCTGGAGCAGATTCCCCAGCCTACAGCACTTCGCACGGATGTAGAATCCGAATGTGAACATCATTTTATCACACATACATACCGCAATAAAGATGGTAGGTTTTGTGTACGACTCCCTTTAATTACTGAGCCCGATTGTTTAGGTGATTCGTATAGGCTGGTTTCATCGGCTTGGAAAAGCGATTTAAAAGGAACCCCGAACTTAAAACCTCGTATCAACAATTCATATCAGAGTATGCTAACCTAGGGCATCTTTCTGAGTCAAAAATGAAGCTGCCTAACAATTCTTTTTTCGTTCCACATCATGTTGTACTCAAACCCTCTAGTGAGTCCACTAAAACTCGCGTTGTTTTCAACGGTAGTGCCGCCACCACTTCTGGTTATTCAATAAATGATCTTCAGATGGTGGGGCCATGCATACAAGACTCGCTTTTCAATATTCTACTTAGATTTAGAACATATAAACATGTATTAACAGGTGATGTGGAAAAAATGTATCGTCAGATTTTTATTCAAGACTGTGACTGCGATTTACAACTAATACTATGGCGAAACAATCAAAACGAACAATTAAAAACGTTACAACTTAAAACGGTCACATACGGATATTCTAGTGCCAGTTTTTTAAGCACGCGTTGCTTATGGCAATTGGGAGAAGACTCCGTAGATACTAATGTTAGAACTATAATACAAAACGATTTTCTAGTTGATGATTTATTAACAGGGGCAGACTCAGAAGATGAATTGTTGAATATTAAGGTATCAATTGAGAAGGCCTTATCGGCTGGTTGTTTTCCTCTACGAAAATTTCGTTCAAACTCAAAGCTCATTTTAAGTGCTTGTCAAGGTCTCAGCCCCCAAGGCAGTCTTATACTCAGTTCACACTCACACACCCTAGGAGTAGGCTGGGATTCTGATGCTGACACTATACATTTTCCCACTCAATACTTTACAAAAAATGATTCCCCTACTAAAAGGTCTATTTTATCTGATATCTGCAAAATATTTGACCCTTTAGGTCTTCTATGTTTAGTGACTATAGTGCCTAAAATTTTAATACAAAAGCTATGGCTTGCTAAACTTAATTGGGATGAACCCGTGCCTGATTTCATTGAAAAATCTTGGCAACAATTTGCGAATGGGTTGACTCAGTTAAAATCGCTCTGCATACCGCGGCACGTGATATGTGATGCCCCTAGCTATATAGAAATGCATTGTTTTTGCGATAGTAGCAACAGCGCGTATGCTGCTTGTATTTACTTAAAGTCTATGAATCACCGAGGTGATATCGCTGTCCGTCTCCTTTGCGCGAAGGCTCGCGTGAGTCCGGTCGCGCCGACTACTATTCCTAGACTGGAGCTCTGTGCCTCACTACTTGGCGCTCAGCTGGCCACTGCAGTCGTGAGCACGCTGCGCTGTCGCATAACGCGTATTTGTTATTGGACTGACTCATCAATTGTATTAGCGTGGTTACAAACTAGTCCTAATAAATTAAAAACGTTTGTATCGAACAGAGTGGCTACTATTTTAGAGCTAACTGAAGGTTCTAGCTGGCGTCACGTGCCTACTGCATTTAACGCTGCGGATTATGCTTCGCGTGGTGTTGATCCACACAAATTAAATCAGTTGGACATGTGGTGGAACGGGCCCCCTTTTTTATATGAACCTGAATGCAATTGGCCCCGATTGGGCACTGATAGACTAAATGACAACGATACTCCAGAAGTAAAAATTAACCTAACGATAACAAGCAAAGATCAGATAAATGAAACATTAATTGATTTTAATAAATATTCTAAACTAAAACATATTCAACGTTCTTTTGCGTATTTGCTTAGGTTTTTGCACAACTGTCGCAATATTAACAGTAAAACTATAGGAGTTTTGCAGCCTGAGGAACTCGAATCTTCCTTTAAACAATTAGTGAAATTGTCACAATTTGATAGTTTCCCTATTGAATTAAATATTCTTCGGAATAAACAAACCCTTAATTCGAAGAATTCTCTCGTATCATTAAATCCCTTTTTGGATAGTGAACACATTTTACGTGTAGGTGGACGCTTAAATTCACCCTTTTACTCTTTCGAGAAGCGCCATCCTATGCTTTTACACGCTAAACATAGGCTTGCTAGATTGCTCTTTCAGCAGGAGCACTTGCGCCTTCTTCACGCTGGGCCACAGCTCCTCCTTGGCTCCATACGGGAGTACATCTGGACTATAGGCGGCCGTGACCTGGCTCGCACTGTCGCTCGGCAGTGTGTTACATGCCGGCGTGTCGCTGCTAGATCCATCACTCCCCTTATGGGAGCGTTGCCCCCTGCGCGCATAACTCCTGATTTCCCATTTATTAGTGTTGGTGTCGATTTCGCGGGACCTTTTCTAATTACTGATAGGAAGGGAAGAGGTTGTAAAATTACTAAATGTTATTTAGCGATATTTGTTTGTACTAGGTTTAAGTGTGTTCATTTAGAGGCCGTAAGTCAACTATCAAAAGAAGCCTTTATTTTATCTTTACGCCGTTTTATCTCAAGACGTGGGAAGCCACGTGAAATTTACTGCGATAATGGTAGAAACTTTGTTGCAGCCGCCAAAGAGATTGGTGATTTTTTAAAGTCAAATTCTTTGTCTATTTCCTCGTTCGCATCCGATGAAGGTATTAAGTTCAATTTCCAGCCAGCTTATGCCCCACATTTTGGGGGATTGTTTGAATCAGGTGTTAAGTCGGCAAAGCACCACCTAAAAAGAATTCTAGGGAACTGTCATCTCACTTTCGAGGAATTGGCAACTTTGTTTCATCAAATTGAAGCAATCCTTAATAGTCGTCCTCTGTGTCCTCTCTCTTCTTCTCCTAATGACTTCCAACCCTTAACTCCAGGTCACTTCCTTATCGGCCGCGCCTTGACGTCTCTGCCATCACCCATTTTGGAGATCTTAAGGCCTAACTCTAAATTAGATCAGTTCCAGAGAATTGAAGCAATGCGGCAACACTTTTGGAAGCGCTGGCAGTTGGAGTACATCACCGAGCTCCAACAGCGGACCAAGTGGCGCGTTCCTGATCGCCCCATTCAGTTGGGCGACTTGGTTCTTGTTAAGGAAGAGAACGCACCCGCTTTACACTGGCGTCTTGGACGGATCTCCAAATTGTTTCCCGGATCTGACGGGATCTCACGTGTGGCTGATGTCACCACTATTGCTGGCACCTACAGAAGGGGTGTGAAATACCTATGCCCTTTATTTGACGATCCATTGAAGGACTCCGTCTTCAAGGGCCCCCAGGATGTTCGCGCCGTGCCTTAATGAGACGGTCAACGCGTATGTAAAACCGGTTCCCCGGCCGGCCCACTGGCCGCCCCACCTCACCGGATCAACCACTATTCATTCGGCTAGCTTAGCTTAAGCATTACCTATTTTCTACTGTTGAAATATTTAAATTACATACTAATATTGGAAGTGTCCGTTTTTCATTCAGTACATATCTACAAGACCCCAGTATTTTACAGTATGTTTATCCGCATTCTGGATCCCATAACACAAGCTAGTTAAACTATGCTTACTTTGGGTCTAGAAAGCGCTGTGTAGAATGTCGTAGAATATTTATTATTATTTCCTTTATTTAACTTTAAATACTTATCAATTATATTTTTAAATACATTCTATATATATAAAAAAAAACAAATATATTTAAAAATATAAAAAACTGTGCTCCACCGGTATCGGGTACAGGGACCAAGCTACCGCTAACGCTTTCTTGTAATCTATCCAGCATGCTGCCAGTTCCTTAGTACGACGGCGAGCTTGTTGGCTAATAGCCATATCAATGAGGAGGAGCTCCTTAGTACCCCGGGCCCCATTCCTACATCCATTCTGAGAGGCACACATAATAGAATTATTATTTATATGATTGTTAATTTTAGCTCTCAGAATGGATGTAAGAAGTTTATAAACCGTTGGCAGACATGTAATCGGTCTATAATTATTGGGCTCCAGAGTACTACCTGTTTTATGGAGCAGGTGGGTAACCCCGGTTGTCATAAAAGCTGGTAGCGTCCCAGATTCTACAGCAGATTGAAACTGTGAAGCCAAAAGAGCGTGCGAACTCCGTAGCCATTTAAGCCAGAAATTGTGCAATCCGTCCGGTCCCGGGGATTTCCAATTAGACAGCGGACGGACCGCACAATCTACATCAATGGCATCGATATATATATCTTTCATTTCAGGAATGGACTCGCACGCTCTCTCTACCTCACACATCCAATCACCTTCAATGTGACTAACGGGCACCGACCAGATGCTGCGCCAAAACGCATTTGTGGCTGCAGCCTCCGGCCGTCGCACGTCGTCCACACTTTCATCTGGTTGCTCCCAGCTTCTATATACCCACCTCTGGTCTCTTCGGAACATGCGATTAACGGTAAATCGATCGACGCGTTTTCTGTATCTGCGAATACGGTTTGCCCATGCACAGACTTTCTGCTTCAGGAAATCAATGCGCTCTGTGATCCGAGACGTATATTCTTGGGGACTGATACCAGTTCCCGCAAACGCTCGGGTCACATAGCGCATCACTCTCGGGCGAGTATTACCCGACCTGAAGCAGATTAGCTTACTGATGAGCACCCTTGCCTCGGCCACACGTCGCTCAATCCTGCATTGCCATGCTGGTATGGTAGACTTAGGTCGTATGGCAGGATCTTTATTAGGGAATTTAACACCTGCCATACGACATGCCACTACAGCAGTACAATACAGGATTGAATGAGTGTCCCCGAGATTTTCGCTGTTATCTAGATAACTAGGTAATAGCGAATCAAGGGCGCTCACCAGAGCCATATTTCGTCTGTGTATAGGCAAACGAGGCAGACGTGGCCTGTTATTCAGGGGCATCGATCGATATTCCCGCAACGCACATTCCAAAGCCTCCTTAATATGTTCATTGTACTGAATACTTACTGGAATAAGTGTGTCATCCCCTGTCTCTTCATTCATTTGACTTACAGGCACTGGTGCAGGTGTTGAAGCAGGAGCCGGGGCGGGGGTGACACAGATATTTCGCAAGCATTCTTGCCGTAGAGTCTCAAGTACGGTTTCATTCAACATGCGATTGCGTTGAATGACCCGCACTTGGTCCGATAGTCGTTGTGACGATGTGTTGACGGAAGGTTCAAGCGCCTGAAACAAAGGAAGCATTCGGGTACGGTACGCACTGAGGTTAGTTCCCCCCTCTGTTGCCGCAAAATATGCCTGCATGACATTTTCGTTTATTGATGGTGTCCATCGCATGCGGTGCACATCACCACCGGCAGCGGGGGCCCTGTTCGAAGCCGGAGGACGTCGGGGTCCCAAGCATATCGGTGGCCGGCCTCTCCCCGGCCGACGTACAGGTGTTGGCGACGTCGGCGGGGAGAAGAACTCGTCGCTCGAAGAGGAGCTCGACGCCGCTGGTTCCGTTGGTGGGGGCTGCGCGGCGGAGCTTAGCGACGAGTCCGGAGGTGTAGCATGTGCACTAGCGTTCCTCCTAGCTTGTGCGCGGGTCAACATACTGTCTTCGTCATTGATTGATTTTGCTTATTTATTTTCGTATTTCATTAGTGACATCTGTCAGTGCTGCGGAAGTTTTGTTTTGTTTTGGTATTATTATTTCCTTTATTACATTTTAAACACATATAAATTATATTTTTAAATACATTCCATATATATAAAAAAAAAACAAATATATTTAAAAATATAAAAAATAGTAACCCACCGGCATCGGGTACAGGGACCAAGCTACCGGTGGTTAGGGCTCCAGACAGAGGAATCTCCTCACAATACGTGCCGTGTCGAGGAGCACTGCCTTCTGCATCAAGCCCTTGACCCAACTGCCTAACGCGAGCCTCTGGAGATGTTGTTCGAGGCTCTTGGCAATCAGTCCGTGAACCGATACAACTATCGGAACAATAATCGCCGAATCCATACACCACATGTCGACAACCTCGTGAGCCAAATCCAAATATTTAATTTGTTTTTCTTTTTCGGCTTTCACAAGATTCTCGTCATGTGGAATGGTGATATCGATAATTATTGCGCGGCGCTCTGACCGATCTATCAACACTATATCAGGTTTATTAGCTACAATAGTCCTATCAGTGATGATAGATCGATCCCAGTACAACGTGATGTGCCCATTTTCGAGAACTGCGTCGGGCACATACCTATAGTACGGTACCTCTGATTCCACAAGGTTGTACTTTAGAGCAAGCTGTTGATGAACAATCCTGGCTACTTGGTTATGTCTATGCAAATACTCGCCGTTGGCAAGACGAGAACAACCAGAAATTATATGTCTAAGGGATTCTCCGGGACGGTGGCACGCCCGACATATGTCAACCGTACCATCCCTTAGTATATACTTCCGATAGTTATTCGTCATCACAACTTCGTCCATAATTGCGAAAACAAAACCTTCGGTTTCTCCAAATAGATCACCGAAGCGTAGCCAAGACACAGATGCTGGTAAGTCTATATCAGGCCCATGGAGAGCCCGATAGAAACGTCCATGCAACTCCTTGCTCTTCCATACATCCATACGGTCATTAATACTTAATACCACAGGTTTGCGCCAGTTCTCTTTAGCCAAAGCTAGCGGGGTAAGTCCGTTGTCCACCCCTACTACATCACGATGCATATCAGCTTCATTGTGTAGGAAGTATTCCCTGAGGTTGCACACCTCACGGTTATGGAGGGATTTGGCATTTAAAAAGCCACGTCCCCCGCATTTCCGCGGTATGTACAACCTCATCACAGATGAACGCGGATGATGCATTCGGTATGCAGTAAGAAGCGTACGGACTTTCCGATCCAGGGTGTCTAATTCAGTCTGAGTCCACCTGAGTATGCCGAAGGAGTACATTAAAACCAGCATGACCCAACCGTTATAGGCGCGCACCTTATTACCGCCTGACAAAAGACTTTTAAGAACTTTTTTCAAGCGGCCAAAGAAACGTTCCTGTAACGATTGCTTCATGCTAGCTTCTGTAATGCCTAATGCCTGCGACATACCCAGGTATTTATAGGTGTCGTTTGCAGAGAGAGACCTGAGTTTTGTGGAATCTGAAAGCTCAACCCCGTCAGATTCCACAATCTCACCTCTTTTTACATGCATGACCGCACATTTGTCCACACCAAATTCCATCCTGATAGAGTTACTAAAGGTTTCAGTTATCTTTAATAACGCTATCAGTTGGGAATTGTTGGGGGCAAATAATTTAAGATCATCCATGTAAAGGAGGTGGGATATAACCTGACCATCTCTCCGCAATCGACAGCCTAACCCTGAACTCTCCAGCATATAACTGAGAGGGTTCAGTGCCAGGCAAAACCATAATGGACTAAGACTATCACCCTGGAATATACCCCGCTCTATCTTTATCAGCCCGCCATTCTCGCAGATCCGTCGACACCCTGGATAGCAAAGGACGGTACTCCATTGCCCCATACATGCCTTCAGGAAGGTACATAGAGTTGTATCAATTTTATACAACTCAAGCACCCTCAAGAGCCATGTATGCGGCACGGAGTCATAGGCCTTTTTATAGTCTATCCAACATGTCGCCAGGTCCTTACGACTACGGCGTGCCTGTTGGCTAATGGCCATATCAATTATAAGGGGCTCTTTAGTGCCACGAGCCCCACTTCTACATCCATTCTGAGAGACAGACATGATAGAATTGTCGGTTAAGTGTGAGGATATTTTTACTCTCAGGATGGATGTAAGAAGCTTATAGACCGTAGGTAGACATGTAATCGGTCTATAATTTTTAGGGTCCGAAGCACTACCGGACTTGTAAAGAAGGTGGGTTACTCCAGTGGTCATGAAATTGGGAATCAATCCTGATTCAAGACATGATTGGAATTGAGAGAGAGATTTTAAACGACCGTGTGAGCTTTTAAGCCATTTTAACCAAAAATTATGCAGTCCGTCTGGTCCCGCTGACTTCCAGTTAGGCAACAGACGGACTGCATCGGTTACATCCTCTTGCAGTATAATAATCGGATCCATGATCTTAATAGGCTCACACGATCGCTCAACATCCCGCATCCAATCACCCTCTGTATGACTGACGGCATCGACCAGATATTACGCCAGAATGTATTAGTAATATCATCACCTGGTCGATGCACGTCAGTCCCAGTCGAATCAGGGCGCTCCCAATTTCTGTAGACCCACCTTTGGTCCCTTTGGAACGTGCGACTCTGAGAATATCGTTCCACTCTTTTTTTATACCGTCGAATCCGGTTTGCCCACGCATAAACTTTTTGTTTCAGGAAGTCAATGCGCTCTGTGACCCGTGCCAAAAATTCTCGGGGCCTAATGTCAGTCAAACAGTAGCCTATTTTTGTGCCTAACATAAAATTATATTTATTTTAAAATCTGTTATACAAATAAACCACCAATAGTGCAATATACGTTCAGAATACAAAAATAGATTTAAATTGATTATAAAAACTACAAATATGCAACCAGAAATATATTCACCCTTATATACAGCACCCATTGACATGACAGTTTGCCTGTCAAACAATAAATAATGAAAATGCACAAAAATAGCAATGAATGATGATAACAAGAGCCAAGGCAAGAGCAGCAGCACGCCCAACAACCCCGGACTCGCCGCCCAGCTCCGTCCAACAGCCACCAGCAAGTTCTCTGGGTGTGACGTCGAGCTCAAGTTCTAGCGACGAGTTTTTCTCCCCGCCGACGTCGCCAACACCTGTACGTCGGCAGGGGAGAGGCCGGCCACCGACTGGCTTGGAGCCCCGACGCCCACCGGCTTCGAATAGGGCCCCCGCTACCGGTGGTGATGTGCACCGCATGCGATGGACTACTTCCATGAACGAAAACGTCATGCGGGCATATTTTGTGGCTACAGAGGGAGGAGTCAACCTCACTGCGTACCGTGTTCGTATGCTGCCTTTGTTTCAGGTACTTGAACCAACTGTAAACGTATCGGCACAACGGCTATCGGATCAAGTGCGGGCCATCCAACGTTGTCATTTGTTGGATGAATCTGTACTTGAGAGGCTACGCTCTAACATACGAAGTAGCCCGGGTACCACCCCTTGTTCGCAAATTGTGAGACAACCAGCCACGGAGACCATCTCACAATTCATCTGTAGCGAAGAAGTGATTGATACCAGGGCTATAGATGTAAGTACCGAGTACAACGAACAATTAAGGAGCGCTTTGGAATGTGCTATGCGGGAATATCGACCCATACCTTCTGGTAATAGACCTCGCCTACCACGTTTGCCAACGCATAAAAAGAATGTAGCGCTAGTGTGTGCCCTGGATTCGTTATTATCAGATTATTTTGATAATAGCGAAGATCTCGGTGATACACATTCAATTTTATATTGCGCGGCCGTCGCAGCATGTCGAGTAGCTAATGTTCAATTTCCAAAATGCGACATAGCTACTCGACCGAAATCTGCTGTGCCGGCTTGGCAATTTAGAATTGAGCGACGTATTGCCGAGACTAGGGCACTCATTGGAAAGCTCATTTGTTTCAGGTCGGGCAACACACGCCCAAGAGTGATGCGCTTTGTGAGTCGAGCTTTGTGAGCTTTGTGTTTTTTTTTATTATTATTATTATTAGCTTTAGAAAAATATCAAAAATATCTTGAGCAAACTTGCGCACGAGTTAGTTCACTATCACAGTGTGACGTAATTCTGTTGCAGTTACGTCACAGTTACCAAGAAATACAGTTCACTAACCAAGTACTACTTGGTCAGCATAATGACACGCGATCGCGCACGCGACGTGGTCTTATCAACGGTGTAGGATGCCTTGCGAATACATTATTCGGAGTATTGAACGATCATTTTGTCGAACAATATCAAAAGGACATCACTATGCTTCGAGAAAATCAAAGGTATTTAGCTACTTTATGGAAAAATCAGACATCGGTGGTTGAAGGAGAATACAATGTATTGCAAAGAATTGAGAAATCTATTAATAAACAGCATTAAGTAATTGACGAGCGTCTGAACGAGTTGGTTAATGCAACACTTATCATAAACGAGCACCTTAAAACGGTTGAAGTTCTGAATGACTTCACCATATCAGCCATGATTACCCAAACGCTTATTTCTAGTATCCGAGGGATTCAAGATAAATTGGTGGAGATCTTAGATTTAATAATTAAAGGTGGAGATGTTAACCGACGTTCATCATCAGCAATTTAATACGCACATTCTTTCTCCACAACAAATGTTAGAAGAACTGAACATCATAGCAGGACAGTTGACGAAAGACTTGTCACTACCTATTGAGCATAATACATCTAGAAATCGCTACGATTTATCAGTTATTGAAGGTCAGGGCTCGATTAACTAGTCATTATTTCATATTTGAAATAAACATACCCCTAGTTACTAGAGATAGTTACGAGCTATATCTAATTATTCCGATTCCTCTTCGACATGCAAATAGCACGATATCTATAGTACCGCTATCTGACGTACGTTGAGTACGTTGCAATAAATATGAAAAAGGACACATACCTACATTGCTTTAAATGAGAACGAAGTACAGCGGTGTGTGCACACTAGCTCATTTACCTACCTATGCTACGTGCACACCCTTATCTATAATCTAAAATCCGATAACAATTTAAGCCATCCTGACGCATCGTTGCGTAATTGCCAAACCATCACAGCTACATGCAATAACAAATGGATACAATTAAGTAACATCAATACTTATTTGTTTTATTGTTGTACTCAATGCACACTACGCTTTATGTGCGGAGATCAAGTTACCGTGGAACAAGTGCAGGGAGCACACGTCATTAAACTTGAGCCGAACTGTATTATCCGAGAGGACCATCTTACTGCATACGCTCAAAACACCAAATTATCGAATACATTAAGTTTTGATGCAGATGTTTATAGCCCACAGATTGCACATATTAATTATGTGATTAACATTTCTTTAACTCCACGCCAAAATGGAACCGCTGATTTAGATTTGGACGAATTAACTAAGCTTGGGGAAAAGATCAAAGATTTAAAAGCTGCCAACGTCACAGAGGATCATTATGAATTCTACCATCATGTGCATCACTATGCGATAAGCTACACTTTAGTGGCTGTTGCAATAGCAGCAGTAGCGGTGTTCCTGTGGCGGCGGAGTCGCCGGGCGGGCAGACGAATATCTGGGACGTGTCTAGGTGGCTCAGTTGGTCAGAGCATTCCCCCTGTAAGGGACTGGTCGCGGGTTCAAGTCCCGTCCTAGATGTTCTCTTTTTCCGATTTAAATCTTTAGAATAAAGTAAGCATACAAAATGCTTAAAAATTTAATTGAAAGAACTACATATTTCAAATAGCGTAGAATAACATATATGATTTTCAGAATCATCGGACGTCTCCAACACATCTAAGAACACATTTAAAGACACCGTTTCTAAGGGACCTTCTCGCCTTAACTGACCTTGAATTACTCATTTTAGAAACTGGATTGAAGGACGAACTTAATGTTGCTGTAGACCTGTGATGTCGAGGTGATGACTGAGCTGTAGTCCACAAACTGGGCTGGCCACATCTGCCGATGAACGATAATCTCAAGCGAGTCCTAGAGTGGTGACCTCGAATTGATACCTAAACAAAGGGCACACATGACAAAAACAGAAAAAAAACATGACACACCCCTACACTCCAGCCAGATGATTTGACAACCAGGAGCTGACTCGAATAGGATGGACTCCCTATAGATTTTGGGTTCCTTGCAAGAATATAAATATATTGCATAAATGACCGTATGTTTTGACGATGTTGACTTAGAAGTTTGATTTTCTCACAGCTTCAAGGCGTTTGTAGACTTGAATCTTTGGTAAGAATTTAAATTTGATGCCTCCACGTGTTCCTGAAAAAAAAGGTATTGACAGACAGTGAGATAGACAGATAGACTGACAGACAGACGGACAACGAAGTGATCCAATAAGGGTGCCAATTTTTCCTTTTGAGGTAAATCCTAAAAATCAGCAACTTCAAACTCAATTCGTATAAAAATAATGAAGAGCAGATATTGGTTATCACTTTCCAATGACTGACTTAAACCTGAACAGCCAATCGCGACAAAAACAATATTTTTTTAGATTTGGTATGTGTTTTATGACACGATAGGAGTAAGTGATTTAATTATACACATAGTTAAAGCAATACTGAATTGATTGAGGCCAAAGTTTAGATATATTAATATATTAAGTTAGTAAAGAGTTACACGCAGAAGCTCGTTTAACCCCCGCATAAATTGTACACTGGCGACTGAAACGGTCAAGTCCGAAACAGATTCTTTCAGAAAAACCCCTTTGATAGTTTTGTCACCTTATCATTAGAACTGAAACTTTCAAGCTAGTAGATTCTTGAAGTTGAAGCTTAATAACTTTAATTGCATTCAGTAGTAGTACTCTTTTTACTGGGCACCAAATATCTAGTGAAACGTTCAGTTTATACAATATAATTTATGCAACGATATGCAACATAAATGATCTTCATTCACCTCTCTCGTCTCACCGTGCACAAGTCTGTGAGGAGACTTGTGCACAGATATTTTGTTACGAGAAGTAGTTGCAACAAGGTTCGCGTAGTTTCGTGGTACGACTATGAACTTTTACTCACGTATATAAGGTTCAAAAGGGCTTATAATATTATGCCCGCTGCTCTTTTAGTGGGAAGTGGGAATTTAATTTGTATTCTGACGAAAATTTCAAGATATTTAAATATATTTATCAAAATGAACCGCATTTCTCCTAGTCACGTTTTAATTTGAGAATGGCTTTAATGATTTCATTCATCTTTTTTTAAATGTTTTCTAATACTTCGTAAAAGGTTCTTACATTAAAAAAATCAAGAAAATTTCGCAGAAACAGAAAATTTAAGAAAACTGAACGACCATAATATTAACCTTTAAAATGTAACCTTATGGCGTTTGACATACTTGTCCGTCGTTTTCATTGGCGTCATTGACATACAGAATACAGCTTTAATTAATGGCTTCTGCAGTAGAATCACCGCAATTTCGCCAATTTCAAGTGAAATATAATAAATGTTTATAAAATTATTAATGGCGAAGACGCCAATGTCAAGTTTTTTGGTATCACCACCAGTATCTTGCGCCAGAGCCTCGTCCGTTGTTTAGCAGGTGCACCGACTAGCAGGTGAGGTTGGCTTGGGCCTCGAGGATGTTGATGGGCCCTATACACCCGCCATTGACATAGGTATTGAACATCCATATTTTTTCATTGTTTTTCACATCACCACTTGTGTGTCGCCCGTTTCAGAATACCAACAAAACCTAATTAATTTTTTTTAGTCTTATTTTTCGAGCGCGTGCTTGAAAAAAATACGGAATAACATAAAGCATTATAATAAATAGGTATATAGATAAACACTATATATATTTTTTTAATAAATGATACTAAATTCAATATTCGTGTGTTTCTGGGGCTCTACCAAGATCTTAGGGGCCCCAGCCAACCTCGCCTGCAAACTGGTACACCTGCTGATGGAAGAGGCTCTGGCGCGTGTTTTCCTTTCGGGGTTGGGAGTTCAGGCGGCAATCGTACCCATTAAACCCGTATAATAATAATGCCAATCGTCCTAATGCCCTGGCCGACTGCTGCTTGCCCCGCTAAGGTTATCTCGCCGCCTCTCCCTTACTCTAGGGTGACGCGTGATATAACTCGATAAATAATAAAAATCGGTTGTCTGTAAAGTCGGTTTACTGACGAAAGTTGAACGTGACAACGTCATAAGAAAATACTGATAGAATTGTAAATGTATTATTGTATAGCAGCTGTCGACGCGGACGCATCGCTCACTCCAGTAGGAGAGAGACAGATATCTAACGCTGCCGAACGCGGAGGCCGATTGTGCCTCTTTGTCGCTCGTTCCGCGCTCTCGCTTGCACTTCAAGCCTTAAATGGAACGCCTCATGACGTCATGCTTTTTCGTGCGTGCAGCCGGCTCCATCGAATTATAAGACGTTGTCACGTCAATAATTTATTTATATCAGAATTCATCCATATTTTGTTAGTAAGAATAAGATAGATAGATAGATAGATAGAACTTATAGCTATGTTAGTGCATATGAATGCAATGCAATTGAGCCAGGTAGTTTATAATAGGGCAATCTAGTTTATTAGCAATAACGTTCAGGAGGCTGTTGCTGCTGGGGCACACTCTTTGCAGCAGAGACGCAGCACGCTTGCATCTGATCGCTGCGAAACCGTCGGTGAGTGCGTCCGCGTACATGCCGGACGCGCTAAAGGAGCGCGGCAACCCCAGCAGCATCCTGAACGCACTGTTGTACTGAACGCGAATAGCGTTGACGGCCCTCTGAGTGCAGTTAGTCCAAAGGCTACACGTGTAAAATGTTTGACAGTAAGATTTAAACAATGTTATTTTAACTGGACCAGTACAGCGGGCAAACCATCGAACCACCATGTTACATCTGACTGCCAACGCTCTTCGTTCCCTCTCTATAGAGGTGTAAGGAACTGGTCGCGGGTTCAAGTCCCGTCCTAGATGTTCTCTTTTTCCGATCTAAATCTATAGGAAAAAGTAAGCATACAAATTGCTTAAAATTTTAATTGAAGGGACAATTATTGGAAAAAATATCCAAATAATCCCACCGGTGGGGATAACTTTGTAGTGATATTATGGCACAGCCCCAATGAAGTGGTACTACAAGGGTTCCGATTCTTTTTTGTCATTTGTTGTGCTGAACCCTATAAACACTAATATCCATTAAATCATAATGTGTATATATACGGAAAGACATATACATTCTAGTTACATACAATTTCATCATTAGGTTCAATTGTAGCCACATTGTAAGGTAAGAGCTATTAATCTATATAAAAATCTTATGTCACCGAGTTTGTTATCGAACTCCTCGGAAACAGCTTGACCGATTCTTATGAGTTTTTTTGTGTTTATTTAGTAAGTCTTTACGCCATAGTGCCGGCTATACGCGGGAACGGGATCGATATTTCACGAGGACGGAGCACCAACTAGTAACATATTTATTTATAGTATTTTATTGGTGTAGTTATATTTTATTACAAAAAAGCACACAAAGCCAATGAAGAAGATGAGTGTTTTTTTTCATGGTCCCAAAAGTTATATTCCATGTTCAAAAATACTAGTGAAATTTTTCTTGCAATATCTTATATACTTACTGAATTTTTAAATTTTTTCAAAGTTAAAGTTCTCAAATCAAGACCGCGCTCAATTGATGAGGCCGCGACATTTATTTTTATTTTTTATTTATTTAACTTCTTGCACAAAGTACATTGGCGGACTTAATGCCATAGGTATTCTCTACCAGTCAACCATAGGGTAGCGCAGAGCTAGAACGAGGCAGGCATAAATATGAAGTCTACATTCAACTAATCCAAATTAATTTCATCTGTTACCGTTAAATTACCGTTGAGATAACTCTGCTAACTTTTTGAAAAGCAACAGCCGTACTCTAGACTTGAACACATCCCGGCTCGTGCACATTCTGATCTCAAGAGGGAGAGCATTCCACAGAACCACAGACTGAACGAAGAAAGAGGTCCCTAAGAAGCCAGTTGTATGGGAAAGGTATAAAAGGAGACGGTTATTGGAGGAGCGAAGATTTCTATGGTGGTTTGAACATAACAGTAGGAAGGAAGGAGTTAAGTTAGTAAGAGATGTAGGAGAGTAGAAAATGTTAAAAAGAGTAGTAGTACGGAAAGAAGACGTGTGTGTGGTCGACGTGACATGTGGTCATATTTTCGAAGATTGAAGATGAATCGAATGCAGTTATTGAGAAGACGGTCTAGCTTGTCGAGAAGGTCTGCATTCAGGTCAAAATAGCACACATCGCCATAGTCAATCAGCGGATAGATTAAGCTTTGGACCAATTTCACTTTCGTCTTCATTGGTAGAAAGTTCTTTAAACGGTACAGAAAACGAAGCCTACTCGTTACCTTTTGGCTCAAGTTCGTAACTTGCACTCGCCAGTAGCAGGAAGAAGTCTAGGTAGAGCCCCAGATCCTTCACCGATGCACTAAACGGAATTACTGTGCCGTCATACATTACTGCTGGCAGTGTCTATCCCAGAGCCTTATCACGAGGCTCTTGAAGCAATTCAAAAGCAATACAGTTTAGGGATGAAACTATATACCGTGTATTCTCTCTCCCGCAGCTGAACTGCATTGCTTTTGAATTGCTATAAGAGCGTCGTGGTGCCTGAGAGCCAATTCTCGTAATAAAAAGATGCTCAAGATTCAGTCTCGATCTCCCAAATGTCGAAAAAGGTGTTCTCTAAACAAAATTGTCAATATTTTCAAAACAAAATGTTTGTTACGCAAACACCTTTTGCTTTAAAAAAAGCTGTTGTCGTAAAAAAAAATTTCAATATTTGATCTGATGTCATTCCTCATGAACGCGTTACAGCTCTCACATCATTTACTGACTCTTTTATTCTTTGCAATTATTTTTGGTCAAATACGGATAGTTAAATACCGTCTAGATATTGTATAGTCCCTCTATGTTACTGATAATGCAATCAGCACTCCAGAAAAATACTTTTTTCATGTCCCAAATGACAAAAAACTGAGACACAAATGGTGCAACATAATGAAAATCAGAATATTTTCAAAATTTGAACTAAAAAGCAATTATAGCAGGAAAGGGATAATTTGTCTAAAATACCTATTCAACAAGAAAATATATAATGAGTAATTAAATAGAATTTGGCTGTGTGGTGCCGGCCTAGAAGAGAATAGCACCAACCCAAGTCTTCCCGTGGGTGTCGTAAGAGGCGACTAAGGGACATATCCGGGGGCGGGCAGCAGCACCCCCGCAGAACAACCCCTCCAACAAACTGCGATCCCCAACCCGCCTGCCCAGCGTGGGGATTATGGGCACTAACCCCAAATGAAGGAAACAGCCAAAAGATGGCCCCCAGTTCCCGGCCGCCTCGCTATCCCTGGTCATGGTAGCGGCCATGGTAACGGCGGGGCAGGGGGTGCTAAGAATCCCCGGGCTACAATAGGCTACCAAACCCTTCACAAACTGACCCTGGCTACGTATAACGGACGCACTCTGAGGCTTGACCATCATCTAGCGCAGTTGGAAGTGGAGTTAGAGAACATTAAATGGCATGTTCTCGGGTTATGCGAAGTCCGTAGAGAGGGAGAGGACACCGTAACCCTTGACTCGGGCCATCTTCTCTACTTTCGCGAGGGTGATAAAACATCCCAGGGTGGCGTAGGTTTCCTCGTCAATAGGGCCCTCTCTAACAACGTTCAAGAAATCTCCAGCGTGTCGAACAGGGTAGCGTACCTGATCCTTCGGCTATCCAAGCGGTATAGCATGAAGGTTATTCAGGTCTACGCACCGACCTCGGCACACTCGGATGATGAAGTGGAGGATATGTATGAAGACATATCCAAAGCCTTGCACAACACCACTGAGGCTCACTTCAACGTTGTTATGGGGGACTTTAACGGCAAGGTGGGTACCCAGTCTGGGTACGAATCCCGTATAGGCCCGCATGGTTATGGAGTTAGGAATCACAGGGGACAAATGCTTGTCAACTTCCTTGAGAAAGAGGGACTATTCTTAATGAATTCCTTCTTTAAGAAACAGCCTCAAGGGAAGTGGACATGGCAAAGCCCCGACGCTGTGACAAAAAATGAGATCGACTTCATCATGACGGATAGCAAGCACATATTCAGAGATGTCTCAGTGATCAACAGGTTTAATACCGGATCTGATCACCGACTGCTCCGAGGCTCTCTGAATATCAACCTAAAGCTTGAAAGAAACCGTTTGATGATGTCCACGCTCCGACCTAACCCAACCCAAATCATGGCGGGCACCGAGAAGTTCCAGCAGCTTCTCGGGGAAAGATTTGTTGCCTTGGAACCCACTGATGACGCTGACGAGACCCTACACAATCTGGTCGAAACGCTGAGAGACGAGGGCATCAAGTTCTGCAAAAAACAGCGCACTGGCAGGAAGTCCAAACTCTCGGATGAGACTCTGGGGCTGATGGCAAGAAGACGGGAAACCACCCAAGCGACTTCGTCAGACAGGTCACACCTAAACAAGGAAATTGCGAAGATGGTACGGCGCGACCTTCGGAGCTCCAACACACGCCTCATTGAAGAGGCGATAGAGCGAAACCGAGGGTCCAAAGTATTCACTCAGCAGCTTGGAAGGAGCCATCTGACGAAGCTCATAACGCATGATGGGAGGACCGTCTTGTCGAAGCCGGAGATCTCCGCCGAGATAGAGGATTTCTATGGCCGTCTGTATACTGCACATGCTCCCCGTCCTCGACGAGACGACCATGATTCCAGAGCCACCCTGACACGCCACTATACCGACGAACTGCCTGATATCAGTCAAGACGAGATCGTGTTAGCTCTGAAGCAGCTTAAAAATGGAAAAGCCCCCGGTGAGGATGGAATTACTTCAGAGCTTCTGAAGGCAGGAGGAGCTCCTGTCATACAGGAGTTACAGAAGCTCTTTAACGCCGTCCTTCACAGTGGGAGAACTCCTAAGGCGTGGAGCGGGAGTTTGGTTGTTCTCTTTTTTAAGAAGGGTGATAAGACCCTCCTTAAAAACTACAGACCCATCACACTCCTGAGCCACGTCTATAAGCTATTTTCACGAGTGGTCACGAATCGTCTCGCCAGGAGACTCGACGAGTTCCAGCCACCGGAACAGGCTGGGTTCCGCGGAGGATATGGCACCATAGACCACATTCACACAGTGAGGCAGATTATACAGAAGTCCGAAGAGTATAATCAGCCCCTGTGTCTCGCTTTTGTGGACTATGAAAAGGCATTTGACTCCGTTGAAACTTGGGCTGTTCTGGAATCCTTACAGCGATGTCAAGTAGACTATCGTTATGTCGAGGTGCTGAGATGCCTTTACGAAGCCGCCACTATGAGTGTCCAAGTACAGGGTCAGCAGTCTAAACCCATCCAATTGCGCAGAGGAATGAGACAGGGGGATGTCATATCCCCGAAACTGTTCACGAGCGCATTGGAAGATATGTTTAAGACGCTGGACTGGAAAGGTAAGGGCATAAATATAAACGGCGACTACATCTCACACCTGCGATTCGCTGATGACATAGTCTTAATGGCGGAGTCGCTAGAGGAGCTAACCCAGATGCTGGACGGCCTAGCTTCAGCCTCGCGACGCATCGGTCTTGGCATGAATTTGGATAAAACCAAAGTCTTGATTAATGGCCACATTGATCCAGGACCGGTCGTCGTGGATGGCCACCTTCTTGAAATTGTTTCTGAGTACACTTACCTCGGGCAGATTGTGCAGTTGGGTAAAAACAATTTTGAGAAGGAGGCCAAGAGGAGGATCCAGCTAGGCTGGGCAGCGTTTGGGAAACTACGTCGGGTTTTCTCGTCATCCATACCGCAGTGTTTGAAAACGAAAGTTTTCAATCAGTGCGTCCTACCCGTAATGACCTACGGAGCTGAGACGTGGACACTCACGGTAGGGCTGGTCCACCAGTTCAAAGTCGCTCAGCGAGCTATGGAAAGAGCTATGCTCGGAGTTTCTCTGAAGGATAGGATTCGTAACGAATACATCCGACAGAGAACCAAGGTTATCGACATAGCTCAAAGAATAAGCAAGCTGAAGTGGCAGTGGGCCGGCCATATCTCGCGAAGAACCGACAACCGCTGGGGTAAACGTGTTCTTGAGTGGAGACCGCGACTCGGCAAACGTAGTGTAGGACGCCCTCCGGCCAGGTGGGATGACGATCTGCGAAAGACTGCGGGCAGATGCTGGATGCGGCAAGCTGAAGACAGGGCGCTATGGCGCTCATTAGGGGAGATCTATGTCCAGCAGTGGACTAGAATAGGTTGATGATGAATTAAATAGAGAACAGCACTAGGAACAGTACAGTTAACGACAGAAGTCGCTTAACTAATTCTATTTATTTTGCTGTAAAGAAACGAGGTTCCGAACCGCTTGGTCATGGATGCAATTAGCTGCACCATATGAAAGCGATACCTCAGCCCTACACCTGTTATTCTTGATAGGAAAGGAGAGGGTTACGTTGGAAGAGCTCATCGGAAAATTTGCTATGGGAGAGGCGGTAAAATATTCCCAAAGAGGTAATGTCCCAATGCAAAGGACACTCAGGACTCCCAATAATGCGGACCGCTCGGCGCCGCAACCTTTCGAGAGCGTCTAATAAATACTGTGCAGAATAGTATTCCACGAAGGAACGGATCTGTGTCTTATACAGAAGAGACCACTGCTCCGGTTTGAAAAACCATCTATACATCTTCTGTGATACTAATAGTATGTACGAGGGTCAAACTGAAAGTTCTTAGAAAATCAAAAACTGATTACATTAGCCAGTTATTAGTTTTATTATATCTTTTCAAAATATTGTCCATTCACGTCAATACACCGCTGCATGCGATGGAACCACTGGGAAAAGCACTTTGCCCACTCGTCCTTAGGGGTCTCTTCAATGGCATCGCGATACGCAGCCACCGCTTCTTCAGCATTCATAAACCGCTTTCCTTTAAGTTTTTCTTTAATTTTTGGAAATAAATAAAAATCACAAGGCGCGAGGTCGGGGCTATACGGCGGGTGGCCCAGTAATTCAACGTTTGATGTCGCCAAATAGTCGATCGTTCGCTTGGCGGTGTGCGACGAGGCGTTGTCGTGGTGAAGGAGGATCCTACTGCGAGGTCGTTTCTCTCGAACTTTTTCCAAGACAAGTGGCAAACAATTGGTAGTGTACCATTCTGCAGAAACTGTTTTTTGATCCTCTAACACAATTGTTACGAAATGACCTATCCTTCCAAAGAACGAGGCCACCATTTTTTTTTCCCGCACTTCGATCTCTCTTCACTTTAGTTGGCAACTCCTCGAAAGGAAACACCCACTGAGCAGATTGTCTTTTGGTTTCAGGATCATAACAGTAAATCCAGCTTTCGTCACCTGTTAGTATGTCGAACACAGCATTAGAGTCACCTCCGTTAAATCTTTCAATCATTTTACGGCACCAATCCACACGATGGAGTTTTTGAGCCTCAGTCAAATTATGAGGTATCCACCGGGCGCAAAGCTTCCTGACCGCTAAATGTTCGTGGAGGATTTTGTGCACTTGACTCATACCGATGCCTAAGCTTGTCCGAATCTGCTGATAGGTCACTCTTTTGTCAGTCTCTATCATACGCCGCACAACACAGATGTTATTTTCAGTCGTCGCCGTAGAAGGCCGTCCCTCACGTAAATCATCAGTGAGATTAGTGCGACCACGTTTAAACTCATTAAACCAGTTGTAAACAGTCGCACGAGATGGGGCTTCATCGTGAAAGGCCAATCGTAGTCTATCATAACTTTCTTGTTGACTTAAATGACATCAAAAGTCATAAAAAATCATTGCACGAAAATTTTCTCGTGTTAAATTCATGTTAACGTGACACAGACAATTTTCAATTTGCCGCCAAATCGTAAAACAAATGATAAATGAATGAAATATATACTCAGTAATATTGGCAAAGAGTTATATTTTCAAATTTTAGAATTATTTTTTTATTATATTGTTTATAAGTGGCCAGTTCTAAGAACTTTCAGTTTGACCCTCGTATTGTTTCAATCTGGCCAGATTTAAAGCGCGCACCAAGACAACACATATAATAATCACTGAGATCATGAATGCTGATGACAATTGTTTTATAGCGGAATCCTCAGATGGCCTGAATCGGCTGATGTCAGTTTTTCACCAATCGTGTTGCAAGTTCGGTCTGAAGATCAGTGTCAAAAAAACGCAGGTTATGTGCTTAGACTCACATGGTCACGAGTCACTGGCCATTAAGCTTGGTGAGGACGTTCTGCAACAGGTCGAAAAGTTCTGCTACCTAGGGAGCACCATAACATCCAAGTGTGACCTTGATGCCGAGATTAATAGTAGGATCAGTGCTGCTGCTGTAGCATTTGGGAAACTTTGGATCAAGGTTTTCTGCTCGCACGACTTAAAGCTGGCCACCAAAATATCGGTCTACATGACGATTGTACTACCGAACCTCCTATATTCCTCTGAGACGTGATGTGTGTATAGTCATCACATTCGCACGTTAGATCGATTCCACCTTAAGTGCCTTCGGAAAATCCTAAACATCAAGTGGTCTGACTGTGTGCGAAACACTGAAGTTCTGCGGCGAGCTAACGTAGGTGGCAACGAGGCCTACCTAATGCGTCGTCAGCTTCGATGGTGTGGGCACATATCACGAATGACGGAGGACAGAGTGGCAAAGTGCATTTTTTACTCGGAGCTAGAGGAGGGTAGACGTAAACAAGGCGGACAACTCCTCCGGTTTAAAGATGTACAGAAGAGACACATGAAAAAATGCAAAATTGAACCCTAACAATGGGAAAGATTGGCAGTACAACGTTCCGAATGGCGCAGGCTCGTCCAAGTGCGAGTGGGTGAGTTCGAGGAGCAGCGGAAACTGGACCTCGACACCAAGCGTAACGAACTAAAAGCTCGGCAGCCTGCTGCCATTTCTTATAACTACGTGGACGGTGTGCTCACCTGCGTGCAATTTTCACGTAGGTTCACCGCTAAGATTGGCTATATTAGCCATCTTCGGGAGCACGAGCGCCGTACTTAATTAGGAGCACATAAAAGTGGTCGCCATGGCCAAAATCGGTCGGAGGTCACCAGTATGTATAGTTTATTATATAATATCTTCGTACATTTAGGTATTTATTATGTTTAAATGTGTACTTATCTGTTTACTATTTCAACGTACACCAAACTGCCCCCAAAATTTTTCTTCTATTTTTTGTCCATCCTATGGTTGCCTGTAACAGATTGCCTCTGAGCTATAAAGCCGCCAATTGTATGAACCACATAAACTATATCTCTGATTCATGGTATTTAAACCCGTCTATATACCCTTTATATCCCTAATACTTTATTGTGTACAATAAAGTATTCCTTAAACTTCAGAACTCCGCGTTTTGGTGACGCTCTCGATGTTGTTTTTGTTGTTCATTTTAATGCGAACACCTATACCCAGTATATTTAGGTTGTCTTTAAATGGTAGTAGTGTGTTCTGAAGACTAGGTATAGGAAGGAAGACACTTTAGCCGGAAACGCACATGCCAGAGTCTTCTTGGTACTGGACTCGATCAGCTTCTCAGAGCCACATTGAGAAATGTGTGTGAGAAATTACAAGACCAGCTCAAGTTCAGTAAAATGTGAGCCTTTTAGCCACAAGATGTCCGTGATATCGTCCATGCAAAGTCCTGTCATCCGCAAGGCAATGAATACAGTAGACAGACAGAATATCATTGATATGCAGAAGAAAATGAGTGGATGGCAGAACGTATCCCTTGAGCATGCGAGCATTTTCCTGCACGAACTCCGAAGCTCAAGCATTGCAAAAGACTTGAATATGGCGTTCTTACAGCAAGAATAACTTGGTACTAAATCTATCTCAAACTGCTAAACGCATCTAGCTGAAATTTAGTACAGGGATATATTTTAATCTGGAATAATAATTAGGCTACTTTTTATCCATGGAATAAGTTACAGTGAGTTGCGGTAACAGATCACAATTCCTCGCGGTTGGATCTGAAGGCAATAGCTGTATATAATATACTCATTCGGTACTAACGCTACGTCCGATTCCTACTATTTAGTTAAGTTTTCACAACAACAACTATGTACGTCACAATGTACTAAAGTAGGTACTTTGTTGATTTGTAAAATAATCCGCAATCGTTAGAAGCTCAACTTTAAGCAAATTAGGCTGATATTAGTTTGTGTACGCGATAATCCTGGTTCCATTTAGGTAAAATTATTACTATTATAGGTATATTATGATACTTTTTAGAATTCTATTTGCATTTAAATATTACTTATTACTATTTCAATTATACAATGTACCGTTTAATATTAACTAATGAAAGTAAAATATTTACATCCTAAAAAAGAGTATGTGCAAAGTAAAACAACAACAACAACGTACTAACAAACACAACATATAAAAATCTTATAACCATTGAAATAAAACTATTTTTAACGGATTCTATCGCGATTAATTTGGTGTTTTTTTTATATTTTACATTGATCCCTCTACTGTTTGAGAGATTGCCTCTACAAGATGCAGGGGTCTAAAGAATAGATTGTGACTGTAGGCTCTCTCATATTGGTCAAACCAAGCGAAGCATTGGCACTCGCGTCAAAGAACACATAGCTGATATAAACTGTATGTGAACACGTGCAACAGGGGACTAAACATTATTTAAGATTTGATAAACCACAGATACTCGCCAAAGAAAATCGATTCCTACCTAGATACTCCGCGAAGCTATTGAAATTAAAAACATGTTTGGAATCTACCACCAGGTTGGGACCCAGTCATTCGCTTAATTAATTCCAAGAGAAATCAAAATACAACAAGACTACATGACACTGTGAGCTCATTCTGCGTAAATAGTAACACCAATAATTCAACATAGTTCGGTACTTTGGAATAACTTACACTTCAAACTACAAGACAACAACCATCTTTAGTCTCCCCGTGACCATGGTTGCAAAATATAAAATAACATCAAATAAATCGCGATAGAAACCTTTAAAAATAGTTTTATTTCAATGTGTGACTTTCGCGTAAACTTTCGACAGTATCATCTTATAAAAAATAATACTGTGATATAAAAAGGCTCAAGAATACAGGACACCAAGCTTAACCCATAGCTTAACGCATCGAACCCGGTGCTAACTGTCCGGTAATGGGAGAGTCAACCGGCGATGTGACGTCACAGTGCCTACATTTTTTTTTTTTTATTAACGTGTTTTAAAATACATTACAAATTGTACAGAATAGCACAAATTAAACCACAGAGGTTTGTCCTTATGCTAACAACAAAAACAAAACATTACAGGGTTTATTAGTTGACAGAACAACTCGATAACAACTAATTTTAGTCGAGGTAGGTATTTATGTATATATTATACACAAACGATTTCACATACATAGATACCCATAATAACACAGGAATCGAAATCGTAGGTAGGTATCGAATATAAGTCAAACTAAATAGGCAACACACATCCAGAACCCCCCGAACCCGACCCTTAGAAACATTAAATAATTTAATAGTACCTTTTATTTAAAGATGTCAATATTGTCTATAAGGAATTTTTTTAATACTGATTTAGTACTTTTTTCGGTCATGTTATTACGTAGATCTGAGGGTAGTTCATTCACTAAGCGAGGCACCAAGTATCGAGTAGTTCGTTCACCGAATGTATTATCAGCGCGCATAGTACAAAACTTGTTTTGTGCAATACTTCTCGTATACACAGAGTGCTCCACTTTGGTGAGTAAACATGGATTAAAAAATTGTTCTTTTATTAAATTCAATTTAAATTGGAGCTGGACGGGTAATGTATTACAGTGTTTAAAAAGGCCTAATTCATCGTTTTCGTACTGTAGTTTGGTTTTTGGTGATACTAATTTCTTCAATATTCGTAACTGTAAGTTGTAAATTCTCTTTAGGTATGTTTTATAGGTGCGATCATAGCTACTGAGGCAGTACAGCTGGACATGGGATTCAGCTAATGAATTGTACAACATTATCCTTACCTTATATGGTATACGGTCTCTCAACATAGTAATATTGGCCAGGAACTGTCTCAATTTGTTACAAACGTGTTCTATATGATGTGTCCAGTTTAAATTGGTGTCAATTTTGAGACCCAAGTATGTATGAGAGTCAGTAAGTTGGATAACCGGGCAGCAGCAGGAAGAGACGTTGGCTAGACCACGGTGAAGGCAAATGTGGTTATGTACCGTTATTGTATTGGTTAGCGGGTGCTTAAGGTAGGGTGACTTAATGTGCATGAGTTTGGTCTTGTTTACATTGAGTACTAGACCGTTGTCATGACACCACCTATTTAACACATTGAAGTCTGCTTGCAGTAGCTTGCAGGCCTCATTTGGATCTCTATCGGCGACAATTAGGCACGTATCATCAGCAAATTGGTAGCATTTCAGTATTCTAGGTGGTTACTCATATCATTGACGTATGTCAAAAAATGCAATGGGCCGATTACCGATCCCTGTGCCGTTCCCTCAGTAGTGGTTACCGTTTTGCTACGTGTGTCATTGATTTTGACTAGGAAAGTTCGGTTGTTTAGGTAAGTTTTGCACCAGCCAAGTAGGGGGCCCCGTATACCGCACGTTTCAAGCTTATTTACAAGCTGCCTATGCTGTAGGGTATCAAACGCACGTGAGAAGTCGATAAATAGGGCCAATACGTGTCTTTTGTCGTTTAGATGGGCATTAACTTCGTCCGTAAAATTTGACATAAGTTCTGTTGTACCTTTACCACGTTGAAAACCAAATTGATTGGGATATAGAATTTTATGTTTGCTGTAAAACTTATGCATTTGTTCACACACGTACTTTTAAACGATTTTATCTACTGTAGATAGAAGAGTTATCGGTCTATAGTTGTCAACGTCATTGCGCTTCCCTTTTTTAAACACAGGTCTCACACAGCCTCTTTTCAATGCGTCCGGATATATTCCTGATCTAACACTAGTATTGATGAGATTTGCTATAGCTATTGATATTTCTTTTTTTATTATTTTAACGTCGGAAATTTTAATGGCGTCGTCACCAGGGGCTTTATTGGGATCCAGGTCTTTAATAACGTTTTGAATATTTTCTGCAGTAGCTTGTTGGAATAGTATTGAAGAGTTCAAAGGTTTCCTGTTGCTTACTGAATCTAGTAATTTTCGACTACAGTTAGGAATTATTTACACACATACACAATACAATATTATACATGGGCGCGAGCGAGTAATTCTCGGAAGTACAAGTTGATATAATTATCGTTTGATTTCGTCACAGTTGTTATTGTGATTCCTTAAAAATGTTTTTTTTTAAAGGTAGAAAAACGCAACTAATATTAATTTACATCATTATACGAAAATTCTTGTTATTTATTTATTTATTATTCCTGTTCTGTAAACAATATTAATATTACTAAGCTATTGTGGTATGAAGTAAGTAATTTTAAATGTATTATACAAAGAATGTGCCTTGTGTTTATAATAATTTCGGATTTCGAAAAATTTTAGAAAAATTCCACCATTATGGGGATAAAAAGCAGCCTATGTGTTATTATTTATATTAGTAAGACTATTGCATAATTTTTGTTAAAATAGTAATAAAAAACAGAACCAATAATTTGTAATTTCATTTTAAACACCTCTCCAAATTCAAAGTTACCGTACCAAATGGGGAAAAGTGCACCAAGAATTTATACGGGCATAAATTGCCTCACCGGTAAAGGAAAAGTGAAGTCCGAAAAGTCCTTTCGTCGAAAAAAACAAATACGAACCATTCTGCCGCCGGAACTTCCATAGGTGAAACGTTCTATCGACGAATCTCTCAAAATCGAAACGTCCTGTCGGTGATCAGTCCAAAGGAGAAACAACTGTCGGAGAACGCTTGCAGAATCCATTAACTTAAGCAACTACTCCAATCACTTTTGTTCTCACTACATCGTCTTCTGAGATACGCACCTAGATTCTAATGAGCGTTTTCTAAAGTACCTGTTGTCTCAAGGTGATAAACAGGGGTTCTTTTATTTTTAGTATCATGTGTTTAATAAATAATAGTAATCGTGTGTAATAATAATAAGTAATAATGTGAATCCTTGTGTACTTGTGCACACGTGCGTGGCGTCCGTCGCGTCGTCACAAATGCGTCATCGGGATATCAGCGCTGCTCATCATATAATATGTTTACATGTGATGGGCAGCATTTAAGCTGAGATGGCGACCTGTTGAGGCTCGCACGCCTATTTATCTATATATGTATATATATATATATATATATATATATATATATATATTTGTTGTAACCTATATGTGCGTGTCCTTATTAAACTTATTTTCTTTCTTTCTATCTTTGGCTTTGCGCTACTAAGCGTCCCCACCAGTGGGCTAAAGTGGGTGGAATGAATTTTTTTAACACTAGCTACAAAGGCGGTCACGGTCAAGGGTCACTTGACTCATTCCTGTTGTTGTTGTTCCTATAATGCATATAATTTGAATTTACAAGTAGACATAATAGACCATATTCATAAAAACAAAGTGAAGCGAATTAATTGTAGATTTTTTGAATAAAACATAAATAAATTTATTTATGTTTACAATACAAACAATTGCGAATCGATGAACCGCTACAAATGTCAAGGTTTTTTGTAGAAATCACACTATTGTTTTATTTTTACAATTAGCTGTTGCCCGCGACTTCGTACGCGTTAAGTTCGAAATATATCAAAGTATGTTTATTTCTCCATGGCGCCCGACGTGGATGACGACGACGTTCCCGAGGTCACTTGGGTAGAACTAGAGCTGGCGGTGAGAAGGCTCAGAGCTAAACATACCGCCCCGGGAACCGAAGGCATTCCAGGCTAAGTGTGGGTCCTAGCTCTAGTCGACGACGCTCTCGAGCCCCGGCTGAAAGGGCTTCTCAGCATCAGCAGCTCTCTATTTCTCTCTATTTTGTTAATATATTTCATGTTTTGTTTATTATTTTATGAAAGTTTTAAGAGCCAAAGTGATTAATAAAATATAATTTGTTAAGCCACTTTTGTCGTTGACTTTACATTAGCTCCATATCATTCCATCATCCATTCATATCAATAAATATATAATAAATAAAAAAAAAAATATATATATATATATATATATGTGTGTGATGAGTATGTTTATCCGCAGTCTAGATCCCATAACACAAACTGGTTAAGCTATCCTTACTTTGTGTCTAGAGAGCGTTGTGTAGAATGTCCTAGAATATTTTATTCATTATTATGCATATACGTGACGCCTCCCCCAAAGTTTGAGAAAGGCGGCAAGATAGCCCAAGTGAGGAGGGCAATAGTCGGTGAGGGCGTTAGGGCGTTTGGCAGAGTAACCGCCGGACTATTCGGGCGTTGTCGAGCAAGATTGCTTGACTGGCACCGACTGCCCACTGCCTCTGGAGATGACGCATTTGGGTCATTGGCTGGTATGACAACCTGAACTATTTCTGTAGACTCCACCCTCCACATGTCGGTAACCTCGTGCGCCAGGTCCAGATATTTTTATTATTATTATTATCTACGGTAAAATAAAATCAAATGCTTCTTGGGAATAATTACGTAATTGATAAAATTATTGAAAAAAATAACTAGTTATGTGCGGGTTGGACTCGCTTACTAAGGGTTCTGTATAAAACTAGATTGAGGGGTGAACTTAATATTACTGTAGAGAGATAATGTGGGTAACTACATATTCAAGGTTTTTGTACTTTTCCCTCCAATTTTGCTATAATCTAAGAGCCCTTTGCTCTCTGCAAAATACAATGAGTTAACCTCAACAGGAAGTACCCTATAGGTTTTGATTCCCTCGTGATTACCTAAATATGCTGCATAAACAGCGATATCTTTTGATTGCATTGACGTAGAAGTTCGATTTTTTTCACAGTTTTGAAAAGCTATAGAGTTGAGTTTTTCATATTAATTTCAACTTGATACGCGTTCCTGACAAATAGGTCTTGACAGATGGTTTTTTGTTATGTGGGTAGTTACATATTTACTGTTTCCGGATTTTCGCCTTTACTTGCCTTAAATACCTTATAATACCTTGCTTCTTACGAAATTTCATAATTCTAGCTCAACGGAAAGTACCCTATAAGTTTTGATCCCTTTACATTTGGTGAAATTGTTTACACAAAGGGCCGTACCTTTTGATTGCATTCACCTAGAAGTTTAATTTTTTCACAGCTTTATGCAAACCTGCGTATTTGGTACAAATTTCAACTTGATTCCATACACGCATTTCTCAGAAAAAGTCTTGACAGACAAACATACATCAGAGTGATCCTATAAGGGTGCAGCCTGTGCCTCGATAATCAATCGAGAGATATTTATCTATACCTTTTCCTTTACAGAGCATCTAAAATTTCGTTACGATGACACCAACACCACAAACTCATGGGCCGTATGTCTCGATGCCGTCAGAGGAAGCTGGAAACAGAGTTATTATATCTGGCATGTCTGGTCTGTTTCCACAGTCACATAATGTCAAGGAGTTTTCCGAAATGTTATACAATAAGGTAAATTTCAGAACCATTTCTCTGTGTTCTGTTCTCGGAGCTTTGATGGGTGACCAATTGACCAAATACCATTTAGTAATTATAAGGTTAAAGACAATTGACATAACGGGTATAAGAACGTGCCTGGAAAAGCTTGTTAAAGCAACAAGAGTGGCAAAGATACTTTCCAAACCCACTATAAAATATATTGTATTACTAACTGATACCCGCGGCTCCGCCCGAGCGGAGGTCGGTTATCGTTCATTGGTCTTATCTCCGGTTCTACTAAACCAATTGCAATCAAACATATGGCAGATTTTAAGTCTGATGAAAACCTTACTAATAGAAGAAACCGCATCAAAATCCGTTTAGTAGTTTTTGCGTTCATCGCGAACAAACATATCAATTGACAAGAAGTAAGAAGAAATTCCAAAAAAATATTGTTCTGTGTTCAGAATCGTTCATTTAACATAACCCAAGTATTTTTTAAAATATTTACAATGTACACACACAACCAATTTACAATATTATAATATTATAGATAGATACTTTGTCTGTGTGTTTGCGACACAAAACTACTGATTATAATGCGACTTTTCCATTAGAAAGGTCTTGGACAGATTTTCAAATCTGCCGTATATTTGATTGCAATTGGTCAAGTGGACCCGAAGATTTGACCAAAACACCAGACCTAGTATTAGATGTTTGATTTCCTAGTCATCTGTTAGAGGGTATTTATGATATTAGAGTCGGGATCTCTCAAATATTGTATTTTCCCTGAACACATTTTAAAAGTTAGGTTTTATTAGATCCTTAGAGAATAAAAATTTACGTCCGATTTATAACATTTTGCAATTCTTGAAGTCATTCGTAAATGAATATCTTTATAGGTGAATCCAATAACACCTGATGATCTTCGTTTCAAGTGTAGTCACCCAGAAGTTATGCAAAACGTAGGCAGAATTCCTGCACTCAATGTCTTTGACGCTCAGTTTTTCAAAATTCACTATCGCCAAAGTTATAGGATGGATCCTATGGTAAGGAAGATTTTAGAGCAAGCCTATCAGGCCATCTACGATGCTGGTAAGTTAATACGTAATTAACTTATTTAGTTTTTTTTTTACTAAAATGGCGTTTCTTTGTTTGAGTTCCTCCGTAAAACCAGGGGTATTTGACCTATTTATTTTAAAAGGAAAACTGAATGGAGGTCGGTTATTGGTTTTTGGTCATATCTCCAGTTCTGCTTAACCAATTGCAATCAAGCATACGGCAGATTTTAAGTCTGACCAAGACCTTTCTAATCAAGAAATCGCATAAAAATCTGTTCGGTAGTTGTTGCGTCCATCACGAACAAACAGACGAAAAGACGTGAATTCCAAAAAAAAACAACGACGGATTGCACTCCGGGAGTGCCGGCAGAAGTGAAAATTGAAAATATTAACGTTGTGCATTTTTGATATTTTGGAATGTTTAGGGAATAATTTTACACGAATTGCTTTAATTATCAGTATAAAAGTACTATCATTTATGCAGTATCATACAATATTCATTTATTGCGCTATCGTACACAAACATGACAATTTATATTACATTAAAATTTTAACAGTTCACGGCCATTCTCCGATTAGCAATTTTTACGTGTCCGAGTTTGTTAAAGCTGCTAGCTAATATTAATCGGTTTAATCATGCAAATATTTTTATATGTTAGTTAGCATCCATATCTAGCTGGAAACAAAAACACTGGCTTCTGTTTTAAGTAGATTGGCTAAATAATTAAATATCTGTTTGAAGAACCTATGTTCTCTAATTACCGTGACATGTCCGCACATAAACTTAATGTTAAAACATGCCTGTAATTTTTGTAACGTACAGACTTACTTCGATTCGTCAACGTTTTAAGCACTATTAAGCTAAGTGTATTGCATAAGAAAATATGGACACAATAGATACAGTTTGTAAGTAATTATCATTAAGTAATTGCATGTCCGAGCGAAAATTATAATTGCCGTGACATCGTCTGTTCTTTGGTACATATCCCTAAATAATAATATTTGAAACATCAGTACCACACGCGTCGCGAGCCCTCAATGTGTGCCGCTGCCCATTACCAGTTGCACATCTCCAATGTTAGTGTACCGCCAATGAAGCACGTTAGTATATAATTACCGTAGCCTGGGTTAAAAACTTTACTAATTACCATTGTACTAATTTTATGTATTATATTATATTATTATGATACCTATTTATTTATTTACGTTAGACTCTAGTTGTTGTTGTAAACAGAGACTGTACTTTGGCCTCCGTATATTTTAATGAGCAAGTATTGTCATACTGTGCAGGTTTTCGAAATTTAGAAGAAAATGTATCGTTTTCTAATAACCGTATACTAATCACCATGTATTTATAATTACCATTGTATGAAAGTTACTAACTTACTGTAAACGTGACGTCATACCAAGGGATATTTTTCCTGCGTATTATTACCATTGTCTGTAAATACCTTTGAACTATATGCTAACCAATCATCGAGTTATTTAATTTATAGGATGGTAAATCTCAAAAAGATGAAAAAGGAAGTTAAAGAAAAGAGGAGTTTACTCATTGAATTTAGAAAAGTCAGAATAGACTGATCTTTCCCTGCCTTCCAGACTCATTTTATCTACACCCTCCGAAAACAAACATAATTATTGTGATACATGGTCTATTAGCGCTAAGAAATATTCGGACCAACCAAAAAATTATCTAACGAGCTGCTAGTACAGCCTATATGTATTTTCTAGATCTTTGAAGTCTCTTATTTCTAAACATGACAAAACAAAAACGATTAAGCATTTTGAGAAGCTCGTAAAGGTGGAAAGTAGCTTAAATTTATCTTAATCAGATATTTTTTGGAATCCCGTCTCGCCTGTTGATTTTAGTCTTACAATGCCTTCCTTCAAAACAATTACAAATATGCCAAATAATAGTATTAAGAAAAAGAAGACTTCATTTTTCGATTAATCTGATTCTGATTTTAATATAATATAGATTGTTTGCTATTTTTAACTATTCTTATTATTTAATATTATGTATAATTTTATAAAAAACATTTATTAAAATGTTGCAGTTGATTTATTTAATAGTATATAAGTACTCAGTGATACTAATATAAATCTTAAAAGAGCTGTGAGTTGCTTTAAATTTATGCAATTAAATTTGGTTTACATCGAGTAAGTTTTAATTACGAAACCATTATTACTAGACAAACACCTCATTAATTGTTGAATCTGTATCTTTGATGTCTTTCATATTTTAAGGTTTTATAGTCAAATCAGTAAAAACTAAAAAATGGCACGATAATTACGCAAAAAACCATTAATTCGAAAATGACCGTTCAGAACTATTATATTATTTTACATTAAAAAGTTTATCTTCCAGAAAAATCAACTTCCATCCATAATTTCAACGACTTTTTCACCATCATTATTACCAGAACCATCATCGCCAATATATTTATAAAGTACTCACTCATTTTCTTTCGCTATTTCTTCGTCACTTTTTTCAAACCCACTTATGCCTGAAACTATTATTTTCGGAAATTTTTGAAAAAATATATATTTATCATGTTTGTAGGTCATAAATAACATGAAAAAAATACAAAAAAAAAAATCTGCTGTAAGGCTTTCAGGGAAATAGCCGTCCTGTATATAGGACAGTAGGATAATATAGGTAAAAAAAAAATTGTATTACAATTTAGCACTATAATCAATCAATCACTAGAAAAATGTTTACAAATTTTGATAATATATGTATAATGTATATAATGTATAATGTACATATATGTATATAATATTTTTTAGTATACGTTGTTACAACCAAGAAATTTTATTTTATTTTAGGAATGATAAGATTCAAAACACTTGACACACACTCCAACGTCACATTTTTTGCAGCGAGTCAAACATTTTTTATGACATTGGCGGCAGCGTGTTTGCTTGGGTTGAGGAATAACTAAATGGTTAATTTTATCTTTTCGACTATCAGCATGTTCATGTTGAGAGGGTCGGGTTGTCCCTCTTTTTCCCATCTCCCTGTTTGATTCTATCAAAGCTGTTGCTATCCTCCTGCGAAAACCTAGGTGATCAAGTTTTCCATGGTTAATTTTATACAATTGCCATGCATTATGTTCGGCTAGGTCGATCATGTGTGTAAGTATTGGCATGTACCATTTCTTGCCTCTTATACCAATCCGATAAAGAGAAATATTTTCGTCAGATCGATCCACTCCTCCCATATGTTTATTATAGATTGCAACCAAATTTGGTTCCTCTATGACTATGTTTCTCTTTTCACTTTGAGAAAAACGTTTAGCAGATTGCATGGGATTTATTCCCACAGCATTCGAAGCAATGCTAAATATATTATTATCATGCCATTTAGCTATAATAAATGAGTTATCATGAGTAGTTCTGTAATCCATAGCACCACATTCCTTCTTTTTCAATAACTTCGACGAAAAAAGCGGACAATTAGATGTTCTGTTTTCTCTTATAGTTCCAGTGCAACGCAGCCCTTTCTTTGTTATCTCTGTCAGTAAAGGTGTTCCAGTAAAAAAGTTATCAAAAACGATGTGGTATGGAAGGGTGAACCCACGAGAAATTAGCACGTCACAGCAAGTTAGTACAACGCTAGCACCTAAGCCTAAATCTTTGTATATTGGATTGCACATAGTTGTGGCACCTTGATAAGGCTCAATCCATAACGCATAACCTAGACGAGTAGCACCGACCCAAGATTTGAACCCGTACCTTATAGGCTTACCTTTTATGTGCTGTTTGCAACCATGCCTACCGTAATAGGGAATCATGGCTTCACCCACACTGTAGTGCTCGTCAATAGGAGAAAAGTCCAAAAACTTTTTATTTAGCATTGTTATGAGTGGACGTATTTTCGTGTATTTATCTTGCAAGTCCAAGTTATCGTTGACATGAAGGTGGCGAAATATAAAGTCGAACCTATCCCTGGTTATAGCAGAGCTGACTAATTCGTTTTTAGTATCGGGAGAGTTTTCCCAATACATTCTTCTACGCGGGACCCAGGAGTATCCGCTCACTAGTAATATGCCAATAAAACATTTCATATCCTCAGGGCTTATATCTCCTGGCAAATTTTTATTTATGGCATATTTGTTACTCTCAGATACTAATAAAGAAATAACATCATCATCCACAAAGTTTAAGAACCACTCGATCGGTCGTTTATCTTGGAGAGGTCCATGGACTTGAGGCCAATCCACTGGACATTTTTCCAAGTCCTGTTTTTTCCATACGAAGGTTCGTCTTCGTTTTGGTCGACTACTAGAAGGTTCTTCCTCAGTATCAGAGCCTGGAACCTCTCCTTGAACTACTACTTCTGCAGGTTGAAGCAATATGTAATGAATGAAGCAATATGAATAAGAGTAATAAGCTCTCCTTTAACGTCTCTAAATGCTCGACTATGTCATTCACCAGAGCACATAAACCTATACAGTACGAGTACAAGGTGGACGACGTACAGATTCAGCGGGTAACAGAGGTAAGAGACCTGGGTGTGATCGTCACTCCACATCTAACGTTCCGGGAGCATATTATTAGGATATGCAAGAAAGCATACAGAAACTTAGGTTTTGTGTTGAGACAGTCCAGTGGTTTCACTAACATTACTACAGTAATAGTGCTGTATGACGCTTTAGTCAGGAGCCACCTGGAACATAATGCAGTCATATGGTCTCCTTGTGAAGAAAAATACTGTGTTATGTTAGAACGCGTTCAAAATAAATTCTTAAGACACTTATATTTTAAATTATACGGAGTGTACCCTTTTTATCCATTAATGTATCCAACGTTGTTTGTTTTGGGTATGGTGGGATACAACCAACTTAGGGTACGCAGAGAATACGCACTTGCGGTATATGTAATTATGTTATTACGGGGAATAGAGCACAACGCGGGAGTGTTGAAGCACCTTCAGCTTAACGTGCCGGACGGATATGTGTCTAAACGTAGACGTCCACAGCTGTTACGTGTACCAGCAGCTAGGACTAACTTACGCGCAAAAAATCCGCTAACACGTACAATACGGGTTCTGAATGAGGTACATGACAGAATAGACATATTCTCGGATAGTTTGAGGGAACTCACAAAGGTGATAATGTTTATTGTCTGCTATAGCACATTCACGATTACGATTGTGTAGTGTGGGCGCTCAACAGGGATGAGTTATAGAGAGGCGCCCTATAGAGAGCCGTAATATAATTGCTTGTTTGATTGCTACAAATATATTTTAATAAAGGAGATTAATTGTTTAAAAAAGAAACAATGAAAAGAATGTAAATTGTATGGGTTTGATATAAATAGTTTAGAAACTGTGTGTCTTCGACTTATATAGTTTACATTTACACTAGCGTCACTATTGTATTAGGTTTGATATGTACCTGTAATGATAGTGTAAAAGTTATAAATAAATAATAATAATAAATAATAATGTTTCGTGGCAAGTTGTTTAGGGTCACATTGTCCTCTTCCCCTGAATCTTCATCAGTAGTGCAGTCAGGATCAACAGGAGGTGGTAGAATGCATATCACTCTTTCCCGATAATCTTCATCATCAGGAATGTTTTCTAGAGCATCTAAGATTTCATGTGCAGCTAGTGGTCTGTAACGAAAATATTAATTGTATTATCCTACTGTCCTATATATAGGACACCACTATTTATGACCAATAACCATGAGTTAGTGTTGTCTTATTTCCAAAAATTCTTTGCAAGTAGTAAACAAGAGGTTATCAAGTATATATAAACATCGATAAACATAACTTAGTTCTATAAATAAACATATTATACATACCGTTTGTTTGACATCTCTGCAACACGACCTTATCACACACTTTACAATGGTATATTTTACAAACAATAATTGTAAAATCAGTTCTTTATTTTTATCACGAAAGCACATACGTCTACACACTTCAAATCACACAGAGAACTATTTTAGTTCAAGTGGGTACTGTGAAATATTTTTTTATTTTTACTGTACTACATGTAGGACGGTAGGCTTATCTGGGTTAATAGATGCACTTTGTTTAATTTCTATTTTATATCAATAGATTTATGGCACAAAATAGAATAAATATTACAAAAAGTTATATGATGATAAAAAGTGTTTCTTGGGCCTCGGTCGGAATCGATCTCAGTCTTGAGGAAGTCAACGTCCGCTGATCAGACGAACGCGCCACCAAGGTTGAAATAAGCGCTTCTATATTTGTTGTCTTACGATCAGGTCACGTGTTTACTGACGCGAGTTTAACCTTATTTACCAAATACAAAAAAAGTGCACAACGCCGCTAAATAAGTTTCAAACATTGTGTTTAGTATTGTTCATTTAACATAACCTAAGTTGTTTTTTAGTATCTTCACTGTATAGGTACAGCTGATTCACAATTTTATAATATTAAAATATTAGACATTAATATATATCTATGTTTATGTATTTATGCTTGGCATTATAATATTAAGTGTCAAGGTGCGAACTGTATGCGTGTTCTGAATTAATCAGTTAACTAAAAAAAATTGCAATGTTTTTGTTATAGGAATCAATCCAACGCAGCTGTCGGGTAAAAAAGTTGGCGTTTATGTAGGTTCATGTTTGGCTGAAACCGAAAAAATATGTCTTTACGAGGGCTATAACTCGCATGGTTCTGGTCTAACTGGGTAAGTAATACATATTAATTTTAAATCAGATATTTATTTAACTATGTTATCTCCTTGTTTTTTTCTGATGGAAACGTTTCTGTTTCAGTTTTTTAGTCAGTCAAAATACACAATCCAACAATAAAAACACAATATACACTTGAATAAAAAAATCAATAACACTAATTCAATTAATACCTAATTTACATCTAACGCTAATGAAACGTAAAATTGAAAGCAATTTGTAGGTTGTACCTACGTAGTTTTTTAATGTCAGTACATAATAATTTCAGCGACGATGAAGATTAAATGCCTAATTTATTAATTTCTTATCCCGCGAAGGTCGAATCGAATACCCATTGTGTCCCATTTTACCTACGCGTGTCACAATACATTGTATTCATTACCACTAAAATTTTTGGATTGATTTGCATATTAAAGTTATTTCAAATAAACAAAACATATTACTACGTTCCGAAAATAATTTATAGACTTGAACTATCCTACATCCGAATAATTGTATTGTCTATATAAATGTATTAATGTGTTGAAATAAAACTATTTTTTAACGGATTCTATCGCGATTTATTTGATGTTATTTTATAAATTTACATTGAACCCGACGTTTCGGTTGCTTTTCAACAGCCATGGTCACGGGGAGACGGGATTATAAAAAATTGTTTCAATTTCAATGTGTGACATTTGCGTAAACTTCCGACAATATCATGTACTAATGTATTTATGTGATTTGTAAATCAGGTGCACTAAAACAATGTTTGCTAACCGTATCTCGTACTGGCTGAATGCCAAGGGTCCTTCAATGGCTATTGATGCAGCATGCTGCAGTTCCACCGCTGCATTGGAACAGGCGTACTGGGCTCTAAGCCGCGGGGATTGCGAAGCTGCCATTGTTACTGGTTCTTTTTTATGTCTTCAACCCCATGCGTCAGTGCATTATAGAAGGTATACGTCGTTTTGCTTAGAGCATAATGTACTTTACTCGTAACAATTTTTCTGTACACCGGTAATTTTTCATTTACAGGATTATAAAACTGTGCGATGATGGCAAGACAAAATCGTTTGATGAACATGCAGATGGTTGTGCTATCTCTGAAGCCATAAATGTGCTATTTTTGCAAAGGGCAAAGGATGCCTTGAGGTAAATTATTATAAAAATCCTACTATTACAAACCGGTGACGTGAGTGTGACGCCCTTGGTGTTGCACACGTCCATAGGCCGCGGCAACCGTTGCCCATCAGGTGGGCCGTGTGCTAGTCTGAAACGTAAGTGGTATAAAATAAAATAAAAAATCACGCATCAACACATGAATATGAAAGTAAAATCATCAAATTCTTGCAACATGTCGCAGCTATTGAAGTCTATATTGCTAATATTTCAATGGTCGCAGCTAATCAGCGCCCTCAAGTAAAACGAACCTAAACTACTACTCCGCCGAAACATTTCACGGCGATTACTAAACTCAATCTATCTCAAAACTAATCATTTTCTTTGTTAAACTGTGAAATATAATACCCAATCAGTAATAACAAATGGATAGTACTTAGTTAATCAAATCAATTGCAAGACAAACAATATTTATGAAAAAAATGTTTAAAATATGAAAACTCGCTCTAATCTACGTAACCACGCTCTAGTCTATGATTGATATTGCTTTTCATATCGTACGAGTAGAACTAATAGAAATGATATTTGAATATTAACTCTTTATTACGTTATGGTGGATCGGCTAGACTTTAAAACATTCTTCGTCCAATTGTGATGATAAATATTAGAATCAAGCTAACCAGCTGAATTTATTTCGTGAATGTCTCATAATTTTAACTATCCAAATTGCTAGTATATGCAAAGTATCCCGAGGGGGCCATCTCAAAGCCGTAGATAGCCCAGGGTCAGCCGGGATGCGAGGGAATTGGTTTGGTCTCTAATGCCGGGGTGTATGGTGGCCCAATCTTACACCCGGCTTTAGAGACCTGACACAGCGTGCGCTTTTGGTCGTTTCGTGTCCGACATGACCACTCCCACTGGCCGATAACCGGTAACCGTGGTGATTACCGAATAACAGAAGCACATAATAGCACAGTATAGGCGGAGATAAATCTAAAAAATCAAAGATCATAAAAATCACTAGCACGACTTTGTTTTATCGATATACTTAGATTGTTTCTTTACCATATATAACCATATTTTATGGATCCATATCCTGTTTTTTCAGATTTTTTTACATTTTTTATTGTTATTATGTTTCTAACATAAGTAGATTAGTTTGATAGGACTAAACAGGGTTTCTTAAGAATTTCATTGGAGTACCTTTTTTTTTTTTTCGTGCGGAAATCCCTTCGGATACCCGCCGACCAGCGGGGGCGGGGGCGGTTATGTCGGGCTTGAACCGACTAAAACCACACGCCGTCTCGGGTCTACAGACGCCGGGGTGTAAGGTTGTCCATAGAGCATATCCCTCGCACCCCGACTGACCCTGGGCCATCTCCGGTTTCGAGATGCCCCCCTCGGGTCGGAGTACTGTACCTTTTAAAAAAATACAAACTGCTTATTGCGAGCTTTCTCTCATTTCGATTACAGCGATATTCTTTGCGTTTCATTTGTCTAGAGATTATTGTGTTCATGGTTATGAAGAATAAGATGATATATATTTATATACACCTAACCTACAAACCGCCTGGTATCGTTATTCTAACTGATATTTTTGATTCATTGGTATATTTGCAATGAAAACCTTGATTACCAATATTTTTTTTAATAAAAATTAGCCTATAACCTAGCCCAAGAGTCAGAACTATAATCACACTAAGTCTGATAAAAAGCCTTTCAATCATTTTGATCCATGCGTGCGCATACATACAGACAGAAAGACAAAAAAAAATCCGTTCCCGCAGGGGGAACGCACAGGTAGATTTCGTGAAGCAATTAATATTATTTTATATAGAGAACTACGGACTTTAAACAGTTTAATTTTTTTTTCTCGAAAACGGTAACTTTTAGCGAAAAACTTTTCAGACATTTATTTTAGAATTAAAAATGGCCTGACGATTGAAAATGTTTCCGACTGCAAGAATGTTCACCGGTTAGAAGTTTTGATATTTTTCCCGAAAAATTTTGGGTTTTCCTCCCTCCACTTTTATTTAAAGTTTTAATCTTATAGGTTTATAATTAAAAGTTGTTGGTATGGAACGTGAAATTTTGAGGAAAAATTGATTTCACAAAAAGTGAGGCCCTACCGTCCCCTTAAGCCGGATTCCACCCGTTCACGAACTTAAACTAAGTTTACACCCAAGCAATTTTTGACCGCAGTTTGAAAGCGATCGGGGTAAAAATGCGATCGTGAGAGTGCCGTAAATTTTGGGAAGTGGAACCATACATACATATATACATACATATATACATACATATATACATACATATATACATACATATTTACATACATATATATATATAAACTTTTTGACCAGTGGTCATTTCGGACTCAGGGGGTCATAACTAGACCTCCGATGAAGAATTTTTTTGTAAATTCGACAGTAGTCGAGAAACCAATAGGTAGATCGATTTCATCGAAATCTACCTAATACTGATTGGATTTTTAGCACTAATATCGATCACCAATCATCCCCAGTTTCAATATAAGCATGTCATAGTACGGATTATATCGATTTAGTTTACAAACTTGTATTGAATTGCTTCGAAGCTGAACTGATTATATTTCATTATAAGTAATTGTAAGTGCCCTGGGAGTCCCATTAACTGGCTAAGTGTGCATTGTTTATTTATTGATGTATTCGTTAATTTCTCAGAATATACGCTGAAGTATTACACGTCCAGACAGCGTTCACAAATGTGTTGAAAACAGAAACGGGTCCAAAGTATGGCTTCTTTAGAGACGTCAGCAGTACAATTAATTTTCTTGAAAAATTCTACAAAAAGGCAAGGGTTTCACCGCAAGTTGTTAAATACGTTGAAGCTTTTGGATGTGGTAAGTATTATAATTATCACTTAAAGAAAGTTTGAAGTATTTTTTTGGAAACAGCATTTATTAAATTGTTCATTATAGCTACACCTCAGGCAGATAAGGTTGAGTTACAAGCTATTGGAGAAGTATTTTGTAAGAGTAGAGATGAACCACTTTTGATCGGCAGTGTCATGTCTAACATCGGATATGGAGAAGCTGCTTCAGGAATATCTGCCATAACTAAGGTATATTGACACAAATAGAAACATTGTACAGCCTAATTTTAACTTTTTAATCTGATTTTTGAATAAACCGATAGCGTTCTATTTAAAATATAAGAAAAATTTAACGTCTGTGTAGGTGCTGTTAGGTTACCACAAGGGTGAATTAGCTGCCAACTTGCATTTTGAACAACCCCGAAAAGATATTGCAGCGCTAAGCGATGGGCGTATGCACGTCCTAAATGAGCATCAGAATTTTGACCGTACTTATGTCGCTGTAAATGGCGTATCTGTTACCGGTGTGAACTCCCACGTGTTACTGCATGGATGCTATAAGCCTAAGGTAAGATGAAATAACAGATATACAATTACGTTTATGGGAGGTGCTTGTTGTTGGATAGTCATTTTCACATTTCAGTTTTGGTTTTTGAAGTCAGTTTTTATTTTTAAAGTGAAACTTTTGTTTTTTCGCTTGATATTTTTCGTCCCTTTATCACATGTCGCATGTAGCTTTTCAGTGAATATGGCGGCACTTGGGTCAGTTGACCATGTGGTTTTTATATTCTCACTGATTCGTGCAAGTGCTCACTTTTTTTGCTAAAGTTTTATTTATTTATGTCGACAAATAAAAGTGGAGAATGTCTGTGAACATATGCCTCAGAAGCAGACTGTTTTTTATTGTTGCCATAACTTCTTCTAAATAATTTATTTTATTCCTATGAAATTAATTTATTCGTTTGTTTGGATTAATGTGGTATTTATGCGTGGTTTTTGTTTTTCTACTGTCCAAAAAGTTTTGTAGGTAAACTTAGGTACGTCATAATGATGACCAAGCAATGAAATGGAAAAGATAATTGTCACGGTACCCATAGGACATCGTTGCGGGGTCAACGAATGATACTTCACACACTGTTAAATTCGTTAATCCTTCGCAATAATCCTTTTGATTCATTTTATTTTAACACGGAACAACGATGAGCAAGATGATGAAGACCATTATGTTTAAGGATTTAACCGCATCATCACTATTCGTCGTTTTGACCAGGTTGCTCTTGCTCACTTGTACCATGATCAATTAATACCCGTGAGTATAGTGGTATAACGTGGAATTAAAAAGATTAAAAAGTTTGTACCAAATCAGATCTAAACATTTTCGGAGAGTTATGAACACAAAGAGGAGCTTCGAATGTAAATGATTGTTATCATAATTCCAGGATCGTAATCGCTACACCACCAATGTACCCTACTTAGTTAATATATCTGCTAGACATGAAGAAGCTGTGAAGTATATACTTGAAGCTTTGAAATCAAACCCAATAGATCCTGAGCAGTTGGCACTGTTACACAACATTCATCGTATGAGCATATCAGGACATCTGGGCAGAGGATTTATAATTCTTCGTAAGTTATATCAATTATGACGCTCCAGATAAAATAAAACTGAGAAAAATGTTATGATACATTTTTTTAACTTTGAACTGATTGAACTTTCAGAATATTTTATAATTATTTGGATTTAATGAATGAATTATATTTAATATGTGTGAATCACACCAAATAGACCAATGATAGGAGGTAGAATGGACTAATGATAGGTTAAGATTATGAAGACAATTTAAACAAGACTATTGGACTTCCAGAAGGCGTTCGACACGGTGCATCACAAATTGCTCCTGGACAAAATTGCCTTCAATGGTATCCGTGGTAACCTACTACGCTGGTTCATGTCTTACATTTTTAATAGGACTCAAAAAATTGTTATCAATGGCTTCGAATCTGATTCCATAACCGTCACCTCTGGGGTGCCCCAGGGATCTATCCTGGGACCCCTTCTCTTTGTTTTATTCGTCAACGACATTGGCCATTGCTTTGTTAACGCTAAGTTTCTAATGTACGCTGATGACATCAAAATTTATAAGGAGTGCTTTAGTACATTCGATTGCGCACTTTTGCAGGATGACCTTAACCGGCTTTCTCTATATTGTTCCACTAACAGGTTACACCTTAACATATTCAAATGTAAAGTTATAACCTATACCAAAAAGAAGAAAGTCATAACACACAACTACACTTTGCATGATATTGTTTTGGAGAGGGTTGATTACATTCGTGACTTGGGCGTTACTCTTGATTCAAAATTACATCTAGATTTACATATTGTCAACATTGTTACTAAAGCATTCCGAATGTACGGCTTCGTCATGAGGTCTTCCAAAGATTTAAAGCGCCCATCAACCTTACTAATCTTATACATGACTCTTATCAGATCGCAATTGGACTTTGCCGTCCCAATTTGGCATCCCATTTATGACAAGTATGTAGATGCACTTGAGAGGGTTCAAAAAAAGTTTTTAAAATCTACAAATTTCACCACTCGAAATGTCCATACAATTGTCTTCTTGAAGAGTACGACATTTTAAGCTTGGAGTCTAGACGCAAACTGCTCATGTGTATGATGTTGCACGGCTTATGCAATAATAGGTTTGATTGTAGCGGCATAACTAATCAGTTGTGTTATGTGGTGCCTAGAACTGTATTGCAGCGCGAGGTGCGCGCACCCCGGTTGTTCTACACTACAATTTGCAGAACGAATGCCGGTGTGCGGGCTCCTCTCCGCCATATCGTAGAAACGTACAACGAATACCTCGCCGATATTGATATTTTTACACAGTCACACTATAAATTCAAAATTGCAGCAATTCAAATGTTAAAATCTCTGTCTTAGGGATTTTTTTTGCTATTTCACTATTTTGTTTGTCTTTTTACCTAAACATGTATAATAGAACTTCAACATGAAGTGCGCACGATTTTTTAACATAATTGTTAGTTATCATATATTATGTCGCGGATATTGCTGTGGGTTATACTTTCACGCAATAGTTATAACTTACTCTAATTTTATACTAGCAATGTACCTAACGTGTAACTGTTTTATGTCCCAATAAATAAATAAATAAATAAAGACTGCATAGATCATTAGAGGCTGCCATGATTGCACAGGTTGCGTTGATCCAGAAGTTTGATTCCCCCGGCCGGAATACTCCCAAATGACATTTGGGAGTATTCCGCCCGGGGGAATTCTCACAAGAAAAAAAAAGGTATCGAACTATAAAAAGTCCCCAAAAGTACTTTTTTTTTTTTCGTGCGGAAATCCGCGTGCCAGCGGGGCGGTTATGTCGGGCTTGAACCGACTAAAACCGCACGCCGTCTCGGGTCTACAGACGCCGGGGTGTAAGATTGCCCATAGAGCATATCCCTCGCACCCCGACTGACCCTGGGCCATCTCCGGTTTCGAGATAGCCCCCTCGGGTTTGGGAACCACGGTTTCCCCGTCTTGCCCCGGTTTGGGGGAGGAGCGCTAGTCGCCCCACCGTCCCGGCCTGCTTCTGCTGGGGTGACAGGCGGCCTCACCTGTCACCCCAGGCCTGCGCTCATGGAGGACGGAGGTCGTTAAGCGACCTCCGGCGCCTGAGTCGCCAGCGACGCGCGGCGAGCAAGTTGCGGGCTCGGCGGGCCGGGAGAGTTCTAAATCTCTCCCGGGCGCGCTCCGCCATCTCCTTCGCGAGCATTACATGCTCGCAGAAGGAGGTGACGGCGGCCCACGCGCTCGCGCTCCGCACCATTGCCGCAATCATGCTGCCGAGCGAGAGGACTCCCACCCCGATGGCTGCCACGAGGTCACGCCTCGGCGCCTCCCACTCCGGGCAGTCCGCCAGCGTGTGCAGCCCTGAGTCCTTGCTCGCATCGCAGTGATGACACTCAGGCGTTGGCTCCTTACTGATACGATGCAGGTGGTCCCCGAAGCACCCCTTCCCGGAGATCACCTGCGTCAGTCGGTACGAGAGGCTTCCTTGTCGCCTCTCTAGCCAAACCTCCATGATGGGCCTTACCGCCGCTATTGCGGCGTGCCCTTCCCCAAAAGTACCTCATTATTATGGAACAACATTCGACTTATAGAAAAATACTGAAAATAAGTAAAGTAAGTACCAAATGTCAATATGTACCTATTTAATAATTTTAGGGACGGATGAAGAAAAAGTAACCGTTGGGCTATGTGAAAAGGTTAATCATTTTGATGACTTGAGACGCCCGCTGTGGTTCGTCTACAGCGGTATGGGCTCACAGTGGAATGGTATGGGCACGCAACTCATGCGCATACCCATTTTTGCAGCTGCTATAGAAAGGTACAGTAAATAAACATATTGTACCATTTTGTAATATTAATCAATGCGCAAGGCGGAGCATCGGGTGCTATGGCGTAAAATGGAAGAGGCCTATGTCCAGCAGTGGACTGTAATAGGCTAATTGATTGATTGATTGATTGAATCAATAATAAATATAATTCGAAGAAGTGAACATCTAGGACGGAACTTGAACCCGTTTCTGGGCCCTTTTAAAGAGGACTACTCTGACCAACTTAGCATTTTATATTTTTTTATTATTTATATAGCTTTTATATTCAATGCGTAACATTAGTGACGGCCTACTATTTACAGGAATAGTTTTTATTTTTGGTCTCTTAGTCTTTCTATGAACCTCTTATTCATGTCCGCGCTGTGTTTTATGTTTTATATACCTAATAATAAGTACTGTATTACTGTAAATTATATGTATAGTAAGTATAATATGTATTCATAATTTTATATAGATAATATTATATATATAAAATTATGAATACATTTTATACTTACTATACATATAATTTTTCATTTGTACTCTGACATATTTTGTGAGAATATTAATGAAAGTAAACAAAATTTAATATGTACACCGCAAACTGCCCTAGTTCTATTCACTGATTCTCTCCAACCAATGGTTGCCTGTAAGAGATGGGTGTGTAATGTTTGGTATAATAACAAATGCTCTAATTTCACTTGAAATAACGTTCATATGATATAATTTTTATATGCTATAAAATCAAGTAACCTAAATTCATATGACCTAATGTTTTTCCCAACTCAGCAACGCGATGGACCCGGCACCCGCACGGAGAATCCATGGATTGCTAAGAATATCGGTCTCGGTCTAATATTCCTACATATAATATAATAACATTTAGTATAACGTTCATTTTATGTAATTTTCCATACGTATAATATTCTTTTTATATAAAATTCATTTAACCTAATGTTCTTTTGACCTATAGCTCGACGGAGCCCCGCTATGCGGGGCTCCTACTTCTGGGTGGTTTATAAAAAAAACCATGAAGACTTCTAACCTACCCCATCCAAGTCGGATTGCTCTGAGTGGGGATATTAACCATAATTGATTTGGACCTTACAATATTATGTATTATTTTCATTTTTAATATCCAATTTAATGTTGGCAGGTGTATAAGGTATAAAGCGAAGAAAATAAATTATATTAAATATTACTTAGAGATTATGAGTATTATGGTAAATGAATAATATTCTGAATTAATATTATGTCAAATGTGCATTAAAGGAAATGTTCATTATATCATAAGAAATTATATCAACAATTCATTACATATGTCAATTGATCGCTATTTTTTTATTTTTTTTTAACTCCGTGTTACTTCGATCTGTCTCCTGTCCAGGGACAATGAAAAGTATGTCTGGCTGTTGCAATATTATTGGCTTGCAGAAATTAGAACCTCTATCCTAATTCTTTCCATTTAAACTGGTTTAGTCAGTTGTTATGGCACCAGTTGATCCTGGGGTTTTCTGCGTTTGAGTCTGCGTCTTTCGTGGCTATCGTTCATTAGCGCTTTTGCTAGTATGTTTGGATGCTTTTGAATCCTGTCTCTGTATGTTTTTGTGAGGTTGGCAATTTCTTGCTTCACAGTAGCAACCTTTAGGTCGCGGTGGAGTAAATCATTGGGAACATACCATGGAGCATTAGTTTAAATGCGGAGAGTTTTAGTTTGAAATCTTTGTATGATCTCTATATTTGAGTGAGAGGCTGTTCCCCAGAGTTGGATCCCGTACGTATATGGGTTTCAGTATAGTTTTGTACAGTAGAACCTTGCTATCGAGTGCGAGCTGTGATTTGCGACCAATTAACCAATAAAGTATCCTCAACTTTAGTCCGAGCTGTTTCCGTTTGGTAAAAATGTGCTTTTGCCATGTGAGCCTTTTGCCGAGATACAAACCCAGGTATCTCACATGATCTGCTTCTGGGATGACGTTGTTATTAATTTTAACTGGAGGGCACGTGCCTCTCCTTAGGGTGAACGTAACGCTTACGGATTTTTGTTCGTTTGCCTTGATCCTCCATTTTCTCACCCAGAGTGAAATGTCGTCAAGTCCTTTTTGTAGAATAGCAGATGCCGTTGCTGGATTTTCATGTGTCGCCAAAATGGCAGTGTCGTCTGCAAATGTTCCAGTGGTTATATTATCATAGGTTGGAAGGTCTGAGGTATATATTAAGTATAACATCGGTCCGAGTACACTGCCCTGTGGGACCCCAGCATTAATCAAGTATAGATCAGAGCATTCATTTCCACACTTGACAAAGAAATGTCGTTTTGTAACAAAGGACTCAATTATGTTAGATACATTCTCGGGAAATGCGGTCCTGATTTTATAGACTAGTCCATCGTGCCAGACGCGGTCAAATGCTTGAGAAATATCAAGGAATGCACTTGCGCAGTATTTCTTGTCTTCAAATGACTTGGTAATTACATTTATAAGTCTATGCACCTAGTCTACCGTAGAGGGCTTACAGCGAAAACCAAATTGGTGATCGGGAATTATATTTTTTTCAATGATAGTTGGCATCATTCGGGCAGCAGTAGCGTTTCGTATGTTTTTGATGGTATTGGCAGTAAACTAATTGGTCTGTAGGACTTGGGATCTTCAGGCGATTTATCTGGCTTGGGTATCATCATGATCTGGGCTACCTTCCATTGGGGAGGAAAGAATCTTAGGCGATTTAAGGCATTGAAGAGTGACGTTAGAAAAATGATTCCAGAGTCAGGCAGTTCCTGCAGCAGTCTGTTTGTTATCAGGTCGTACCCTGGTGCTTTTATTGGGTTCGACTTTCTTATAACTCCAAGGACTTCGTGTTTTGTAAATTTCAGTGGTGGATCATTTCTTGGGTCATCAGCATCTTTCTGCAGAAATTCCCGTACTTCCTCCTTGTGGTTTATTGGTCCTTCGTAATGATGAGGTATGAAGACTTTTTCTAGGTGCTCTGAGAATGTTTTAGCTTTTCAGTATCGGTCCGAGCCCAGCTGTTATCGGCTTTGAAATTGTTGTCGGGTATTTGAATTTCCTAATAGCTTTCCACAGAGAATAATCGGAAGAGGATTTGGCGTCTAATGTCCTTAAGTGAGATTGGAAGCTGTCGTTGCGGTCTTTTTCGAGGATATGCTTTAATTCTCTGGTGGCGCTATTTAGGTGAGTTTTTAGCTGTGGGCACCTCGTAATTTGCCATAGTTTACGAAGGCTTCTTTTTTGTGGGCTATCTTGTCTCGAATATTTTTGGCTATATAGTAGTTACCCTTATATTTGTTAGGATCTGGAGTAGAGGTCCAGGCAGCCGTTTGGACAGTGGTATTAAAATTGATCGCTATAGTAAACAAAAGTATATTAACTGAAATAAGGTCAAGTGAACGTTAGAGTTTTTGTTATTATATCAACCGTTACACACCCGTAAGACATAGCCCTGTGCGATAAGGCCGCCAATAGGCTAGTTGACAAAATTTCAATAACTGCTTAATACTTTAGCTTATTAGGCATTTTATCGAAAATAAAGGTTTATTTATTTTTAATCGAGCGTTTACATTATAAATTTCGCGTTTTAAATAACCAATTTCAATTTGGTTCCAAAACGCACAAGACTGTCATGGCGTCTTAAATGACGTCACGCCGTGCAAAACAAACCAAAGAGCGATCGTGTCTTCTTACGTTATAGTTAGTTTTTATCGTTTAAAAATGAATTTCTCATATTATAAGTACTGTATAGTGCCCCAATGTGATAGCACGACTATAAAAACGCCAAACAAGTTATTTATATATGTTCCAAATAATGGAGAAATACGGAAAAAGTGGCTAAAACTTGCAAGAAGAGATGATGCTCATACTTTATCAACAGGTTCAAGAATGTATTTTTGTGAAGATCATTTTGATGTAAGTATTTCACACAATACAGTCTATTACTTAATTCGAGCAAACTAGATGTGTTTTGTAGAATCCCTATTTTCCAAATAATAAATACATGAGTTCAGGTTAAGTTGTTTCACTTTTAGGAGTTAACGTTTTGTTTTAGTTTTCTAATTAATGTTACAAAAAAACATACTCTTTTTATTATTCTAGTTGCCAAATGATATGATTAATTACATGGAGTATCATATGAAGGGAACAGTATCACAAGTGCGCATGAAACCAGGTTGTATGCCAAGTAAATTTGGATGTCAAGAAGACAGAAGGAAACGAACATGCAGCAGTACAGAACGGCCATATATTCTAAAAAAAACAAAGAAAGATGATAATAGCAGAGTGTCTGAATGAATCAAGGGAAAGTTGCACTCCAAGTTCTTCTCTTATAGATACTTCTGATACAAGTTTAAGTATGTATAATATCAAACAACATAACTACTTAAATGATTTAAAGTTTGAAATGGCAAATACCTAGTTATTACTATATTATAAAGCTATTTTGTTGTATATCTTTTTCAGATATTGGAACAGTTGGAGGAAATGTGCCAGAAATTTTATGTCAACAGTCAACAGATAAATCTGTTCAAGCATTTATACCCTACAAATTCAGAAGTAAGGCTGTGCAGACCAATGTGAAATTGATAGATCAGGCATTATCACCTTGGAAACATTATGTAACATCCAGCTCCACATCCCCATTTAAAACTGTAACTGTTACAAAATCAAGTCCTTCTGTATCCGGTCTAAGCAAAATTGCAAAAAAAAAATTTATTCAAGAAGAACATTCAGACAGTGATATTTCTTTATATATACCATCTGTAGCTGCCAATAGTCCTTCAGTATCAATGGCTTCACTACAAGTTAAATCATCTTCTGACTGTAGTGAATTAATCGAAGAAGACAAAAAAATAGAAGCAACAAAGGCCATGTTAAATACAATTAAAAAAATTGAGAAAAAGCCAAGACTATACATAGGTCTTCCAATTAGTTGTTACTACCTAATTGATATAATAAAAGATTGTATAAATATTCCCAAACACCATTTATTACTCTGTTTAAATAAAATAAGATTAGATAGTAAATTTAATCAGCTGTCAGATGATTATGGAATGACTCCATCAAGTCTAAGCAAGATATTTTTTTTAAATATACCTATGATAGCCAGTGTCATGCGTCCTTTTATTGTGGAATTAGACAGTGCAATGATTAAAAAGTGGTATGCATGTTATGGCAGATAGGGGCTTTAAACATGTAGAAAAATATTTAAAAAAATCAGGTATTACATTAGTAAGACCTCCAAGTGTTGAAAAAGGAGTGAAAATGAGTAAAACTGAAGCGAAGGTAACTAAACAGATTGCCAGCTTGAGGATTCATATAGAGAGAGTTATTAGGCGCTTACGTGAATTTTACATACTTAGACCACATGCATGTATTACTTTCAAATTTGTAAAAATTCTTGATGAGATAATAATCATAGCATGTGCATGAATTAATTTGCAAGATTCTTTAATAAAATAAAACTAAGGAAAACTTTAATATTGTTTTTTTATTTCAAATATGTTATAGTTCCACACTTTGATATAACAATGGGTACACATTAATTTTCCAAAAGTTTAATAGTTTATTATTAATCAAATTCTCAACATACTCAATATTGAATGGCACACTTACAATCTCCACTTTTTGATTTTCACTATAATCTGGGTCCGCTACACAAAAGAAACAATTTTTCTTTTCTGTTAAATACATTTGAAGCTGCATTTGGGCATAACATTTTTCTGCAGCTTTTACATTTTGTATATAATTTTTAAATGTGTTGGCATTAATAGGACATTTAATCTCGATTATGCTATCTTCAAATATTCCATCTGGAGAACCAGCAATCATTGGATATTTGGAATTTAACATCAGGCCACACTTATTTATCTTTTTCTTCAGTTTTTTTTCCACTGTTTTTCTTACCTCATCTTCTACAAGACGGCCACGTTTCATAGAAGTAGTGTCTGGAATTTTACCACCTAATATGAGTGATAAAAGTGTGCCATCAGTAGTTTTACATCTGCTAACTTCAAAAGCTTTTGAAGCCGTAATTCGACCATACCTTAGTTCAAACCATTGGCTGCTCTTAGATTGTTCACTTGTTTTTTTTTCAACTCTCTGAATTAATGAAGGTGATATATGAACTTTTTTTAAAAACGCATCAACACATTTCTCTTTAAAATGGCATATAAGTTGATGCATGGAGAGGGCTTGTACTTCGTTTTGACAATAAGTGGTTTGATATTTTAAAAGTTCACAGTCATTAATTTTTCTCTTATGTCCCTCTTCCAAAAACTTCATCAAAACAGATGAATTTGCTGGCAACATGAGCTTGCCCTCGGACAAGTCTTTTGCTGTCATATATTTTAGGCTACTACCAACTCTAGACAGTTTTGATTTTCTCCAATAACATTCCACCGAAGTGCATGATGGTTCCTCACTTCTGCGATGAACCCACATAAGAAATGCTATTGCGTGTTTACATCCCCCCTGTGAAGCTACGCAGTCTTGACATTGAACGGAGATAATAATATTATCTTCTTCATCAACAACCAGTGTGCATCCATATAATTTTGCGTGAACTTTGTGTTCAGGACATATTTTGCACTTTACAGTACAAATCTTTCCGTCACGCTTAAGCTGGGCATAACTTATGGCGTCATCTCCATATGAGGCTCGTGAACACCTGAAATTATACAAGTTTGTTAGTATTTTGCATTTTTTCATACTTCGTAAATCTAACCTCAAAGACAGTAGGTATCAATTATCTTGCAAAATGTAGGTACGTCAAAACATTAAGTTCTTGTATACCGAACTGAAATGTCACGTAGCATTTAAGCTTATAATAAATATTTTATACTTACAAGGAAGTTTTAACATTGCGAAATTCAGATGAGCAGAAGTCACTGTTCGACGCGGAAAAAAATCCAAGCATAACGGCATCGATTCTGGGCAAATTATTACTGTCTGCTTTGCTGAATCCAGATTCCATGGTAAATTCTTTCAAATTATAACTAGCAAAAACTGTATAAACGTGATATTAGTTGTTATAAAAACCAAAATTTTATCAAGAACCGGTAGCAATACTCGAAACGTCAAAGACTAGATTGGAGTTGTTTCGCACGGCGTGACGTAACGCTTTCTGATTGGTGTTCACTGTCACGTGACTAAAGGTTACATTTTACGAAATTTATTATTTAAAAATATTATTAATCTTTAACCCTTTTTATAATTAAAATTGTTTGTTATTTGCTTCATAATATAATTAATCATTATAAATCCCTATCCATTATATTTACTCTTAATGGACACAAGCCTATTGTATATACCGCAAAACTGTATTAACTTTATGTTTCTGTAATCTTATTGTGTACATACAATAAAGAGATATAATATTAATATTAAACTGCAGACAATAACTATCTTTTATGGTTGATATAGATATACTTACCAAGCAGAAAGATCCACAGTGGTTGCCCATGAAATATTACAGGAGTCCGAATGGGACTTACCACTTACTTACCGGGAGGCTTTTAAATGGTGCAAATATTTCTGATTCAAACAAACAAACATAATAACAAAAACAATGTTATTATTGGCGATTAGAAAAGAAAAAAGTGGCGGTTAGTTTTTATTGCCAGATTCTTTTCTCAAAGGCTTTATCTATTGCCTTGCGAATATGGCAGTAAATTTAGAAGCCATAATCCTGAAGGTTATAAGTGTCACTTTGTGACGTACATATATTCAGATTTTTTTATTTTCAAGCGGTTGAATTCCCCTATTCTTTCATAATCGTCTGAGCGATGTGTCCGGATTGCATCCAAGGCCTACACCTCGGAGTCCAGAGTCCGCGTTCCTGCTTTACCTTCTCCACTTCCCACGATCTTAGGCATTCATGGTAGTGAGACCATTAGCAAGCATGTCATACCTTACGACGTCCAAGTACCAAGGCCGTTGGAAGTGCCCTGGACAGATATTTGTTACCCACATAGTTAGGCGATTGCCGCAAAACGTGGCCGCACCAGCGAAGGCGACACTCCTGCACTTATAACTTTTGTTTGTCGCACTTTATATAATTGAAATGCTTTGACTTCATGCGTGTTTACTTTTTTATAAGCAGGAGTTGGACTATATTATGACTGTTGTTTGTCCTTCACTGCAGATGCCGAAAAGTTTTAGAGCCCAAAGGACTTGATATTGTTCACATTATCACATCAGATGATATAAGCATCTTTAACAATATTCTGCACTCGTTTGTCGGAATAGCTGCTATTCAAATTGGGCTTACTGACATTCTTCATGAACTAGGACTCAAGCCAAATGGAATGATTGGTAAGAAAAGGATTTTTAGGCAATTTTAGGCAATCTCGTTTACGGTAATATTATAGATCCTAATATTATAATTCTCACAGGACACAGCGTGGGTGAACTAGGGTGCGCTTATGCTGACGGTTGTTTTACTGCGGAAGAAATGATACTATCTGCGTACTACCGCGGGTTGGTGTCGGTGGAAACGAAGTTCATACACGGGTCTATGGCCGCTGTTGGCTTGGGTTATGAACAAGTAAAGTTTCATTCATATAGTTACCGGTTTTGGATTTAATTGATTTATATACCTACTATTATAGAATTTTAAATTTGTTGTCTGTACATTGGAGATATTAGATATATATTTCCTTTTAACCACTAACATCTGAAGATAAGTTAATGGTGAAGTATATTATTAATCGCTTTACATACACTTATTATTCATTCATATTTGGCAACCAAAATGTTTAAAATATAAGCCCCACATTTATAATTGTTCAATTTATTTAGATATCAGAACTATGTCCACCGGAGATAGAAGTAGCATGTCACAATGGGCCCGAGTCGAGCACCATATCTGGACCTTCGGACGTAATGCGTGAGTTTGTCGCCACGCTGACAGCCAAAGGAATTTTTGCTAAGGAAGTCCCGTGTTCCAACATAGCCTACCACTCGCGTTATATAGCTGATGCTGGTAAGATGCATGTTTATTATGTTTATTTTAATATGAAATAGAATAAAAAAAGGTACCAGTACACCCTGGCGACTGAAGACCCGAGATGGCGTGCGGTTTTAGTCAGTTCAACCCCAACATAACCGCCCCCGCTAGCCGACGGGGGGGGGAGGGGTATCCGAGGGGATTTCCGCACGACAAATAAAAAGATCATGCAGCAGTACATGATACTTATGATTATGTCATGATAGAAGCTGGGGTCTCATAAAATGCTCAGAAATACAGTGAATGGTATAAAGGTTATTTTTAGTTCGAAAGTAGGTTCTTTGTCGCACGATAAAGAGCTGGAATGCTCTAGTCACGCTCCTGTTTTCTTCTTCTTATAATCTCGGGTTCTTCAAGCGGAGCGTGAAAAAGCATCCGTGGAAGCCGTTAAGGTAGGGACCACCATTTTAGGATCGTCAGTATCGGGGATGGTGGCCCATATCTTCTGAAGTTCACCCTAGCTTATATCCAGCGGAGTGCAGTCAATTGACGGACTAAATATTTAGAAAGAAACATTGATATTCTAAATAGCTATAAGTAAATATTAAGAGTAAGAGTAAGATTCACAAATTCTTACTCTTGCTCTAAACATTTACTTACATTACAATAGAATGGATATAATATAAAAGTGATTGCATTTAGGTCCTGCGTTGCTAAAATATTTGCGAAGTGCCATTAGTACTCCTAAAACACGGAGTGAGCGTTGGCTGTCAACATCAGTGCCGCAAGACAAGTGGGATGTGCCTAAAGCAAAATTATGTTCAGCAGAATATTTTACAAATAATTTACTGGTAAGAATGCCACAGCGTTTGAAGAAGCCATGTCCTTTCTAATATCCCTCTCTATATACTTAATTGTTTCGCTATGTTACTTATATAGAGTCCGGTGCTGTTCGAGGAAACCTCAAAACTGGTCCCTAATAATGCTGTATTAGTGGAAATTGCACCACACGGTTTACTCCAGGCGATTCTTAAACGTTCTATGCCAGCCAGCTGTACAAACATCCCGCTCACTAGACGAAAGCACCCAGATAGTGCAGTTTTGCTGCTTGAAGCTATTGGCCAGTGAGTTTAATTAGTTTAGGTATTTGCTAATTATGTATTTTTCCCCCATTTTATCTACAACACATTATTATTATGAAATAAGCAGGTGTTCAATTAAACTTTTAAGCAATTCGTATGCTTACTTTTCCTTTAGATTTAGATCGGAAAAAGAGAACATCTAGGACGGGACTTGAACCCGCGACCAGTCCCCTACAGGGGGGAACGGTCTGACCAGCTGAGCCACCTAGACACGTAAGGGACTGGTCGCGCGTTGAAGTCCCGACATAGATGTTCTCTTTTTCCGATCTAAATTTATAAGCAGGTGTTTTTATATTTGATATAATTTGCAGGTTGTATATGGCGGGTTACAATTCTAATGTTCAGGTTTTGTATCCAAAAGTCAACATGCCAGTTTCTACTGGTACACCTTTCCTATCTCACTTGGTCAAATGGGCTCACGATGAAATATGGTACGAGTTTTAAGATTTAAAAAAAAAAGTCGTATGTACGTGAGATTATATTTTATTCATGATGATAAAATGAAATATGTTATCCTTTTTTTAGGCCAATTTCGCAATATAGCTCTACAGATAGTAAGAAAATTGCTCAATGTAATTTTATTTTATCTTTGTATGATAAAGAACATACTTACCTAAGAGGACATTCAATAAGAGGTAAATACAGACATCAATTTTTTTTTTCTAATTCTTCATCAATATTTCATCAAGAATTAACCAATTATTATCTTTTATGTCCAACGGGGACATGGGCAACCGAACGGATAATATATCTGTGAATCCTGCCATGTGTGCCACTATATTAATTTCTCCAGGTTTCTCTTTTAAGGAGAAAGGTGTGTAGAAAAGGACAATGACAGTATATACATAACTCGGTCGAAAATGGAGATCCAGTAAAAATGGTAGTTGTAAAGTTACGGCAAGATTCCATAAATTGAAAATAGATATCAACTTACTTAATAAACATTAACTCACTACTTATTAGACAAATTCGTCTAAACTTTCTGTATAAGGGTCGTTACGGTAATTATTGAACCGTAACGACTTCTGAAATTCAGTTCCTCCAGTACGAATTTGATAGCCTCTTCGATACTATCAGGACGCATTCATCGTATACGAGACGCTAATAGCTCTTAATCTACGAACAAAAACTCGTTAATTTTTTATACAGTATGCTTGGCCTCGATGACCATAGCGATCGATTTATTCAACCTGATATTATACAAAGAAAAAGAACGGTTATAAAACTCCTGCGGCAAACTATTCCCTTGAATGACTAGCATGCGGTCTTTTCAAAGAGTGGTCTTGTTTCTCTTATCTGAAAAGTGTTTATTAAAGACCATTATGATACCCCAATCTTTAGGTATGAGTATATTCCCTAGACGGCGTGCGGTTTTAGTCGGTTCAAGCCCGACATAACCACCCCCGCTGGCACGCGGGGGGGTATCCGAAGGGACTTCCGCACGAAAAAAAAAAAAAAACGAGTATATTGGGGTGCTTGGTTGGGGACCTCCACGCGGTGCACCCTGGGCAACGGAGACGGCAGCGCCTCTCTCCTAGGGTGGGAGAAACGCTGCCGCCTACGGCCAACTCCGACCGAGGCGAGGACGGCCCTGTTGAGGGTTGTTCGGAAGCTTTCCACGTGTCCCTCTGATGAGCAGATGGCACAGTGGAGAGCAAGTAAGGGGGCCATCTCGAAACCGGAGATGGCCCAGGGTCAGTCGGGGTGCGAGGGATAAGCTCTATGGGTAACCTTACACCCCGGCGTCTTAAGACCCGAGACGGCGTGCGGTTTTAATCGGTGCAAGCCCGACATAACCGTCCCCGCTGGCCGGCGGGGGGGTATCGGAAGGGATTTCCGCACGAAAAAAAAAAAAAAAGGTACGAGTATATTAGAATAAGGTGCTTACCATTATAGAGCAGTTTTTCAAAAGCAGTGATATTGGCTATTATAGCTCTAGGCAAACAGTCAGGCGGCTTTAAGTTAGATTCAAAACCAAGGCCAATGAAATTATCTGTTAACTGATGTCCAAGGTTCTGCCCGCATGGAATTCTTATCCCGTTCCTGTATCCCATTGGAACCTGTTCCGGGAATAAAAAGCCTATGTATTATTCCAGATCATAATCAAACCCTGCACTAAATTTCAGCTAGATCCATTGAGCCATTAGAGCGTGATTGAGTAACCAACATCCAAACATCGGAACATCTTCGCACTCACACTCACTCACTCGCTCACTCACTTCACTCAAATTTATTATATTCAGTAACATAACATGTGTACTTTGTTCATTGATTATTTTATTCAGCCTAGTAACTTAATTGCTTTCAGGAAATATCTTATACCCATTTGCTGCTAGTCTAACGCTAGTATGGGATGTACTTGCTATGACTCTGAATGTTCCCAAAAAGCAGCTGTCAGTGGTGTTTGATAACTTACAGCTACATTCGCAACCAGTACTTCACGATCAACGACAACTTAAACTTGGTGTGACAATACAGACTGGAGAGGGACACTTTGAGGTAAATGTGAAGATAAAATAACTAATACAGGTTCAAAAAATGTGTATTTACCGAAGACGCCGTTATCAACCTGGCTGATATTGTATCATAAAAACTAGACGAGTGCCAAAAATGCATCGGTATCTTCTTGGATTTAACCAAAGCTTTTGACACGGTCTCTGTTCCCGCTCTTCTACTAAAATTGGAATCTGTAAGCGTTCGTGGTAAACTTCTAGGGCTATTTAAACCTTCCTACAAAAAAGACAATTAGCTGTCAAAATAAATAACCACATAAGAAACTATAAAATACCTTCTATGGAGTTCCCAAGTGCAACGTGATTGGACCAAACCTCTTTATTTTTCTTTGCTGCTTCATAAAGACTTCGAATTCTGCCCGGGTCCTTTAAGCGGGGAGTGGAAAATCCGTCCAAGAGGCTGTCAAGCTGAGGGCCAGCATTGTAGCACCATTGTTGTCTATAATGGTGACTTTCATTCTTGAGACTTTACCTTTAGCTTATCATGGTACTAGCTGAAGTCATATCGATGTGACCATCATAAAAAGTGTTTTTACCTAATTATGTTAATATTTTAAGGTTTTATTACTATAGTTAATTATAAAACGTTAATTTCAAGATTTTAGATGGCAGCTCGAAGGTCATAACTGGGTATATAAGGCCCATACAAAAAGATTTTGAAATCTTACCTATGACTCATGACCAAAAGAAAAACATGTATTTTAATACTGAGGATATTTACCATTTGTTGAATGACAAAGATTATTTTTACAGGTGCGTTGAATATCAATATACTTAAATTAAACACAATTGACGATTAGTTTTCCTTGAATATAATTCAACTCAATTATATTTTTGTTCTTAACGTAGGGACGAGTTTCGTAGCATTGCATGCGCTGATGAGTCTCTGAGTTATGCCTACCTTGAATGGCGCGATAACTGGACCACATTTATCGACGGTATGCTGCAGCTGAATGTGTTAACACAACCTCACTACGCGGTCTCACAACCCACTTGTATCCGGCAAATAACTATTGACGTCAGAGAACATAATGTCGCAATTCTTAATTCGGAAAAATCTAATAATACAGTTTTAATGAGAGCCGAAGTTTCCAACTTACATGACAACACTAGGTGAATTGCTTCCTTTCATTAATATCACGTGTGAGCTTATGACATAGTAGAAAACAAGCTGTTTTTAAGGTTCTCTAGATTGGATCCCCTACGAACGCATATTTTTTTTGCCCTAATTTACTTCATCACAAAAAGTTTGGTATACAATTTAAAGGCATGAAAATATTTTGGCATAACGATATTATGGCATACTGTATTCTTTGAACATCTATCATTAAAACTAAAATATTTTGGTCTAATTTTAAATCAATTTTTGCTTGTCACTAATTATGAACAGTTTAGTTGATAATATGTACGTATAATATATATATTCTCTTTGTTTAACCCCCTATTCAATGTCATAATTTAGTATGCTATACTAAGTTATGACATTAAATTTTATGCGTTTCCATAGGGAACCTTTCTACAGGTAAGCCTGCATATTAATTTATTTGTTTCATTAAGGTGTGGAGGAGTCACAGTACAAACTATAAAATATCAACAATTACCTGCGTTCAAAGATATTGTTATGTCCTTGAAATCTTTGAATTTGATTCCCTATTCTGATTCTGGAATTGATGTAAGTATAACTTAGGTTAATTTAAAAAAAAAACTAAACGATGAGCTATTCCAATTGATTCCTCCTTCTCCCTTCTTGTCCCGAACGACACGTGCAGGATTTAGGTGTCATCCTCATACAGTGCGATCGATACCATCGCGAGCCAAGCGGTTTGGTGACTCCTTTTTTTGTCGGACCTTAAAGCACTGGAACGCTTTACCCACACACGTGTTCCCTTCTACCTACAATCCTGGGCTCTTTAAGCAGGGCGTGAAAAAACATCTGTTGAGGCCGTCTAGGTAGGCGCCGCCATTCTAGGGACAATCTCTGGAAATGGTGGCCACTACTTTTTGGACTTCACCTCAGCTGACTATCAGGCGGGGTGCAGTCAATTTGACGGACTAAATATAAAAAAAAGGAAATTCAGGTTTCTTCATCACCTGAAGCTTACTTCCAAAGGTTAGCTGAAAAATTAAATAATAATATACTAACACAAGGAGGATCCATGTTTAAGGAAATAAATAACGCGTGTGTGTACATTGGTGATATTTGGATAATGGGTTATATTAAATGAAAGATTCAGAACACTTTTTTTTTTGAATTCTTGTCTGCATGTTCGTGATGGAAGCAAAAACTACTGAACGGATTTTGAACCAGTTTTTCCTGTCAGAAAGGTCTTCGTAAGACTGAAAATCTGCCGTATGTTTGATTTAAATTAATTAATTAGAACCGATAGATATGTCCCAAAATACTGCCGCGGGCATAAGCTAGTGATTCATATGTAAGTATTATGACGGTTCTCGAGTAACTTCTTTATAGTTCAAACTATGAAGAAGTTATAGATTTAGATCGGAAAAAGAGAACATCTAGGACGGGACTTGAACCCGCGACTAGTCCCTTACAGGGGTATGCTCTGACCGACTGAGCTACCTAGACACGTCCTAGATATTCGAAATTCTTCGATATATTATATACGTCTTAAGGCGACGCTGGAGCCATCTACCGTAATTCTTGTGAACTATGGAAACAATGAATAACTTTACAGTCATTTTTAAACATTGTTTTTGATGACTCCGCCTAAATAATTAAATTAAATTTATAAGCATTTTGTATGCTTACTTTTTCTTGTAGATTTAGATCAAAAAAAGAGAACATCTAGGACGGGACTTGAACCCGCGACCAGTCCCTTACAGGGGGAACGCTCTGACCAGCTGAACTACCTAGACACGTCCCAGATATTCGAAATTCTCCGATATATTATATACGTCTTAAGGCGACGTATATAAATAATGTAATTTTTTTTTAGGATAAGTGGGAAGGTGAATACTACTTATCGGTGAATAAAAGTACAACGGAGAGTCAGACCGTGACTTTACAAGGTGCTCAATTTGGTGATTACGATTTATTGAAATGGGTGGACGTTCCTGCGCTCACCGGTTCTGGAGTTACTGTGAATGTATGTAAAGTTTCATTAGATGTATCTAAAGCGTTATAATTATTCATATACAAAACATTATTCAATATAGAGGTAGTTTATATAATTGTTTATTCAACTTATTGTATATTATTAGGTCCATTATGCTGGGATCAATAATAAAGACGTGAAACAAGCTGACAGTTCCTTGTTATTTAAGCAAAATGTTGAGAATACATACGGAATGGATTATAGTGGGATCACAGAAAGGTAATAAAACTAGGAATTCAGTGCAGGTTGCGACTGAAATAAACTGGGCTAAGCGAGCAGGACTCTTACTTGAAAATAAGACATCTTACTACGGTCGCGCGCTTAGCTAAGGCCGCGCGCTCGTGTAACTGATTTTCGGTGATTATTCCTCAATGGTACATCGGACATGAACCATCTCGCTTTAAAACACTCCTCAGTGTCCACACTATCACCGTGGTTATGATCGTGCGAGTGGTTACGGAGGAGTTCAGCAACCAACAAACGGCTATGCCGGGTATAAGAGGCAACAACATAAGGCACATTACTTAACTTTTGCTTAACATGTCCCTTGCAAAAATTTTGCGACATTTTTAATGACATTAAAACTTTTTAAATTTTATGTCATGATTTTATTTAATTTTCTGAATTTAAATGATACTGGTGATTTAATACTTAAGACAAATATAACTAATAATCTTTATTTTCTATATTTATTGTTATGAATCCATTGTGTTGTAAGTGTAAGTTTAATGCTAATTAGTCTTGAATGATAATGTTAATAAATTTTGTATAAGTAACCATAATTAACGCACTAACCATAATGAACACTTTTGCCACCCATCAACATGGCAAAACATGGATTGGACAACAACAGTTCTAACACCCTACTATGAACCCATGCTTAGCATAATAAATGATTGATTGATTGATATTCTCGTTAATATTAATGTGAAACCTACCGGCAATCTTACTAATATTGTTTAACATTACAGTGGTAAGCCTGTTATGGGTATAGTGCGCAGTGGTGCAGCGAGTACTCAGGTCAGAGCGCAGCCGGAACTACTCTGGCCCGTGCCGGCACATTGGAGTCTCGAAGACGCCGCAACCGTGCCGCTAGCGTACGTGCAAGCCTTCTATTGCCTTGTGAGTGTTACTTGACTATCTTTTTATTATGATACATGTAACTGAATAGTACATAGGTCAATTTTAACATTATCTTTAATCTTTTAAAAGGGAATCAAGGCTCAACTTATTCGCGGCAAATCGATTCTTGTTCACGGAGGAGCAGGCGCTTTAGGCCAAGCATTAATATCCATTGCTTTGGGTCTTGATTGTGAGGTATATACGACCGTCAGTGACAAACGTAAAAAGCATTTCTTGCAAAAATTGTTCCCAGCATTGAAAGGTATAATTTGACTTGAATCTCTTCTTTTCGCTTTCATTACTCTTTATTATTTTAGATTTACTCGGTATCATGCCTTCGTCATGCTCTTAATTCTGACTTTACAAGATTCTTTGATTTTCAATGTAGCTATATTTCGAGAAATCGAAGCACGTCTTGTTATTTATCCAACTAAGATTTTTTAAGGGTTCAGTAGCCAAATGGCAAAAAATGGAACCTTTATAGATTCGTCATGTCTGTGCGTCTGTCCGTCCGTATGACACAGCCACTTTCTTTCGAAACTATAAGAAATATCCTTTTGAAACTTGGTAAGTAGATGTATTCTGTGAACCGCATGAAGATTTTCAAACGAAAAAAGAAATAATAAACTTTAGGGGTTCCCCATAGAATAGTGTACGGACAAACGTACATTATTTAACTATTTCTTATATACGTAATTGCATTCATTATAGTTAGTCGCTGACGGCATGATTTTGTATATTAACGATGTCAACACAAATCAGTGTAATAAACATACTCAAGCAGAGCGGTCGTTTCCTTATCATTACCTCAAACACCGTAATTTATCACTACGCCTTACGCTCATCATCATCATCATCTAGCAACTACTACTGTAGCCCCAACCCGCTACATTTGGTCCTTCGAGCTACACTGAACATTTGGTCCTTCGAGACACACGGAACAAAGCGATTTGACTTATCATCGTAGACTGCGGCCACGAATTTATTCGCGTCGCGGTTAACAGACATTTATCAAGTGCATCACCTTATCAGTGCCATCAAGTAACTTAGTGACTTGTAAATCTTGTGTGTGGTAGCGAATCGGTTTCCTGGCCTCCCACAAGCGGGACACCAGTGGAATTGAGAAGGCGCATAATACTACATAGAGATTGCAAAACCACTAAGTGATCATCAGTTAACAGCCCGTTGAAGCAACTGTCAACGACCTGTGATTTATCAACTACTTAGCACTACGTTAAGTAAACTTTAAATATCACCATGGATCGGCTTTTCCAACGTCAAAGTGAATTAATCAGTGAGATTGAGAGGATTGATATTAATTTTGACAAGGACGGACCCTCCAGGAAGACTCCAGATTACATAGGCAAGCGATTGAGTGCTCTGGAAAATTTATGGGGTGAGTTTGAGCATAACCATTCTTCACTAGAAGGTTATGACGACAAGTCTAGTGAATATTTCACTAAGGATATATACGTGAAATGGAAGGAAGTTTATAAAACTTTAAGAAGCAGGATTGCATCTTACGCAATGGACCCCGTAGCGACGACGTCCAAGGGATCAGCAGACTCGGATCAAACAAACAAACCGTTAAGCTTCAGTGTTCCTAAAATCAACAAAGATCAAGGGACCATACCCTGTGGCCCAATCGAGGAACTTTTTTTTTTTCCCGCATTCAAAATGGCATCGATGTCGAGAGCATGGAAGAAAAGTGGGAAATCGAAGATCAACTCAAGGAGTTACAGCATCGCTGGCGCACGATTGATGAGCTGCATCTTCGCATTGACAACTTCCTACAAGGCAGTGATGAAGACTATGAGAGACAATTCATAGGCTACGAAAAGCTGTACAATAACACTAAAAGGTTGCTAAATAAAAGGCTGTTCTCGACGGCACATCTACGCGAATCGACGCCTAGGGTAGAAATTCCTGTATTCACAGGTAAATACGCACAGTGGCCCACTTTCTTCGACCTCTTTGCTGACACGATCCACAAAAATAACTTTTTAAGCAAGGCGCAAAAGATGCAACGTTTGAAAAGCAAGGTGAAAGGTGAAGCTGAGCGTCTCATTCAGCACCTAAATATATCATCTGAGAACTATGACACAGCATGGGCCTTGTTAACTCATCGCTATAACAATCCTCATGCACTATTCACCTACCAAATTGAGACGTTTTTGAGCCAACCGAATCTTCATAAACAATCATCGCACGAGCTTAAACGACTTTACGACACTACAATGGAGTGTATACATGCGATTCATAATCTAGGCGTGGACACCACCACCTGGGACCCACTTTTAGTTCACCTTATATCAAAAAAGTTAGACACTGACACCTACAGCGACTACAAGGAAGCTCGCAAGGCACCTAGAGAGTTAGCAGCACTCGACGAGCTCATGGACTTCATTGAAAGTAAATTTGAAAAAAACAAGAAAGATACGCTAGACCAGAAACAAACATCTCAGCAACCAAGGTTCGGCAACAAACCTAGTTTCTATAACAAGCCTCGCAGTAATCATTATCAAGCTGTCGCCATATATACATCAAAATGTCCGTTATGCCATGGAGAACATGATTTGTACCAGTGTAAACGGTTCCTTAACATGCCAGCAGAGGCTAAAATGAGGGCGCTTGCGAAATATCAGATTTGTCAAAACTGTCTATACAAACACTTTGACAAACAATGCAATTCTACAAAACGATGTAAACAATGCAACGGAGAACATAATTCCATTATTCACGATGCTATATTGCAATTAACAACTGCGAAGTCGACACATTCGAGTTCATCGACTGCAGTGCCGATGAATAATGTGAATACTACTAAGCCACCTAGCAACAAGCAGCATAATGTGAATCATGTCGCCACTGATGATGAAGAAGTTTTGTTGACAACTGTATCACGGAAGGTGAAATCAGGTGACAACACATACGTCACTCTGAGGGCACTTTTAGATCAAGGATCTCAAATATCCTTAATATCAGAAAATGCTGCACAGATGTTAGGTTTGCAGCGCCGCAGTTATCACGCATCAGTATCAGGCATTGGCGCAAATGCGAAGCAAAGCAAGGGTATGGTTCAGCTCCAATGTCAATCAATTTATGGTGACCATGATTTTACTACACAAGCGTTGATTATATCACGTGTCATCAGCCACTTACCTAACACTACGTTTGGTAAACAATGCTGGCCACACTTGAAACATATTAAATTAGCTGATCCTGAGTACAATGTATCAAGACCTATTGATCTCTTATTAGATGCCAGCATTTACTCGGATATTATCATGGGCGGTCTTATCAAAGGCCCCCCAGGAGCACCCATTGCTCAGCAAACTACACTGGGCTGGATTCTATCGGGCAACGTGAAGACTTTCAGTTGTCATGTTGTTATTAATCAAGTCGACGAAATATCAAAATTCTGGGAAGTAGAAGACATTTGCGACACCTCTTCGACAACGTCGGTTCAAGACAAAAATTGCGAGGAGTTTTATCAAGCAACCACGCGTCGCCTGGACAACGGAAGATATGAAGTTGCCCTCCCGATGTTAACTGACTTTGAACAGAACCTTGGAGCATCCAAACCAAAAGCTGTTATGCAGTTTAACCAGGTCGAAAAAAGAATGCAAAAAAATCCGTCGCTATACGAAGCCTATAGAAAATTTATCAACGAGTATCACGAGTTGCGTCACATGCGACCGGCTGACTCAATAACAACAATGCCAACGTGCTACCTACCGCACCACGGCGTACAGAAATTAGACTCTACTACAACTGCATTACGGGTTGTTTTCAATGCCTCCGCGAAAACAACATCGGGCAATAGTCTCAATGATCTAATGGCGTGTGGCCCGAACTTACAGCAGGACCTTCAAGGACTCATTTTGAAATGGAGAATGCATAAGTACGTTATCACGGCAGATATAGAAAAGATGTATCGGCAAATTATTATCAGAGAACGTGACCAGCATCTTCAAACCATCATCTGGCGGGACTCACCACGAGATCTTCTTAAAGAATACCAGCTGACAACCGTGACCTACGGTACTAAAGCCGCTCCTTTTCTAGCTATCAGGACTCTTAAACAGATAGCCAAGGATAATGCGACCGGATATCCACTCGCAGCATCCGCACTAGACAGCTCATTCTACATGGATGACCTTATGACCGGACATGACGATTTTGCATATGCTAAAAAACTACAGAACCAACTTATAGAGGTCCTGAAAGGAGCAGGCATGAATTTAAGAAAATGGTCCAGTAATGAACCAAAGCTTATAGCAGACCTATCGGCTAATCAACTCAATGCCCCACTAGTGTTCAAGGACGCTGAATCTAGAAAAACTCTAGGACTCCGATGGAATCCATCAACAGACACGTTCACGTTCCAAAATAAAATTGCTTATCAAGAGAACAGGGATAGTCACACCAAACGGCAACTTTTATCTGACATATCAAAAATATATGACCCCTTGGGATGGCTCTCACCTGTCACTATCAAAGCCAAAATAATCTTTCAAAAAACATGGGTGTCAGATATTAAATGGGACGATGAACTTCCAGCGAACATACTTCAGGATTGGCGCCTTCTTAGAGAAGATCTGAAATACATTGAAAATTTTACCATACCAAGATATTTAGGTAATAAAAAACATTATCAATTGCACGGCTTTTGTGACGCTTCAGAAAAGGCTTATGCGTGCGCCGTGTACCCAACAACAGAATGGAATAAGGGCGAATACACATCGCACCTTGTGGCAGCAAAAACTAAGGTGGCCCCACACAGCAAACAAGTATCATTACCGAGACTAGAGCTTCTAGGTGCTTTTCTACTATCACAGCTCATGAAGAAAGTCATAGAGTCCATTCTAGCTGAAAACATCAATATCAGTGCTTGGACCGACTCCATGGTCGTGCTCGGATGGCTCAACGGTGATTCATCACGGTGGAAACAGTTTGTGGCTAATCGAGTTCGACAGATAACTGACGTCATACCAGCATCCAACTGGCGGCACGTGAAGTCGGAAGATAACTCTGCAGACTGCGCCACGCGAGGCTTGACAACGGCAAACTTGCAAAAACATTCGTTGTGGTGGGTTGGACCGCCGTGGTTAACTACATTTATCAAGGGCATGGAGGAATCCATTCAAGTCTATATTCCAAATATCGAAGTAAAAAAGGCAAGTGTGAACACCGCCTTATATCAGAATAATTCATTCATAACCCAATTATTAAAAAACAACAATTCTATCACTCGAGTCGCTCGAATCATCGGTTGGGTGTCACGTTTCATTACACGATTGCTAAATAAACAAGGCGCATCGCTGCGGTCTGCAAGTACGTTGAAGTCATCGGAACTACAGGCTGCTCACATTTTAATTATAAAAAGTACACAAGCTTTGGAATTTGAAGACGACATCAACCAAATAAAGAAAAAAGGTCATGTACGCAGCTGCAGTAAAATATCGTCATTGAACCCATTCCTTGATGAAGATGAAGTTTTAAGAGTCGGTGGTCGACTTGCAAACGCAAATATTAGTTACTCGGCGAAACACCCTGTAATTTTATCAACACATAGTCGACTTACTGAGCTCATAATAAATCAAGCACACATTACAACTTTACACGGTGGACCGAGGCTGACCTTATCATTCATCCGAGACAAATTTTGGATCATCAGTGGGATCCGCACTGTGAAGAAGCAGCTGAGACTGTGCGTCAAGTGCAGACGCTATAGTCTACAAAATAAGCAACAAATCATGGCTGATTTACCATCTACGAGAGTCACCCCGTCGCGCCCGTTCACTAACACTGGCGTGGACTTCACAGGACATATCGAGATCAAGGCAAATAAGGGAAGAGGCATCAAGACTAGCAAAGCCTACGTCGCCGTCTTCGTGTGTTTATCAACAAAGGCCGTGCACTTAGAATTGGTGTCCGATTTGAGTACAGCAGCCTTCCTTGCAGCCTTTTATCGCATGTGTGCTCGACGAGGTACCCCGAAGCACGTGTACAGTGATAACGGTACCAATTTTGTTGGCGCATCTCGAGTCCTTAAACAGGAGTATGAGGCCATCCTAGAGACAATTGACGACTCATTCATCAGAACTGTCAATGAGATGGGAATCACATGGCATTTCAACGCTCCAGCATGGCCCAGCGCAGGCGGACTATGGGAAGCTGCTGTTAAAGGTCTTAAATATCATTTGAAGCGAGTACTGGGAGAGCAACGACTTACGTATGAGGAGTTCATCACTTTGTTGTATCAGATCGAGGCTTGCATGAACTCCAGGCCGTTATGTCCATTGACCGAGAGCCCTGACGATGATTGCCTTACCCCTGGTCACTTTCTAGTGGGAGATACGCTTTTATCGAGGCCTCAGACTGATCCCGATTCGATCAACTTATCTAAACGATGGCAACTGGTGCAGGCCATAAACAAGCAATTCTGGAAGAAGTGGTCTAACGAATACTTACAACAGCTACAATCGAGGTCAAAATGGAGGACAGCTAGCAAAAACTTGGAGGTCAACGACATAGTTATTATCAAAGAGGACAACATGCCACCAGGCAAGTGGGCCATGGGACGCGTGCTAGAACTTCATCCTGGGCAAGATGGCTACGTTCGGGTCGTCACCCTAAAAACACATAGCAACATTATCAAGCGACCTGTTAACAAGCTTATCATATTACCTACAAAAGAAACTAGCAGCATTCCAGTCAATAAAGAAGACAATCAGATCACACCCCCTGAACAACAACCACCGGTTGCTACGCGCACCCGCATGCGAAGAGGGAATGCACTTTCGCATTTTGTGTCCATCGCACTTATCATGTTTATGACACTGTTTACACCGAGCATGGGACAAAGCACGGAATCCTACAATATCACGCCCTTTCAAGACCATCAGAGCCTATATTTTGACAAAATATCAGATCTTCAGCATATAAGAGATGAATGGAAATTAGTCATCTTTTACAACTTAACTACATACTGGCATGGATTATCAGACATACAGCAATACGTCACACACTTAAAATCATTATGTCACACGTCAGGCGCTCAGTTCGAAAGTGTTGCATTACAATTACAACATGCAGTTGACGAAATCGAACATTATAATAGTTTGCTAAAATATCCAAACAAAAGAGCGAAAAGAGGATTGGTAAATGGTGTTGGCTACTTAGCAAACTCGCTTTTTGGAGTTTTAGATGAGCGATTTGCAGAGCAATACAAGGAGGACATAAATCGAGTCATGCAAAATGAAAACCATCTACATAACCTAATTAAAAATCAAACACTTGTAATTGAAGCTGAGTATAACATACTTCGTTGCAACGAAGACACTATGAAGCAACAGTTTTCTGTTATTCAGCAACACCTCCACAACATAACTGCTGAGGTGGGCCAAGTTAAGCACGATTACAACAGCGCTATTTATCTCACTTCTTCGGCTTTAACGGCGAGTATAATATTATCAAACTTGAGATTCATACAGCAAACATTGATAACCACCGTGACGGATATTAATCACTGTCGTATTGACACTCACTTCTTCTCACCGGAACAGCTGGAGGAACAGACTAACATCATCTTAAGTCAACTTCACGGTGATCTTACTCTGCCCACTGACAAACATGATATACGCCAACTATACCAATTATTAAGAGTGTACTCAAGGATAATTGAAGACTACCTTATCATTGAAATCAGGATTCCACTTGTAAGCAGTGATATTTACGAATTGGACCGTGTACTATCGATACCCCAGCGCAGAGAAGACAACATGACGTATCGACTAGTACCAACATTACCCTTCATTGCATTTAATTTGAAGAGAGATATGGCATTTCTACTATCACATGAAGATCTCCAAGGCTGTATTCATACTCAGATGGATAAAATCTTATGTTCACTAGATCAACCCATCTATGACGTAAAGTTAAAAGAATCCGTTTGTGATATCGAATTAGTAAATATAAACTCAATGAACACGTCACCGTGCACGTCACAGATATCACCTTGCACCGCCGGCCAGTGGATCAAATTACATCGCCGCAACGACTCAACTAAAATTGAAACTACTACAACTAAACTAAACTACAACTAAAACTAAAATTTCTCTTGCCCAAACTCTTATTCAGCCCATCATCGACTACGCTGATGAATGTTTTCCTGATGCCACTGAGGATCTTTCAAGCAAACTGGAGAGACTACAAAATTTATGTATCCGATTCATATTCAATCTGAGGAAGTACGACCATGTCTCGCGGTTTCGCAGAGAGCTCAAGTGGCTCCCTATCAGCCTTCGTAGAAACACCCGGGTTCTTTGTCTTCTTTTTGGTATCCTGCACAACCCTTCTACACCATCTTATCTGAAGGAAAGGTTCTCATTTGTTCGTGCTTGTGATGCACCGTGCAGATCAAGCCTCCGTTTTCTCCTTAAATTCCCTTCCCATAAAACCGATTTCTACTCCTACTCCTTCACAGTGCAGGCGATTAGACTATGGAATTCGTTACCATCTGACATTAGAGCTAGCAACACATTATCTGTTTTTAGAAGTAAAGTTCGAAAACACTATCTCTCTTCTGTTCTGTGACGCTAACTCGCGGAGTGGAGGAGATATGACGGAGGTCTTCCCTATGCATGGATATTGTTTTATTTATTGTATTATGTATGTTTATGTATGTATACATGATATATTTAGGTTTATGTAAATTATGTTTAGTATGTATATCTATATATGTATGTATATATATATATATATATATGTATGATTTTGCTATTGTAAACTTAATACTACTATAAGCTTGTGTGTGTACCTAAGTGTTTCTCTCCCGTTATCATACACACATTTACACCTCTTTTCGTGTTCTTCACGATCTCCTCTCGCCGGTCTGCTGGGAGAAATTTCTATGTAGAAATAAGCAGTACCAATGTACCATTTTTCAACATGCAGTTTATATTATGATTATTTTGTGTGTACATAAATCTTAAATAAATAAATAAACGACTGGCTGTACTCCTGTTGTAAGGAATGTAAAGTTCGCATTTTCTGCCCAGCTGGAATGGAGATAAGGAGCCTAACGGGAAATGGATATATTAGCCTAGGTCAAGGTTGTTCCCTAAAGGGAGAAACATTCACCATTCATTCACACAACCACTTCCTTAGCAGCATACATCAGCAAGTAGCAGCCATCGAGGTACCTAAACCATCAGTTTTGAACTCGTTAATCAATAGTAGCGTCCCATCTGACGTACTGCTACCCGCATCAGATAATTCGGATGTTATGTTGGACCAACTGAAGACACAGATAGAAAAGTTAAAGAGCGAATCAGTTCACGAGCTTAACAGCCACGACCTACATCACTACAGCCTCCAGTACATCCTGCTTGTCGGACTGCTAATATTAAGTGGTATTATTATCCACTTCTGGAGGCGAAGGAAGTCGCGTGTTATGAAGCAACAAGAAGAAGCTACACGAACGCCACAGAGCGGTGCGTTGCACACAGACGACATCAGACGCGCAGACAGCGTTACGAGTGTTGACCACGGCACGTCGCCTATAGTGACCCGAAAATTTGCGGTACCTACAGTGTAATGAAATATTTAAGGTTAATTTATTTTTATTTTATTTGAAATTCATTTACTATATACAGTTTACATTTTATTGTATTTAAAGTGTTTAATAATTTGTTAATTCAATTTTATAAGATTTATTGTCATTTATCGTTATCATTATTTTTTACATTAACGATTTAGGTTTTTTGTGTATTCTCCTTTTTGAGGGGGCAAGATGTACGGACAAACGTACATTATTTAACTATTTCTTATATACGTAATTGCATTCATTATAGTTAGTCGCTGACGGCATGATTTTGTATATTAACGATGTCAACACAAATCAGTGTAATAAACATACTCAAGCAGAGCGGTCGTTTCCTTATCATTACCTCAAACACCGTAATTTATCACTACGCCTTACGCTCATCATCATCATCATCTAGCAACTACTACTGTAGCCCCAACCCGCTACAAATAGAATAGAAATAAACTTGATTGTACACCAATCAGAGTATCGTAGTAAATGGCGGCCTTATCGCTAAAAGCAATTTCTTAAAGGCAACCTTGGATGGACACGAATTGGAACATTTATGGGTAGTTATTGGTGTGGTTAATAGGAAAATAAAAATAAATAAATAATCATACAATACATAACATTATCATGTTACTTGCTGCTACGGAGCCCTTCATGGGCGAGTCCGACTCGCACATGGCCACTTTTTTTAATGTGTGGTCAGAACCACACAAAGCTCTGTCACGGATGCCTATTACAGGGGGAACCCCGGTATAGCCAAAGGAATTGGCAGACCTTGCCTGCTTCTGGTTGGGCTAAGGGTCGCCCTTCCCCTTCGCCCCCAGACTCACGGACTCATGGAGGACGGAGACCTTTTAACGCTCTCCGACGCCCGGTGCACCCTCTGCTGGATGGGATAGTACTAGTCCTCTCCCGTACCCTTTCTGCTGCCACTTTTGCGCTCTCGCTCTGTACCATGGTATCAAGCGAGGGGCTTCCCACACTGATAGCTGTCACGAGGTCGTGGCGCTCTGCTGCGCATACGCTGGGCACTCCACTAAAGTGTAAATAGCATTATCCTCATGACAGCTCCCGCAGTGAAGGCAAGCGTGCGTTGGCTCCCGGCCTATACGTCACATTTACTTTTAGAAGCAGCCATACCCAGTGAGTACCTGAGTCAGCTGGTAGGAGAGGCTGCTATGTCACCTTACCAGCAAGTCCTCCATAGAACTAGTCCTCCATGAGTACTATTCCACTGTACTAGTGAGCCAGTGTCGAAGGCAAACTTCGGTTGTCTGGTCAAACCTGTAAAGGGTTTTTAACGACTTTATACATTATACGCCACGATGATTCTTGTTTGTGAACATGTAAATAATAAAAATATATATATTTACAACCTACCCTAGCGATTATAAAGTTTAAGGCAAGGTGGCAAATGACCATCACTATGAATAGTCAGTTTTTTCGATCTAAATCTAGCATTTTTTAACGTTTTTAACGTGCTATTTTAACGTGCTATTTCTGTAAAGCTAATTTAGCTGACGCAACTATTATTGACAAAAATGAAATTTCAGCTGATCATATTGGGTGTTCGCGTGATCATACATTTCGTGACATGGTTCAAATAATCTCGGAAGGAAGAAGATGCGATTTTGTCATAAGCAGTATCGATGGAAAGCTTAAAGATGTAAGTGAGATGTTATTTTTATATCATAACCAGTAAGTAATTTAGTCAAAAGAGGTTCTAATTTTTTTTTCACGAAACAAGGATATCAATTATCCAGGAATAGGAACACCTTCGAATACCCCCCCGCCCGCCAGCGGGGGTGGTTATGGCGAGCTTGAACCGACTAAAACCGCACGCCGTCTCGAGTCTTAAGACGCCGGGGTGTAAGGTTGCCCATAGAGCATATCCCTCGCACCCCGACTGACCCTGGGCCATCTCCGGTTTCCAGATGGCCCCCTCGGGTTTGAGAACCACGGTGTCCCCGTCTTACCTCGGTTTGGGGGAGGGACGCTAGTCGCCCCGCAATGCTGAGTATCTATCAATAATATGGCAGTCACGTCGCAGAGCGTCACAATCTCTACGTGATTCCTCATAGGAAGTTACTCAATCATGAACGCCGACACTGCATATTATAATACGTGTCTCTAGTTGCCAAGACCTGAGATCCCCACTTAATAATATATGAAATTAACTAGTATATAAGATAGGATATTCTGTAAATAAAGGCATTCGATCAACCATATAGCGCGTCGTTATTTACTCCGCAATAAATAATATTGTCGAAAGTTTACGCGAATGTCACACATTGAAATTAAACTAAATATTTTTTTAACGGATGCTATCGCGGTTTATTTGATGTTATTTTATAATTAACATTGAACCTGACGGTTGCTTTTTAGCACGGGGAGACTAAAGATGGTTGTTGTCATGTAGTTTGAAGTGTAAGTTATCTCAAAGTACCTACCCGAACTATGCTGAATTGTTGGTGTTACTATTTTTATTTATTTTATTTTGTCAGCCATCAAAAAAATATTATTCCTCATCATTCTCATAGTGATTTCGTAGTTGCGTCCGAAATCCCTTCGGATACCGCCCTTATAAATTATTATTAATAAACTTTTTTGCAGATAACTTTGGGATGCTTGTGCACCGGGTGTACGTTTTTGGATATTTCACAAATCCAAAACGGAGATTCGTATATTTTAGGAATGTCTCACTTTCATGAATACATAGACTACGTTACCGTGGACTTTTCTTCGATATTTGAACCCGAAAATATGGAAGATCTTAAAGTAAGTATTAAGAAAATAGTTTTGTCATATAAATTTAAATCAGAAAAGCTAACACCCAGGGACTTAAACAATCAACTCGTCTTCAATCTGATCAACTGAGCTACCTAGACACGTCCTGGATATTCGAGATTCCTATTTGATTAATTACACAAATTCAAATATTATACGGGCAATGATGGTAGTGACCTGCGACCGATTTCGGCCACGGCGACCACTTCTATGAGCTCCTCATTAAGTACGGCGCCCGAAGATGGCTAATATAGCCAATGTTGGCGGTGAACCTACGTGAACATTGCGCGCAGGTGAGCACACCGTCCACGTAGTTATAAAGGATGGCAGCAGGCCAGTACCGATCTAGTAAATATAACTTAAGTACAACTGTCCAAGGTATGGACAATGACGTAAATAATACTCAAAATAATAAAATAGCCCACGTTTGTATGTAAATAAGTAAGTCTGCAAACACTTCTAGAAGCTGTGAAAAATTCTAAATTCTATAACAATACCATTAAAATATATGGTCATTTATGCAGTACATTTAGACACGACATTAAATATCTTCCTCAGTTCAATTTTGTACGGAACCCTCAATGCGCGAGCCCAACTCGCACTTGACCGGTTTTTTTCAAGAAGTAGCAATGCCCATTTTTTTAGTGCGGAAATCCCCTCGGATACTCCCCTGCTGGGCGGCAGGTCGTTGAGCGACCTGCGGCGTCTGAGTCGCCTGCGGCGGGAGAGTTCTAAATCTCTCCCAGGCTCGCTCCGCCACCTCCTTCTCGAGCATTACATGCTCGCAGAAGGAGGTGGTGGTGTCTCACGCGCTCGTGCTCTGTAACATTGCCGCAATCATGCTGCCGAGCGAAAGGGCCCCCCATCCCCGATGGCTGCCACGAGTTCACGCCTCGGCATCTCCCACGCCGGGCAGTCTACCAGCGTGTGCATCCTCAACTCCTCACTCTCATCGCAGTGATGGCAGTCAGACGTTGGCTCCTACCTGATCCGATGCAGGTGGTCCCCGAAGCTCCCCTTCCCGGAGATCACCTCTCTAGTCAATCCTCCATGATGGGTATTACCGCCGCAATATAGCGACCAGCACTTAGTCGCCCGAGTCGTTCCTTCCACTCTACCACGATGTCCTGGCGGAGCTGGGACTGCACGGCCTAGACTTCTCGACTTCTTCTTCGGCCTGCTTCTGCGCTTCCTTTCGCTGCTTCGAATGAAATCATGCGGTACCCGCAGATGACACTGTTGACCACACACTGCGTGGCGCGCAGCATCCGCACACTTCTGGCCTTCAGGGCCTCCGCCTATATTGGCCACCCATATTGGGCCATGGGCCGCACGATTCTCCCGTAGAGTCTCCTGCAGGAGTCATCAGGCCCCCTCATATAGGGCAGCAGCCGCACCAGAGCGATATCTGTGCGCTTCAATTTGGAGGCCAGACTTCGGATATGTTCTCCAAAGTCCCATCGGCCGTCGAGCACGAGCCCCAGATATTTAATTTGGGACTTGATGCCGATGCGATTGCCTCCCACAATCAGACTGATCCCTCAGGTGGCTTGCTCAGAGGCCCATGAAAGAACAGGGCTTCGGTTTTATGCAGAGCCACCACACCACAAGAAGTAGCAATGCTCAATAAACAGGAAAGAGACATCACACTTATCACACATTATTCAAACGGTCATAGTGAAATTCGGATATGTGCGTCTTGATATATACAGTATGTATATTAAACAATTAGCTGTGCCCGTGACATGGTCCGCGTAGATTTCGATTTTTAAGGTTTTAAATCTTTTGCGCGGAGCCCTAGTTTTTTTTCTAAAATAAGGGCAGCATATGTTACACTTTATAATATTACCTGTCTGCCAGTGAAAGACCCGTTAAAATACTACTACTACTACTTAATTCTAAAAGACAGATAGACAGGTATCGTGTATACATTCATGTGCAGTCATTAAAAATCTGTTATTTTAATATTTCAAATAAACACTTATGTTTCATTTATTTGTGTAATAGTTTAATGTTGATGATGTCCACAGACTATACATAACATGGTAAGCGAAGGTATTGCGCGTGGCTACGTTCGTCCGTTGTCGCGTGTAACGTACGCACCACTTGAAGCGGCGCGTGCTTTCCGCCTACTGGCTTCGAGCGCCCACCGCGGCCGCGTGCTGTTGCGAATGAAAGAAAACACTATTCAAGCTCACTGCAGGTAATTATATCATTAACATAATATAGGTACTGGTACTGTCCTTAGCAATAAAAAACCTAAATGATTTATAAGCAGCGGTAACGTAATATTAAACTGACTTCCAGGATGACATGTAGTGCAGATTGTTCTAACCTCATACTTTGTGGCAAGACAAAGTTTGGTTTGCAGTTGGCTGATAGGCTGGTGGCCAGAGGAGCAAAACAACTGTATCTCCACGTCCAGACGCAATCATCTTACTTACAACACAAAATACGGTAATGGACTTTATTATTAAGAACATATTAAATTGATTACAAACAATATCATAGACCAAAATATTTAATTTTACTATTATTGAAGTTTCTACCAAGCAGCGATATAGGTAACTCGTATGTTGCTAACCATGTAGTTTCTAATAATAATAATTGGCAATCATAGATTTTCTTAAATATTACGGGTAATGATGGAGCAACGAGTCTGGTTGCCGGGACGCGTTCTTGGGATCTGGAAACGAGGCCCCTTGCGGCGCCTCTTTATAGGGGAGAGGGAATTTGATACCCAACAACATATCGAGGTCGCCAATGTTGATGGCCAAGGCTGTTCAGGGATTTCCTCTCTGGTTCCGCCTGGTTCTCGAGTCAGAAAAGCAGATTTGGTGAAATATCTTGTGGTTTTATTCGGTTCGAGTCCAATTTAATGAAATTTTGAAGTTATCATTATGCCAACTTTTCACTTTTGCTAAAGATTTAGATCAGAAAAATTCCCGTTCTGGATGTGAACTTTTGGTGATGTAAATCAAAAGGTGATGATTCGCAGCTTGAAATACTATACCACCGTAAATATAGTAGTTTTGGATACCGCAGTTATTACAAGAATAACAATACCAAAACTACCGCCATATTATACCCGAGATGTTATATTATATGTAGTACCACTATAATCAAACTATACTTCTTTTGGGGCGTTAAGGAAAAATGATAAGAGTAAATTTTTAAGATGCGCGCGCACACTGTCACGAAAAATCGACACCATGAAGTAAGCTAGAGAACCGACACCCTGAAGTTAGCTAGTCAACATTTTACTTTGAGTACGTTTATAGAATTTGTGGTTAATTGACGGTATGTATTATTTATATATTTTTTACATATTATTCCTACCAACATAACATGAAGGATAAAAATTTTAGAATGATTTTTATCTTATTAAGCCAAAGAAGTATAACTTGTTACGTGCGTTCACAAGTACACAACATACACTGCGTAGTTTACAAATAAGTAACTGCGTGATTATATTCTACTAGATGTGAAGACAATCTTATAGGTTTTGGTACTTACTTTTAACTGATACCTACTTCAATTTAGGATAAAAATATTAACTATAAGCATCGCCAAAGATGCAGCTTATAAGAACGGTGAGTGAGCCTGTACCAGCTTGGACCTATTGGCTATAAAATATATACCCCTGGGGTTATCCTTTTGAGGGCTTACCCGGGGTGCCTGGCAATGACCACTTGGGCAGGACACCATGCGGTTTTAGTCGATGCACGACATAACCAGCCCCGCTGGCCGGCGGTGGGGGGGGGGTATCCGAAGGGATTTCCGCACGAAAAAAAAAACCTAATCTGTTGTTGTGAAAAGGTTTTTTCACCGTTAGTTGTTGTTGTGGTTGAGTTATATTAGTGCACTATACGAAGTGCTTTGTGCGTATCGCGTAGGCAAGGAGTTGGGTAGTACCTATTCGCCTAGGTAACTACCAAAAAATTCGCCTAAAAATCTCAACATTCCGGCTCGAATAGGACCATAGATAGAGTTCCGATCGGAATGGAAAAGAGTGATTCATTAAAACACTAGATTGATGATATTAAACCACAATGACTTTAATTCACTTGCTAATTATTAATACAAATGACCCGCTAGTGCTTTTTCTCATCGTCGTACATAAATTTAGACTCGGTATATATAGTGGCTGTTGTAATAAAACCATAGCGCGATTTGAATTGGTGGTACAACGCCATCTATCGAGCTTAATGCTTACACTTACTTACTTATAAGGACACTTTAGAGAACTCTATTTTAGAATTACGACGACGATTATAAGTAGAGTAGTTTTACAAAAAATACTACAATTACGTTGCAAATAACTGCATACTACTTGTTGCCCAGCTAGTTTGATAGAAATTTCAACTGGATACCTTCACGCTTCCCGAAAATAAGGTTTTGAAATAAGTCTTAAACACAGTTATTTTGTGATCTAGGTAGCCACATATTGGTGTGTTGGGTAACCTCCTCGAGTGTCGCTCCGATTCCGATCCCGCTGCAGTCCGGGGAGAACGGAATCGGAGCGGCCGGTACACCCTGGGCGGCGGTCAATGGCTTCCCCTTCACCCCTTCATAGGGTTGGCATTGATCGTCGGCCAATACCCAACGTGGCGGGAACACATCGCTCTCCGTACTCCTCTGCTTTCAGAGGAGACAGGATGAGCGATGCTGTTAGTGGTGAGATGGCCCAGGGTCAGCCGGGGTGCGAGGGATATGCTCTATGAGTAACCTTACACCCCGGCGTCTGAAGACCCGAGACGGCGTGCGGTTTTAGTCGGTGCAAGCCCGACATAACCGCCCCCGCTGCCCGGCGGGGGGGTATCCGAAGGGATTTCCGCACGATAAAAAAAAAAAAAAAAAAAAAAAGGTAGCCACATATTTACGGTTTTCGGACTTTTCCCTTTATTGGTTCTATAAGACCTTGATTCATTCAAAATTTCGTGATTCTAGGACTAGGACTAACTGGAGGTGCCCTAAAGGTTTTGATTCCATTGCGATTGCTAAATTAAGCTGCATAAAAATCTGTATCGTTTGATTGCAGACCCTATTTGATATTAATTTCAATCTAAAATATTCAAACGTTCCTAAGAAAAATGTCTTGATATACAGACAGACAGATATAGTGATTGTATAAAGGTTCCATGTTTTCCTTTTAATTGTTGTTAATCCTAAAAAGCGGCTAAGTGCGAGTCGGAATCGCCCATGAAGGGTTCCGTAGCAGCAAGTGACATAATGTTTTTTTTATAATTTTTATATTTGAGTTGATTGAATTAAAGGTAAATTATGACAACGATTTATGACGTAAAAAAACTACTTACTAGATCTCGTTCAAACCAATTTACGGTGGAAGTACATGTATGTGTGAGTCGGACTCGCCCATGAAGGGAAGTAGCAGCAAGTAACATAATAATGTTTTTTTTTTAAATTTATATTCGAGTTGATTGAATGAAAGGTAAATTGCGGTTTACGATTGATGACGTATTAAAAATAAACTACTCACTAGATCTAGTTCAAACCAATTTTCGGTGGAAGTTTCCATGGCAATGTACATCATATATTTTTGTTAGTTTTATCATTCTCTTATTTTAGAAGTTACAGGGCGAGGGAGACACACTAGTAATAGCTAGTAGGTAAAGTTCTGCTTCCTACGCTGTAAAAAAGAGTAGACATCATATTTAGACATCATATTTATTTATTATTTATAATATTGAAGAAATAACAAAACACAATATTAACTAAGACAGAAAAGGAATTGTTATAGGTACAATTAAAATTTCTTCTTTCGTGACGACCTCTGTGGCGTAGCGGTAGTGCATTCGACTGCTAAGCCAAAGGTCGCGGGTTCGATTCCCGCTCAGTGCAAATACGTATATTTGCATTGGTCTGGGTGTTTCTATGTATAATATGTATTTATTTACAAAAAAAAGTATTTAAGTATGTTTATCCGCATTCTAGAACCCATATGACAAGCTCTGCTTAGTTTGGGTCTAGATGGCGTTGTGTACTTTGTCGTACAATATTTATTTACTTATTTCTAGCTTTGACAACTGGAAACTCAGCAATAACTTCATCGAAATTTATATTTTGTATTGCCTCGTGTTCGATGGCTAATATACCAAGATTGCTAAGCCGCGATTGGGTCATTGTTGCCCGCAAATAGTTTTTTATTAATTTTAATTTACTGAAATTCCTCTCACATGAAGCTATGGACACGCTAACCGTCATGAACAATTTCAGTGCAATCATAAGATTTGGAAGAGATTCTGTAAAATCCCATTCTACAATAAACTTTAAAAAATTTAGAGACACCCAATCAGTAACCGTAACATTAGCGGCTTTTAAGTCTCTTCGCAGTCTTGGTATCTCCAAAAGTAAGTAAGTAGAAAGTAGAAAGTAAGTTTTTTTTTCTTATTACTATCTATCACTATAGAATAATACTCGTTTAACAATTCACGCCAACCAAACACAACACACTTCACGAAACAAATGAGAAATGTTGCAACTGAGACGTCAAACATCGCAAGTATGGGACGGGGAATCCCCCACGACAGCGTCAGGCTCTTTTGCGGGAATCCCCTAATTATACATAGAGCTGAGCTAGTGCTAGTGGAGGAATCCCCGAAAAAGATTTTTTTGTGCTAGCGACTTTTTTTTTGTTTCTACATTGTTCTTAAAGTTGAGAGACCGGGTGGGTGTCACCCCAAAAAAGGTGACACCCGGTGCGGCCCGCCCCCGCCGACCCCCCTTTGCTACGCCACTGCATATAATTATATATAGGTACCTACCTATTTATAGCTTGGTAAGTTCATGCGTGACACTCCCATGGTTCGCGAGGGATTAGGGGCGTAAGGCAGAGGGATGTGGTGAAACATGGGCACAGGACCATGGAAGTGTCACTCATGAACATGCCAAGCTATAGCAGCTTATCTTTTTTTATAGCAATGGCCGTGCAGTTTTTTTTTTTTTTTTATAGCGATTAAACTTCTACATAAAATTAAATCAAAGACAGAAAATAAATATTCAGTACGAGAATATATATACAAAAAATCAAGATCCAATATTAAGTATCAACAATAAGTACTCCCATGACATAAAAAATATTCGATAAAATACAACTAGTTACTATGTACAGAGCAACATCTGTGTCCGAACTAGATAAATTAATATCTGTGCTTCGGACAACAGCTTTTTTCGTAGCTATCATCCCCTAGTTTAGCTTTAAAATATACATAAGATCACGAGTTTATCAAAGTTTATCATATCCAATCAAAAATTACTAAGCAAAATTCATTCATTCAAATAACAAGATAATATTTCTTTCTTTCTTTCTTTCCATATTACATATTTAAAATCATATATATAATTCGTTATCACTATTAGAAATGAATACAAAATACATACACAAATTCAATGTCAAAAAACCAAATTAAGATTAAGTTAAATTATAAGGCATTATTATAAAGATAAAATGATTAAATTACACTGAATTAAATTAAATTGAAATTGAATTGTTATAAATGTCAAATGATAATGAAATATACTATTGGGATACAGAAACACACATGTCATTAAACCAAAATCTAAATTCAATTTCCAGTCATCAATATATAAAATAATGTAAATAGAATATAATATTAATATAAAAAATAATAAAATGTCACTTTAAAAAGAAGTAAAATAACAGACAATGATCAATATAAAATTAAAATTATAGAAATTGTGTAGTGTAAGGTGTGAGCCTCCTTGTGTGTTATGTAAGTATATGTGCATGTGTGTGTGTAAAGGAGGGTGAGTATAAAATTTAATTCGGTACAACCATTAAGCACTCAGTTTCATCATAATTCAATTTCTTAATATATTCAAACAGTTTAAGTTTACACTCTCTTGAATTCAAACTCTGTATGTCAACCGTTTTACATACTTTGTTATATAGGTATGGACCCAAGAAGGAGAAGAATCTATTTGAGAATTTGTGCCTAAAAGATGGTCTATCAGTAAAAACCCTATCTCTGCGTCGCCTGCAATTTATAGCGGATTCATCATACTCAAAGGTTGAGTGCTGTTTCAAAATTGCGAGCATAATAAACAATTGGCGCACAGACAGAACCTCACAGGACTGATAAAGTAGATAGGTGGGAAATAAGTAAGGGCGAAAAGTGCTTACTTTCAGTATGAATTTCAGAGGTTTAATAACAGTTTTCTGTGCGCCACCCCAGACGGTGACACAATAACCCACCAAGGATTGCACGAGTGCCAAGTAAACCTGTTTTAATATTTGGGAGCTTGCAACATGCCTCAAACTCTTAAAGACGTACATCAACTTTCTCAGCCTCGAAGTAACCAGGTTTATGTGCAGTTCAAAAGTCAGTCTGCTGTCAATAATAACGCCCAAGTATTTTATTTCCCTAGTAGCCGTCAGGGGAGGACATGAACAGCTTTTACTGTTGCAGCAGGCATGAGCATACAGGGAGTATGCAGCAGGCAAGCTACAACCACGCATTGAAAATGTTATGTACTGGGTTTTTGATGTGTTTAATGTGAGGCTATTGTACTGCAACCAGTGACAAACGGTATCAAAGCCAAAGGCCGAAAACAAGAGCGCAGTGTCATCTGCATACGAGATAATTTTTCCACCCACTAAGATTAGGTCGCAGAGATCATTTATATAAATAAGAAAAAGGCTAGGGCCCAGTATGCTACCCTGTGGTACACCATACGTTATAGGTAAGTCACCACTGATCGAGTCATCAATTTTTGTACACTGACGGCGGTTGGAGAGGTAGTCACCAAACAATTTAAGTTGTTGTCCTCGAACTCCTAACCTGTCCATTTTTTTAAGCAGTAGTGGAATCGAGACTGTGTCAAAAGCCTTGGCCAAATCCAAAAATATCCCTATGGTCTTTTTACAGGCATCAACATTCCGAGCCACGTATTCCGTAAGCCCATGGACAGCATCACAAGTTGATTTTCCTGTTCTAAAACCAAACTGGTTGTTGGATAGCAGCTTATTCGTTTCAAGGTAGTTTACCAATCTGTTATTAATGATGCGTTCCAAGAGCTTTGAAACAGACGGTAGGATAGAAATCGGTCGATAATTTGTAACCTGTTGTTTATCACCAGATTTATAAATAGGTATTACTACAGACTTTTTTAGCACTGTGGGAAAGATGCCCTCGCGCAAACACAGATTGAAGATATGTGTAAGAACTGGGGCAATAGCATGTCTATTTTCCTTTAAGAGATGATTGGGAATGGAGTCCCATCCTACTGAGGAGCAGTTTTTCAGTTCAAGAATCAGTCGCTCCACTTCAGCCTCATCAGTGTCCAACAGCACCAGCGATTTTAGTGAGTTGCTCGATCTTATCGAGAAATCACCATGATGTAGGTTATTTTTACAGGCCACCGTTCCCTCCGCCAGTTTCTTGCCAACTGTGACGAAAAACTCATTTACTTTCTCGATTGATTCTTGGGAGTGGGTCCTATTAATCAATTCAGTTGGACTATTTTTAATTTTAGCTGTATTTGTTATAGTTTTGATTGCATTCCAAAGTTTTTTGTTGTTTTTACCAGCTGTTTTTATAAGGTTCGTCTCATAGGTTATCTTAAGTTTTTTAATTAATTTATTACAGTAATTTCTGTATCTAGTGTAAACTAATTTGTGACTATAGTCTGAGCTGATATTTTGGTTTTAAGTATCACGTGATCAAGACATGTCTTGCCGCGTCTCGTAGGTATATTATGTGCTGGAAGAAGACCATGATAAGAACAGAGATTTAGATATTCAGTTTGAGCAGTGAAGACTGTATCAGGGCAGATATTTATGTTTATATCACCAATTACGGATATATTTTTAAAAGCAGATAGATCCTGCAAAATTGTATGTATTGTTTGCAGAAAATTGTCTATATTCCGATATGAAGGAGATAGTAGGACTTTAACAGACATAGATACCGCTAGAATAGTTTATTTCAGTTATTTCCATAGTATTATGAGGATGAGTATTATTCTCCTTTGGGGTAATGCCGTAGATTTAAATACAATCTTTGTACTGCAAAAGCGGGCTGTGCGGGCAATTTATAAGTTGGGCCCAAGAGTCTCCCTCCGACAAAAGTTCAAAGAAATAAACATTCTAACTGTAGTTTCCCAATATATTTTTGAAAATCATTTGTATGTTAGAAGAAACATTTCCAATATTTTAAGGCTTTGTGATATACATAACGTAAATACTAGACATAAAAACAATCTTGTGATTTGTAATAGTCGACTCCACAAGATTAATAATTCCTTTCAAGGTAACTGTATACGCTTCTACAACAAGCTTCCTAGTGAAATAAAGAATCTACCTCTTCATAAATTTAAAAGCCAAATTAAAAGTAAACTCTGCCAAAAAAGCTATTATAAAATTCAAGACTATTTATACGACAAACAAGCTTGGATATGAATTGTTTGCTCTCTCTCTATGCTACTCAAACGAAATATTGTACTTAGGTTAATTTAATATGTTTGTAAATAGACCAAAAAAAAACAGCCCGCTGAGTTTCTTGCCGGAGTCTTCTCAGGACAGGGCCGCGTTTCGAACCGGTGGTCCATTTGCCAAACATTAGATTTTTTTTTGGACGTTTTGTACGTGCCGTATTAATGCTCTATACAGAATAAATGGTTTTTGACTTTGACTTTGACTTTAACTTGACTTTGACTTTGACACATTTTACCACTTTGAAAGTGTCTCTCTTGCAAACTATTCAGTTTAGAAAACAATGATATTAGATACCTCAATATCATTTTTGAAGACCTATCCATAGATACCACACACGTATGGGTTTGACGAAAAAAATTTTTTTGAGTTTTCGTTCTAAGTATGGGGAACCCTCAAAATTTGATGTTTTTTTCTATTTTTGTGTGAAAATCTTAATGCGGTTCACAGAATACATCTACTCACCAAGTTTCAACAGCATAGTTCTTATAGTTTCGGAAAATAGTGGCTGTGACATACGGACGGACAGAGACATGACGAATCTATAAGGGTTTCGTTTTTTGCCATTTGGCAACGGAGCCCTAAAAATGATATTCGAAACCTCAATATCATTTTTGAAGACCTATCCATAGATACACGTATGGGTTTGATGAAAAAAAATATTTTTGAGTTTCAGTTCTAAGTATGGGGACCCCCAAAATTTATTGTTTTTTTTTCCATTTTTGTGTAAAAATCTTAATGCGGTTCACAGAATACATCTACTTACCAAGTTTCCACAGTATAGTTCTTATAGTTTCAGTTTCATACGATTGTACAGAATTAAAAATTATGATGTACAGAATATGGACTAGTTTCAAGTAGCTCTAAAATTAACTAGTAATATTATTATCATATTTTTCATTTAAAAATATGTGTTACAGATCCTGGCAAAGCTTGGGAATTAATGTCGTCGTGTTTTCGGAATCCTTAAATAGCCAGAAAGCTGTAGTTACATTACTAACTAATAGTTTACTGTTGGGCCCTCTGGAAGGTGTTTATATAGTTGCAGAAGAAACTGCTATTGATCATAATTTGATAAGCAATATGGATGCTGAGATAAGAAAGTTGTCGTCTGGTTTAAGGTACGTTAGAATGTTTTAATTACTCGTGTGTTGCAAATAAGGAAAATATTTAAATAAAATCCGAAATTCCAAGTGTTTAAATGTAAAAAATAAGAGAATAATGGCTTGTACCTTGGACCTCCTTGAATCTTCGGAGTTCTGAACAAGGTGAGACGTTTTTCACACCGGAGCAGTATTGCCTTTGTATAAGACACATGTTCACTCCTGCGTGGAATACTGTTCTCATCACTTGGATGAATAAATATTTTTCATATGTTAGTTAATTAGGTAGAGTAATATAAAATGTTCATGATTTAGGTAAGATAACAACAAATGACACAGTGTTTTCATTTTTAACTTATATCGACAAGTAAAAGTGGAGAATGTATCCGAATGTGTGCCTCGGGACCAGATAGGCTTTTAAAATCGCCTTATTTTCACTTTTATGTTTCAGCTATTTTGCTGTGATTAATTTTGGGTATAATTCAACTGGCAAGAGTGAGTGCCTGAATCGAGTCGCCGATCAGCTACCGGCTATAGTTTTAATGCTGCCAGAAATCAAGGAAGTAAGTTAACTAACCTCTCTTTCATGCTAATACGGTTGAATTGAGAAGTTTCCTATGATTTGTCACTATCCTAACCCCTCACGTATTAAGCTATCAAACGTAAAATAGCGTCAAAGTGTCACTACTGCCACGGCCATACCTTTTTTTTTCGTACGGAAATCCCCTCGGATAACCCCCCCGCCGGCCAGCGGGGTTGGTTATGCCAACGCTAATCTCCGCTAATCTCCACTAAACTCCTCTAATTTTTCGTTCGTTTTCTATTAGAAGTTGATCAAGTTGTTTTTTTTTTTTGAAATCTGGATATTATTTGCTATCTTCCTTTCGCCGACTGTCCTGTGCCTACAATAAATATAAATCTATTAATAGTTTCTTCGTTGGTATTATTCTAAATTCGTGACATTTGCGCAAAGTGCCAACGTAGCTTTTATATGTTTGTCTTTTGATGTATTTGATTGATCCCTGCATATCTATACAGACGCGTTTCATTTAATTAGGTCGGATCTTGTCAGAAAAATCTTATTTATTTGAATCTGGATCTAGAATATAAATTCTATTATTTGATGTAGGAATCGTACAACATTTTCACAAATTGGCGGGGTGTGGTGGATGCTGTGGAAAATGCTTTGCAAAGTATTCAAGGTGTGGCTCTAGCATATGAGACAAAACATAAGCCCTCACTTCTGCAGCAAATTGCAAAAGTAGCCGGTAAGTTGCTCAGAAATTTATAAGTATTAAATTGATTCTAAATCATATATTTTATTGGCGTTTTATAGAACTAACCCAACCTACTAGCTTTTACTGGAAGCCGTTTGTCAGTAATCAGGTGTTTGAAGTAGCTAAAAGTAGTACGAACTCCACTTGAATTTGCAGTTCTGATTTTTACGTATGTGTTAAAAGTATTGTGAATAGGTGTAGTTATTTGTTGAACAAGTGAGCAAAGGTATTTTTTACTGCGAGAGCTTTAAATCACGAACTAATTAAGTAGTTTACAATTACTATATTTAGCTGGTGATTCTAACATATACTACTGAGCATATTGATTGATTTAAATTCGCGAGACATCTGAAAAATTTACTCATTGTGAAACATACGACTTTTTACCTCGACCAGTGAGAAAAGTGTTTTATGTTATATAGGTGAGGAAAACAAAACAATATTTATAAGAGTTCTCGAACAATACGGTGGGCATTGGCGGGCGTGCTGCTCCGCGATATTGTTTTGGCGGTATAGATAGTAGTTTTTTTGGAAAAAAAAACAAATGCGTTAAAAATATAACACTAATCAATAAAAAACAAACTACATTTGGAAAAAGAATTACATGTTTTTAAAATAAAATTAACTAGAATTTATTTCATTACATTTCATTTCATTTATTTATTTCGTGAACACAGGTTAATATAGATGTTTACAGGGTGCTTTGGTACATACTATGTTCCGCCGATTGGCATACAAAATAACATGCATATATTAAGTTTATTACAATTTATATTTATTACACATAAAATTTATTATTATTTATATTATTTTATTATTTATATTTACATTTATATATATAGTCAGACAGTTCTTATTTTATGACCAACCACTATCTAAATTTTGGGAATTCAATCAATTCGTATCATAATTTAGAGAATTTAATTTAACGTGAATTTCAAATGTAAAATTTCTTCAAAATAGGGCAGATATAGATAATTTATTAATGTCAATTTTAGGATAGTTATTGATTAGATTTTTAGATGTCAATTAATTAGTAATAATGTCAAGTAGGCATTACAATAATATATAAATTATATCGATATGCACAAAGTTACGAATGATAGTTTTAAGTACAATGTCAATTCTATTCAAATTTAAAATGGATGTAACCTATTTACTTATTTTATAGACTGGTCAGATAGATACTCCTCAACAGAATAATAAGCCTTTTCATTCAATAGGTTGAAGAGCTTTCCCTTGAAGTCGTGGCTATTCTGGCTGACTCTTATGTCCTGGGGAAGTTTGTTAAATCATTTAGGAGCCATTGCAAAAAGGCTTTTGTGGGCAAAACTAGTGTTGGTGGGTAGTAGGTGCAGTTTATCCGCGCGACGTTGACTTTCCACTTTTTTAAATAGGCTAATGTTACTCTTGACAAAATTTACAACCTCATAGATATACAGCGACGGTACAGTCAAAACTTTCAAGTTTCTGAAATGTGGTCTGCAGGTATCTGTTTGTTTTAATTTACAGATAGCTCTCACACACTTTTTCTGCGCTATTAGTACATGTTCAGTGTAGGCATTACCCCAAAAGATAACACCATACCTCAGAGTAGAGGCGACGTACCCATGATAGGCAGCTAAGACCGCACTCTTATTCGCTATTTTACCCAGCATGTATAAAGCGTACGAAAACTGGGTTAGTTTATGTGTGCATTAATAAATATTAATTATCGCTCGCTTAATAATGTGCCCGGTAGATGGCACTAGGCTCGCGCCCTATCACATTGGGACCTCAACATAACTGACGAATCGTGGGTGTACACCTCTGCCTACCCCTTCGGGGATACAAGCGTGAAGTTATGTTATGTTACGTTATGTTAGAATTTATAATTCTTACCCAAACAAAAAGCGGCCAAGTGCGAGTCGGACTCGCCCATGAAGGGTTCCGTAGCAGCAACTAACATAATAATGTTTTTTTTTTTGAATTTTATATTCGAGTTGATTGAATGAAAGGTAAATTGCGTTTTACGATTTATGACGTATTAAAAAAAAACTACTTACTAGATCTCGTTCAAACCAATTTTCGGTGGAAGTTTACTTAGTAATGTACATAATATATTTTTGTTAGTTTTATCGTTCTCTTATTTTAGAAATTACAGGAGGGGGGGACACACACATTTTACCACTTTGGAAGGGTCTCTCGCGCAAACTATTCAGTTTAGAGAAAAATGATATTTGAAATCTCAATATCATTTTTGAAGACCTATCCATAGATCCCCACACGGATGGGTTTAATGAAAAAAAATATTTTGGGTTTCAGTTCTTAGTATGGGGAGCCCCTAAAATGTATTGTTTGTTTTCTATTTTTGTGTGAAAATCTTAATGCTGTTCATAGAATTAATCTACTTACCAAGTTTCAACAGCATAATTCTTATAGTTTCGGAAAAAAGTGACTGACATACGGACGGACAGACAGACAGATATGACGAATCTATAAGGGTTCCGTTTTTTGCCATTTGGCAACGGAACCCTAAAAATTGTTTTGATTCTGTTACCCGCGGCTCCACCCGCATGGAATTCTGATCCCTTGATATTTTAAATTCTCTTTAATACAAACTTTGTCCTGACAATAATAAACACAAAAAAATAATTATCCAATTTGGTGCAGTCGTTCGGAGGTTATACGCGTACATACATTTCGAGGATCAATTTTTATTTTTTAGATTACTGTATAACTAATTTAATATATGTTTTTATTTTCATCCAGAAACACACAATCGAGTTCAATGTTACTTCTATGGATCTAATACAATTTCTTTTTTTTGTTGTTATTTTATTCCATATGAATAATTTCGTATCCAGTTCCTAATATTTCATAGAGAAATGGTCATAAAATATACTAAACGTAATCCTAAACTATTGCATCATAATTTTTGAAGCGAAAGCTTCTTTAGGCGCGTTGGACATTTTTAAGATGAGACAACATAATCCAATTTGCAACACTGTTACCGTTACCGACACCTCTGTAAATATATCCTGACGATTAAAAAAATACACACATAATTGTTCAATTTTTCACTTCCTTCGGCACTCCCGGATGGACACTTTTTTTTTTCTAAAGAGTGGCATAATGACTTTATCTACAGAGTTGAGCATACCGGATGACGCAGCGAGGTTTCTATCTTTAGAAGAATTAGGTATCCAAAATCGGAAATTACAGCCACTTTGCACTTTCCTGCGAATTCAGCATAACCTGGCATTTGATGAAGAACAGGTTTTATCATTAACAATAAATACGTAAGTTGAGCTCTCTATAAATTACACGAGGTGCCCGGCAATGGACACTTGGGGAGGACACCGTGTAGTGTTAGTTGGTCCCAACACGCCCACCCCATCGTCGGCACCAATGGGCTGAATCCCGTGGGGTTTCCACATGCTAAAAAAAAAGTACTTCTCCTCCATTCTTCTTTAATTATATTTTCTCATTTATAGTACCACCATTCCATTCGACTACTGACTTAAAAGGTACGATTCTCGCTTAGTACAAATGTTTGAATGCATAAATATATGCGTACATTTGCATTGTTCTGGGTTTTTCTATGTTTACGAGTAATCAGTATCAAGCTAATTTTCCGTGAGTAATTTCATTTGATGTGAACTTTTTCTCTTACAAAAATATATGTATATATAAATCTATACTCGGAAATGGCTGAAAACGGCGGCAATTTAGTATACAGGGCGATTCTAGGGCGATTAATCGATCTAGCTAGGTTTAATTTTTATAAAACGTCACAAAAAAAACCGAGCAACGCTCGATCACCTAAATATTAAATACTTTAATGTATTTATCAATCGAAATAATGGATATTACACTTGATTATCTATTTTACTAAAAAGCGCGCCCAGCATCCCGTTGCGCGCTTTTGGGACTATCAAGAGAGCCAGGCTTTGGCACGCCAATACTCGAGACAGTAAAAATAGATAACCAATTATTGTTATTAATAAATTGATCACCTCTTTAACAATATATGTTGGAAGGAGGCTGTTCTTTGTTCGAACTATAAATTTTGTTGGATAAACATTTATTTGAGTAACATTAATAACTATCTGAACATTTCATAAATAAACTTAAAGTTAGTACCTTATAGTTTAGAGAATCGTCAAATCGAAGTATTTTTCCTTACTACGCCTGTTGGCTGCCATAATCGGAAATTTTCGTAAGAGAAAAGGATTCTCATCAAAATGAAGCTACTCGCAGAAAATTGGCTTTAGTACCCGGGCTTTAGTAGTAACCACTTGTAAAATTTGACCAGAGAACCGTGACTAGTATTTAACCTGCATTCTAGATACTTGACTTACTTGATGACCTCTGTCGGCGTAGCGATAGCGGTAGAGCAATCGACTGCTAAATCAGAGGTCACGGGTTCGATTCCCGCTCATTGCAAATATGTATATTTACATTTGGCTGGGTGTTTCTATGTATAATATGTATTCATTTACGTATGTTTATCCGCATTCTAGAGCCCATATGACAAGCATTGCTTAATGGTCTAGATGGCGTTGTGTAATATGTCCCAGAATATTTATTTATTTAGATATATACCAGTAAGCCTAGTGTGGTTCTAGATGGTGACGTGTTATATTATATCCTAGAAAATTGATTTACTTATTACTAATGATAGTTTTTCAACATTTTTGCTTTTATATATCAATATATTCATACTCTTATTGTATTTTAATTTTCAGAATATTGGAACTAGAAACGAAACTTAAAGGCCTTGCTTATGGAGATATAAAGGGAATGTCTACGTTCTTCAATTATATTGGTTCAGACGAACTCCTTGCCACTACTGATATGGTCTTTTTGCCAACACTCCTGTCTAGCACATTTATGGTATATTAACTTTAACAAAATTACTTTTCCTATAAGTACTTTGATAATGTCTAAAAATGGTAACACTTATACAAATTAATTATTCTAGAGAGACGATGAATTGGAGTTTCACCTAAGCAACTTATGCATAATACCGGGAATGGAGGGACATCACGATCGGTTTCGCGATCTTTGTGAGCGTCTTAAGCTGCCAGCACTCGTACTGCAACCAGGTCTTGACCATCCGCATGAGACAGTGGTAGAAACAGCACAGAGGTTTACTGAGGTATATTTTAGTTGCAGTTTTAAGTACAAAGTTCCGAATAGGTCACTGCGAAAGGGCTACATATCTTATATAACTTGTTTTTACGGGAGAGCCTCTCAAAAACTACCATTTTTTTTTGTTTTTTACTCGTATAATAATAGGTCTTTACCTATGAAATTGCCGAAATTTTCTTACAAATTCATGAGTTTGTTATTCCTGTAATTTAATAGCTATTTCCATTATTTATATTTTATTTGTAAGTTGATTTCAAGATTTTAAAACTGTATTCAATTTTGTTTTATTGGCCGCTTGATAAATTAATTCGATCTTCAAAAACAGTACTTCCTAAATGCTATCCATTTTGATGATAAATTTCGTATTGTGGTGGTTCAAGCCCAGTTATGTGATCGTCTATATAGTTGAATCTATGTATAAGAACTTAGTTGCTTCATTTCAGGATAACTTCGATGCTTATGAGTGTGAGGATAGTCTTTGTGGCAAATGAAATTAATTCAATCGCGTCGGATTATACAAGTGTGCAGTGTAGTGATGGTATTCCCAAAATAACAAGTCATATATTCACTTCAGCTTACTTTTAATGGACCCTTAGATAATTATCGGAAAGAAGTCGTTAAGACCTTCATGAGTAGATTGTCTAGAGCTAGTAATATTTTATGACAAATTAGGTCTAGTAAGTGTTCCTGAAGAGTGTATATGTCTGTTAATTGAGTCAATTACAATGTCATTTTGTTGCTCAAATCACTCTGGCATTTACGGGATCACCCTACGGCCTGGCTCAAGGCTCCTACGCATAGGATTATGGGACCTCGAATTCAACTCCTTTTCATCGCTGAGAAGCGGTCAATCAACACGTCCTAAGACGTGGAATATTTTTTTATGGCGCATAAAGCAGCCTAGCCCCGTGACCATGGTATAATTTTTATATTATATAATTTTTATTTTATATTATATCAGTTAGGGTTCTATTCGGCCGAATAGAGCTCGGAGTTGATTCGGTAAAAGAGGAATGTGTTTGCTTATGCCCAGATTTGATGCTAACTCCGACTACTTCTGCACAGTTCAGTTCTGACCCAGAACTGCTATTAATTTCAGGCCGATCTGAGATTCCGCTATGGCTAGGGGTTCACAATGAAAATCCTTTCATTGTATAGATATCCACCAGAATCCCCGCTAGGGAACGTTACCCCGTCAGCGCCTTAGTGGTATTAAAGTCCCACACTAGTTGCGAGTTTTAATTCATATAAAATGTGCTATCCTTGACTTTAAGCATTGAAATAACCACTTGCAGTTTAATAAATAGACTAAATGAATTTAGTCTCCAGACTCTGTGATAGGCTATCATCTCCAATTCTTGTTATTAAATAGATTAATTACTTACGAACAGCTCGATCTTTCTGACTCTGGCGTGCCCTTTTGAGTTCACTTGAGACCATCAGCTCAAAGGTCAGATATATATTACGCATTTACATATTTGAAATTAATTCCAAGACTGTGGATTACTAGAAGTCATACAGTGTCTGAGTATAGCTTGAGTTATTACTTGAATCGTATATAGAATTGGCTTCATTCAGTTAGATCAGATAGTAGCTTGACTTATCAATCTTTCAAACTCATTCATAGCTTCGTATATAATTTTGCGGATAAGACTCGTACTTTATACATATTATTTACAATGTAAGTCTCGTTCAGCGTGACCTTATTAACTGAATAATTATCATCCTTTAAAACTCCATTTTACTATTGCCAAAATGAGGTAGGGAATTAAATCTAAACCATTGAAATAGCGATATTAAAAATTAAGTATATTTATTTCATAAATGAAGTTAATAGAATCTGGGTGGATTATTTAGATCAGATGTGACTGATTAGAGTCACATCTAGACCGAGCTTTCTGTTCCTATGGCCAAAAATTACAGGGAAAAACGAAAACTCAAAAAAAAAAACCCTTGTATGCCATTAATACTTAATTATAACACAAATATTTACACAAGACTTAAATCTATTTATGATAAAATTACATGCACAATAATTTTCACGGTTGTGTGCTCGATGAAATGTTATTTACTTGTTAGTTATCCTTTAATCTAATGCCGGATAATTTGTCTGGGTTTATGTCTGATCCAATACACAAAGATATATGTATATATATGAATATATATATATGTGTGTTGATTTCATTGAAATCATTTCAGTAGTGACTTACAAACACAAGAATGGTTTTGTTTAGAACATAATAACATGATTGTGCAATTAATTTAGTTATTAAGCACATTATAAAAGCAATTTACTTTCAGGATTTATAACTTGATCTTGAATATCTTTACAATTTCATCTTATACAGACACAATTTAAAACAGTTTATACACATTTATAAACACATCAGTTCAAAACTTTATTCATAATATATATATATATGTTCTTAATTTAATGCAATTTTCATGAATTGTATGGGCTGATCAATTCATTATATTTAATTAGATACTTGTATGGGATTTAATGGAATCGCCATCACTCTCGTCTGTGCTGTCCTGAGACATTTCCACATTATCAGTATAATAATGATTAAAATGATTATTATAATACATATGTATGAAATTATTGGATCCCAATACGATCTGTATTTAGACAATAGCTCGTATTCCTTATAGGTCATTAGGTCCATTATTAATAACTCGTTTGATTTTGTTTAGCTAATAAAGTCAGTCAATTATAAAATTCTATGTACAAAGTTTTGAACACTAAAATTATGCAATTTAGTATACTTTACCAAAATCAGCTTTCTGCTCCCACACGGTTATTATTATTCCCGACTAACTCTTATACAATTATTATTTAAATTTATTTATTACAAGTGAATAAACTAGTTCACACAATACAAATAAAATTATCTAAAACCGGACTAGCATTAACTAGTCAAATCTTTCTATTCATCCTCTAGGGAGCTCACTACCAGATATGTCTCTCGACCTAGGGTTGAAACCGTTCTGCCTCTCTGTCGTCGTTCCTCGAGCGTCGCCAGCGCAAACCAGATTCTCCTGGCTCCGCCCTGCATTCTGCATTCTGCCAATGGAAAAAATCAAAGCCAGTCAATTGTCAATGATTGGTTTATGTCTTAGCGTCGTTGTGTGCTTTACCCGCCACAGAATTGGGCGGCAAAGTCTCCACGATAATAATTTTTTGTGCGTGTTGATTTATGGGCTCGGATGTGCATTTTAAAACTCTTAAGAAATGTCTCCCTTTTACAAATTTATGACTGCTTTAAGTGTTGAACCCATCAAATTTCCTAGGATTTGAGGTCATTACTTATTCCTCTCAAGTTTCGCACTGACATTTAAAATAGTTCTGGAATGTCCGGTGCCAACTTTATTTGAAGCAGATTTTGTTAGGCGATAAGGAAAAAAAATAGGGTTTGTTTCGGCAATGAAACGTAATCTATTTTTGTATTATAAATGGTGAATAAGTATCTACAATACCTGGCCATCTCAGTATTACTTAACAGCTGTCACTTTTCAACAATGTAATAAAAGTTGCTATTTGTCAGCTTAATGTTGTCTCATTCATACACAAAAAAAACATAAAATTTGGATTGGTCATTCCTAAAAAAATGCAAAAATGTTAGTACTGAAAATTGGGTTTCCTCCAATTTCTTCAAGAAAAATGGCAATTTCAAATGTAACGACCTAATATATAAGGTGTCACAAAATTAGGTCTCTGAATTTGGTGAGATGACTTGGTATCGACAAAATATGTATTTGAAACAAAAAAAAATATCGGGTAAAATAAAAAAAAATAAAAAAAATATTTAAAAAAGATATAAAAATGAAATAAAAAAAAACACCACCAGCGACCAGCATCACGTGACGCGACGAGCACACGTGACGCTCTGGTCGCGATTTAGGTATTTCCCACACATCCGCTTGGAGAATACTGCGAGGAGAAGGACTGCACGCTTACCACGTGCAACACGGGCTCGTCGCGTCACGTGACGCTGGTCGCTGGTGGTGTTTTGTTTTCATTTACTTATTTTTTTTTATACTTTTTTTTTCCCGATATTATTTTTTTTTGTTTCGAAATACATATTTTGTCGATACCAAGTCATCTCACCAAATTCAGACACCTAATTTTGTGACACCTTATATATCGCACATATACATATATTGTGGAGGAACGAGGTGTGATGTTCCGCTAACACAAAGGTAGAATCCTCCAACCAGGCAAGGTGATCTCGCCTCGTTCCTCCACATTAGTGACCCAGACGACATCAGTAGGCCTACCATGAACCGTACAGTCAACGACAAAAGTTGGTTAACACTTAAATATTTACAAACCTTTTTTACATAGGAATACATGAACCAATAATGGATGTCCAAGTTTAGTTTTTAGTTGTTTAGTTATAATCCCCAGAGGACAAGTTAGTATTATGCATGTTTTAATTATTATTTTATGAATGGGTTCAGAGCAAAGGTGATCAATAGATCAGAATTTGTTAAGCTACTTCTGTCATTGATTGTACATTCGCAATATCGGGCCCGCACGAAACACGAACGAAAGAAGTGTCATTTTAGTACCATGAAAGTACTTCAGAATTCATTATTTCGGTCGGGATCTTAAAGTATATTCGGGTCTGAATCAAACATAATGAAGAAGGTTTTCGTTTACAATATATTTCTATTAAAAACGATAAACGATAACTTAACTGGCGGATCGTGGGTGTGTAATACACCTCTGCCTACCCCTTCGGGAATACAGGTTTATAGTTATGTTATGTTATGTTAAAAATGAACAGTTATAAACCGTTTGTATTGGGTTATGATAACCTTTCAACCTTTTTGAAATAAGTCGTATTGTATCGTGTTTTATTGGTTTGTTTAGTGCGGGACGTCAAAATTCCGAATTTTGTAGATTCCGGTCGTTTCATGGTAGGGTTTAAGCCGAATGAACTGGCATGTGCCGTCTTCGGGCCCGATTGCGGTATATTGGAAATCATTCTAAGATCCCCGCTACTCAGTGCGCCTTCTGCGGCACGGGAGAGTGCTAGACCCCTTACGTTTCTGTTTCGCCACCTCTTTGGCACGCATCATTGCCTTCTTAACGAAGACGACGGCATTGCATATACTCTTTATTTTTAATACCACTGAGGTGGCTGACAAGCACATGGCCCACCTGATGGAAAGCGGTTACCGCGGATTATGGACGTGTGCAACACCAGTGGCGTCACACTCGCGCTGCCGACCCTGTAAAGGAAAGGGGACGGGATAGGAGTTTGGGAGGGGATGGGAAAGGAGTTGCCGGCGATCATGGCCAGTACCAGGCTCCATTCCACGCAGGACACTGCCAGGGTATCAATCGGCGTGTTCACGAAACAGACTATAACCGGAAAGCTATAATCTCGGAACCTTCAAGTCTGGAGTGAGTAGGTTCTTTCTAGGCAAACGTGATCCATCGTAGACCACATCGTCACTTACGACTAGGTGAGATAGAGATCAAACGTGAGCCTATAAAAAAACCGGCGTTAGTGGCATTTGGGTTTTCACTTACGGCCTGTATGTTGCAGGAACTCATGGATTCTTCTTGTTATTATGACTTGAAATTTAACTTCACTTTCTTTCTGTTTATTGACGTCATTATTGTTTATACAGACTTTGCTGAAGAAAACTGGTGTAAAAGATACATTTTATCTCATGGGATATGAGAGTGGTATTCTTATTGCTCTAGAAATGGCGGCCATTCTGGAAGATAACGGTAATCTATACTATTATAAAATTGTTAAATAGTTGCGTCTGTACATTGGCGATATTAAAAAAAAGTGGACGATTCAGAACACAAAAATATTTTTTTTTGGAATTCTTGTCTGTTTGTTTGTTTGTTCGCCGCAAAAACTACTGAACGGATTTTTATGTGGTTTTTTCTATCAGAGAGGTCTTGGTCGGACTTAAAATCCGCCGTATGATTTATTGCAATTGCTTAACCAATAAAACAAAAATAGAACCGGCGATATGACCAGAAACGATAACCGACCTCCGCGCTGGCATCAACTAGTTTACAATATTTTTATTGTTTCTTGGGTAGTTACTTTAGTGCTAATAAAATTTATTTTATATTTTTAGGATTATGTGGCAAAGTATTTTGTGTTGGATGCACACCAGAAGAGCTTAAAAAAGAGGTTGAAGAACAATTGTTATCATTTGAAGATGAGGAGCAACTACAAGATGGGCTGCTGAGGTACATGTATTCGTTGTTGACGAAAGGTGATTTGAAAATACCGGAGCATGAGTTACAAAACTTGAGTACATGGTCACAGAAAATAGATGTGTGTGTACGCAATCTTCTCGGTCTGGCTTCGCACTCGGCTCAATACGCACGTTCGATTATAGAATGCGCACTGGCACGCATCAACCACTTGCGCCACTATGCCTTTGCACCGCGACCGCTTCGCTCTCAGGTGATTCTACTGCGCGCTGCGATGGGCCATGCGCCGCTGCAACATACAGCTCTGCAGCATGTCTCACAACAACCGCTCGTCGTCTACCAGCTGGATTCACCGCTGGCTCGTATCACCGCGGACTTACGCTGTACAGCAATCATTAACGATCACTTGGATCCCGCAATAGTTGAAAACTTTGAGGCAACAAATATTTGCGAAACATTCTTTTTCAATGATGGCTCATATTTGGGTAAGGAATAGTGAATAAAAAAGTACAACACATTTTATTGTTTCTTATTTTAGAATGATCACCTTAAACGAACATATAGAAATTTTGAAATAAAAAAAAATTAAATAAAATAATTAGCGCCTTACAGTTTTGTGTAGCATAACTTCGTTTCTTAATATGGCAGGCGATCACACGCTTGCGATTTGTGTAGCACCAAAACGCTTTTATGTTGATTGTAGAATATACTGCTTCCGGGTTATTTGGCCGTGGTCCATATGAAACTTGTGTTCTAAACGTTTCGTCGATCACTGCGGATGACATCTTCAGTGGTCCGGGCCGCGACCAGTGCCCACTTCTCTGCGATTGATCAGTCAGACTCATTTGGATGAGAAAACGTTTGGAACACAAGTTTCATATGGACCACGGCCAAACAACCCAGAACCAGTATATTCTACATGCGACGCCGGCCGTGTAAGCCTAAAGAATTATATGCTTTTATGTTGACCTTAAGATCAGCTTCAAGCCAATCAGTGCATTTTATGAAACACTGAAAAGTGACAGTTTAGACCTGCCAGGGTCCAAACTTCTGCAGATGAGCTCTACGGTATTATAGCTTCATGAGGAACTGTTATGAGTTAATGTTTTAGTGGAGCAGAAGTTACAAGTGGTTATAAGAACCACTATACAAAATGCTTACAATACACAGGTTTAGGAAATACTACAGTAAAAAAACTTCTGAGTTCATATTACCAAACGATCGACTTCTAGTGAGAATTGTCGCGTCATAAACGCTTTTGCACAAGTACGCGCTCCTGTAAAAGTGTTGACGCAGCAGCTTATTCCGATGCGTGTCAACACGATCACCGCGATGACCTACATTCCACCGTAAGTGAATCATGTATAATTGTGCAAATATATGGTAAGTTGTACTCAATCATGGCTTCACCAAACAAAGTAGTCCTCAAAACTGAACTCGAACATCAGTTGTGCACTCGGTATAAAGAGGAACAGAATGAGCGCATAGAATTGCAGCAACTAGTGAAAGACCTTAGTAGTCAGATAGAAGCGCTGCAACACCCGCTGAAGCAGATTACATAACAGTTTAAAGTATTGCAATATGTTTAAAAATTACGAGATGATTGGCTGGAAACACTTAACGTTTCCGCCCTGTATATAACAGTGCAACTGTGTGCGCTTTTTGAGATCAAGCGGTTCTCTAATTGCGTGAGTACATTTTGTGATAAGTGACAGTGCTTTTGGATAAAATGGCAAGGTTACCAACAAATTCAGTTTCATTTTTTTTCAAAAATAGTCAATAAAAAGTCTATAACGCAAACGAATAAGCACCTGGTGACCTTTCTTAATACATTAAGCCCCCTTAGCGCCTCGAAGAGCACGTTAAGCCTTCGATTCTGGTTGCTATATGAATAACCCCTGACTAACCCCGTCCCTCACACCCGCAGTCACACTCACACGCACACGCACGCGTCAGCAAGGGCATCTCCCTCCCTTATCCGCTCCGCGCCTCCTGCGAGGATATCATCTCGCAGAAGATTGCGACCACCGTGAAATTGCTGTCGCTAGCGGCCATAGATCGGACGATGGCCGCCCGTGAGTAGTCACTCAAAATATCGAGTATGGATTTAAGATCATTCGTTTGTTTGTTATTCTTAAGAATGTCTATATTCTAAACCTCCCATCAAGATAATCGAGTCCTAGTCAACTATACTTACAAGCCGATATACCTGCTGATTAATTGACGCGGCTCTGGCGCAGGCTTTCCTCTCGGGGTTAGGAGTTCAAGCGGCAGTAGATAGTAGATATGGCGTAAAAATCATTCGCAACCCTTTTTCAAGATGGCGGCCGCGGGATGGGGCTTGCGATCCCACAAACTTGGATTTAACTTTACACTAACCCGTCTAGACTCCTTCGGCCGTCTACAGAACTGGAGTTTCAGAATTGGTTCCATACAAGGCTGTTTAATTACTTGTACGGAACTGGTTCCGATCGAGGCTTTTAAATTACTTGTACGGAACTTGTTCCGGTCGAAGCTATTAAAGTGCTAGTATGGAACTGCTGGACCTCGCATTTTCTGGCGGAAATACCATCTTTCGAAAATAAAAAAACAGGTCTTTTTAATAACCAAAACAAAATATTGGGTGCGCCCAAATTGCGTTTTACGTCTTCTACTGAAGTAACAGTTCCAAAAAAAATTCAGGATTTCTTGCTAGCTGACTACAATAGTGAAAGCGATGGAAAAATAATACTTATATTCTGTTGTAAAGATGTCCGATCCATCGTTGGAAGCTTTAGACATATTATGCGATGGCACTTTCAAATCCTGCCCAAAGGTGTTTAGGCAGTTATAATCAATCCATGTTTATAAAGAGAATATTGAATCTGTGACTCCGATACTTTTTTGTTTACTTCCTGATGAAAGCCAAAAGACATATGAGATCCAATTTCGACTCATTAAATCGGTCTTTCCTGACTTGAAGCCATTGAAAGTAACAATGGACTACGAAACGTCTGCAATGAAAGCAGTAGCCAAAGTATATAATGGCATCGAAGTCAAAGGATGCTATTACCATTATAATAGATGCCTAATTCGAAAGGCTAAACAATTAAAAATTTCAACACCTGTTAAGCAACGGCATGTCACAGCGAGTCGTATCAAGTATGGAATGGGTAGGAGCCCGTCTGGTACAGATATAAAAAAAATTAACGCATATTTCAAAACCCAATGGCTACAGAAAATTAACTTCAACAAAACTTGCTGTTGCAGCAAAGAGCAACTACGAACTACAAATAATGTGGAAAGATGGTACAGCCGAATCAATCATTATATCGGCAAAAAGGACACGACAATAATAAATTTATTGGACGTATTGATCAAAGAGACGAAAATTAATATTTTCAAAACTAAATCTAAGAAAGCAAAAATCTATCATGAAATAAACCAAGAAATTAATAATTCAGTTTGCGATTTACAAAATGGCTTAATAACCGTGGGCCACTGTCTTGAGCTAATTTCCCCCTTATGCGTTTAAATTTTGAGATCGATTCTTAGGTAAAGAGGATAATTTTGAAGGCGTTGGTGATGTCGAGAGACCATGGGGACCTCTCCTACCGGATGTGCCAGATATTTACCGGACTCACACACCGCCGCCTCTTTCTTCGAGCAGGTAATGTGCGCGAAAGAGACGGCGGAGAGGGAGCGGGAGAGAACCCTACCCCTCGAGTTTCGCAGTCTGCGGCGAGGACGCCGCAGACTCATCTACGCCCGGGACTACCGACCTCCATGATCGGGGCCTGAGGACGGCAGTTGGCCGACTCGCCGTCCTTACAGAAGCAGGCCGTGGCCTTGAGGTTTCGCTTACAGGATTAGAAAAGTGTAACTGGGTTTTCTTGCAGGGAATCTAGAATTCTTAGTAACACATTACAGAGTGTGGAATCATACCATGCTGTGTACGGTAATACGCTCGTACTATTGAATATCTTTGCTTATCCGGGTGAATGGGAGAGACGGCGGAGATGTGGCGGGAGAGAACCTTGCCGCCCGAGTTCCGCAGACTCGTCTACGCCCGGGAGTAACGACCTCCATGATCAGGGCCTGAGGACGGCAGTTGGCCGACTCGCCGTCCTTACAGAAGCAGGTTATGACAGAGGCGTGTCGTGTGTGTCTACACACGCCTGCCAACTCACCGAAGCGGGATAAAACCCGACCCCACCAGGCGAGGCCGCGGTGGCGGCCAAAGTCCGCCGGTAACCCTGGGGTTATCCTTTCGAGGGCTTACCCGGGATGCCCGGCAACGGACACTTGGGGAGGACACTGTGCGGTTTTAGTCGATACTCGACATAACCACCCCCGTTGGCCGGCGGGGGGTATCCGAAGGAATTTCCGCACGTAAAAAAAAAAAAGAGGATAATTTTTATTTATTTAAGAAACAATTTTTACCCCGTAAGACCCAAACTTGAACAAAAATAAAGATTTATGTTTACTTTTTAGTTGGTTGACTTTTTAGTTGGAAGCAGATATGATTTGATAGTTTAATTCTCTTGTTATTATGTTTGGTTAAAAGCTTTGAATTCTTTGATATGTTTTATGTAGTAAATTATTATGATGTGATTTGAAGAAGTATTATTTGGTCGAGCCTTCCCTCTCGGAGCTATCCAACAACAAATATCACTCCAAATGCTTAGTGGAGACCCGTGCCCAGCAGTGGGACGTTTATGGGTTGAGATGATGATGACGATGATGATGATGATGATCATAATGATACTATATTAATAGTTTTAAGTGGGTTGATTCAAGTTCTACTGCGCCATATTACAATTTCAGACCTCGCTGTATCTTTACTTCAGTTCCGTTCACGACTGATGGAATACAATGATTACATGATCGGAACCAGTTCCATACAAGTAATTTAAAAGCCTCGATCGGAACCAGTTCCGTACAAGTAATTAAAAAGCCTTGTATGGAACCAGTTCTGAAACTCCGGTTCTGTAGACGGCCGAAGGGGGCCATAGGAACTCCTAAACTAAACAAGATAAACTTATCGAGTTTGGGCTGATTTTTTTTGTCTTAACAAACTCTATTACTTCTGCTGATCTTGGCTAACACTCTGGTGCTACATGACATTATTAATACTAAAAAGTTGAAATCACAATAATTAATAAAATAAACTTTATAAAAACAAGCTTTTATTAAAAATGTCAGTTGTACTAAATAGAAAAAAATATTTTTACACAAAGGTTGTGCTGATTTCTAAAACTTATATCGCAACTAGAAAACAGAGAAAAAACTTGCGCGAGTTATTTTATTTTCAACTTTTTAGTTTCAATAATATTTGATTAGTATGTCCATTTTTTCGGAAGCGACAGTCGTCTGACCCAGGAACCTGCGTATGCGTCGGAGCCTCGTCCGTTGTTAAGCAGGGGCGCTGACTAGCGGGTGTCGTCGGCTTGGGGGGCTTGTGGGCCCCAAGGATGTTAGTAGAGAGAGGGAGTCTTTGTGGCAATGTCTGAATAACACCTTTACTTTTCAAGTATGTGATAAGCGACGGTAGCTTAGTGGATAAGGAGTCGACCCTACGATCGAAAGGTCCCGGGTTCGAATCCTGGCCATTACACTACCGACGTGAACCCACTCCTAACACAAGTAATTTAGCTTAGCTGGAGGGGTTAGGGGGAATATTAGTAATTTCGGTTACTAATATTCTTTAAAAAAAAATATATATATATATATATTTACTCAAAATTTTACATTATAAGTCTGTTTCACACTTGGCCTTTTTCTCGATTGGCATCGTGTTATGTATGTTGTAAGTGCATAGGTATAGGTAGGTAGGTGTGCGGGCTGCGTCCCGCCTATCCCCCATTTTATAATTCAATAAACAGTGTGCAACCGACTGACGAGTTTGATTGACGCGCATCGCTCCTCACTTACGTACGTTATAATAAAAATTGTTATTAAGTGCTATACCGGATGGACCATTGTCACCTGTGCAGATTCTATGTGGACCGTAGGTATATAAGCTGAAGGTTTGACGAAGCAGTCAGTTCGATAACTGAGCTGGCGACATGAAGATATTCGGAGCTGTGTTCGCTGTTGTGGCTTTTACCTTTTCTGCGGCGGTGAGTATCGTGTGCACCATTGTACCATAGAAATGAAAATGTTACTAGCCTAGTGCTGGATTCTAATCCTGGTCATCACGCTACCAACGTCGTCCCATTCCTAACACAAGCAATTTATGATATCTTCAGAAGTTTACCGGAATATCACATATTGAAATAGAACTATTTTTAACGAATTCTAGCACGGTTTATTTGATATTATTTTATTTATTTATAATAATAAATAACATAACATAACATAACTTCACGCCTGTATCCTCGAAGGGGTAGGCAGAGATGTGTATTACACACCCACGATTCGCCCGTTATGTTAAGGTCCCAATGTAATAGGGGGCGAGCCTATTGCCATCTACCGGGCACATTATTAAGCGAGCGATAATTAACATTTATTAATGCACACATAACTAGTCTCAATCATCAGTCTTTTTAATGATTATTATTATACGATGAAAAAATTGAGAGCCACGAAAACTATATATTGTACTATAAAAACGAAACAGCGGGCTTATACGGAGTAGGGTTTATGATCAAAAAATAGCTAAAAAAAGAAATATTAGAGTTCCAAGGAGTGTCCGATAGGATCGCTGTTCTAAACATTAAACTCCCAGGTTACAACCAACCAACTTCAATAGTCCAAGTTTATGCTCCTACAAACTGTGCCAAGAACGAAATTAAAGATGTTTTTTATACTCAACTGGAAAAAACAATGCAAAATTTGTGTGATAATGTTATCATTATTGGAGACTTTAATGGTAAACTTGGAAAGAGAAGAAAGAATGAGGATAAAATAATGGGTCCGTATGCAACCGGTAAGAGGAATGATAATGGATAAAGATTAATTAATTTTGCTTTGGAAAATAACTTACATATCATGAATAGTTACTTTAATAGAAAATATAATAGAAAATGGACGTGAGTATCACTCAATGGGAAAATAAGAAACGAAATAGATTATATTATAACAAACAAACCGAAATGGTTTACAAACATCGACGTTATCAATGAACTTAACTACAACACTGATCACAGACTACTCCGAGGTCAACTATACACAAAGGAACAAAACGAAATATCTAGAAAGAACATTCAAAATACAAAAAAACCGATACTCCTACCGATTCCAGAGAAGAATTTAGAAGCTTTAGATACAAACATAAAAAGAATAAATAAACTCAATAGTGTTCAAGAAAGATATGATGGTTTAGAAAAAGAATTAAAAGAATTTGAAAACAATTATAGACTAAATAAATCTACAAAAGATAAATTGGGACTAATGGCGAGAAACCTAATCAAACAGATACAAATCTTGTTTAGCAACAGAAAAAATAATAAAGAGGAAATTGCGAAGTTAAGTAAAAAAATAAACCTACATATACGTAAACATAGACACAAGACAAGGAATGAGACCATCAATTGTCACATAGAAAGGACAGGTGGAGTTAAAAAAGCTTGGCGTGAATTAAGCGAGAGCTCAAATTGGATAGAAAAAATGACTAATAGAAAAACTAAAAAACACGAAACAAATAGAACTGAAATATTACAAGTAGCCACAGTATATTACCGCGAGCTATACAGTGACAACGAATTACTACCCCAAGAGAGCCCAGAATATGTTGACAATAATGAGGAGGAGATTCCAAATATTTTGAGAGAAGAGGTGACCAAAGCTATAATGTCACAGAAAAAAGGCAAAGCACCTGGTGAAGATGGTATATCTAATGAACTTATTTTGGGAACAGCAGCCGTGACAATAAATACTATCACAGATTTATTCAACCAAATACTAGACACAGAATATATACCTCATCAATGGACGTCATCGACAATAACTCTGCTTCACAAAAAAGGAAACAAGGATGATATAGCCAACTATAGACCCATCAGCCTGATGTCCAATGTATACAAAGTATTTTCTAAGGTATTGTTAAACCGCTTAACAAACATCTTAGACGAAAATCAGCCAAGAGAGCAAGCGGGATTTCGCAGTGACTTTTCCACGCTCGACCATATACATACCATCAAGCAAATTATACAGAAATGCAATGAATATGGTCTTACTTACTACTTGGCATTCGTTGATTATAATAAGGCGTTTGACTCATTAAAACACACAAAGATATGGGAAGCATTAGCGATACAAGGAGTGCACTCAAAATATATTCGCCTGATCATCAATATATATGAGAATATGAAAGCTTAAATAAGAACAGAAAGGCTGGGTGAAGATTTTCCCATAGAGAGAGGGGTTAGACAGGGAGATCCTTTATCGCCAAAACTTTTCTCGGCTGTACTCGAATATATTTTTAGACAACTCGACTGGAGTAACTACGGACTAAATGTTAACGGAGTACAATTACACCACCTAAGATTCGCAGATGACCTGATCCTTGTTTCAAGCGACGCAAGCAATTTGAAAGATATGCTAGAACAACTCGTACATGAAAGCTCTAAGGTTGGATTATAGATGAATACTACAAAGACTAAGGCAATGACAAACAAAGAAAAGACTTCGATTGTGATCAACGGCACCTTAATAGAATATGTGGACGAATACATTTATCTTGGGCAAATAATATCTCCTATAGACTTTACAATTAAAGAAGTCAACAATAGAATAAGCATGGCATGGAAAAGATATTGGTCCCTTAAAGAAATTGTGAAAAACCCTCAAGTGCCACTCAAATCCAAGAAGAGAGTATTCGATTCATGTATTCTGCCTGTAATGACGTACGGATGCCAAACATGGAGTCTAACACAGCACAATATACGCCTGCTCGAGACATTCATAATACTTTATTCAAAAAAAAAATGTGACAGCGACAAATTACATAGCATACAGTATGGTTTCCTTAAGACTATAGAACCACACGGACGCAACCGCCAAACAGGCCAGTAATCTTCTCTCATGCTAGGATTGAACCTGTGTTATGAGAAGGGAGATATCGGCATGCAAGTAGACTTGTGTCCGTGTAGTGAGGCCTTTGATATTATCATTAGGTAGTGCTATATTAATAGTTCCGCAAACTAGGCAAGCCTGTATGTTGAGGAACTAGGTTTATGTTAAAAACACGAATTAACAAAAAACATAAGAAAATAAAAGTAATAAGAAAAATAAACGAAAGGAAGTAATAAAAATAAAATAATGAACGTCCACATTGTGGATAAAAGTTTGTGTATGTAAGTTAATGAGTGCGGGTGTGTGTTTGTGCCTGTGTGTGTGTGTGTTTGTGTGTGTGTGCGTGTGTATCTGCGCGCGTGTGTGTGTTTGTATTGTGTGGATATGTGTGCTGCTGCGAGTGTTTATAGTCTGCACGTGTGTTATGTTCATGTGTATAAGGAAGATTATGTGTGAACGTATGATCATGTCTGCCTATATCTCATGGTTTAAGTTACTACACTAAAGATCCTTGTACGAGTGTCTCCGTGTCAGCATAGTTTAGGGTTATTAACCAAGATTTAAGTTTCGATTGTAGTTTGTGTTTATTCATTGGATATAGGTTTAGTATTTTATTTATTCTATTATATAAAATATTGCTTATGACTTTGTTGTGACGTTTTGCTAAAGTCGTATTGTGACGGATTGGAGGACATACCCTATCAGACCGACGCTTTTCTGTGAGAATACGAGGGTCATAAACTAGAGTTAAATGTTTTTTGACAACAGTTTGCTGAATAAACAGCTGTCTCACTGTCGGGACTGGTATGTCTCTATAAAGTTTCTCCGTAGAGTATTGATAAGGCTTTTTGAACATAACCTTCAGGACAGCTCTTTGTGCCCTTTCAAGTGGCAGTATAGTGGTCTTGGCTGCTCCACCCCATGAGGTGATTCCGTAGGTTATTATTGATTGTCCTAGCGCCTGGTAAACCATGAGTAGCGTTTTCTGATCAGCTGCATTACGTGGTAGTTTAAAGATGTGTATCAGTTTCCTAACTCTGCCAGTTAGATTATCAATATGTTGTCGCCATTTTAGACACTGATCCATGTGGATACCGAGATACTTTACTTCCGTAGCTCTAGTTATAGTTTGACAGTCACAATTTGTAGTGCAATCTACACAGGAATGTGCTTTAACCAGGTAATCACTTAGTGAGGGAAGCGTTGAATTTTTATGGCCAAAAGTCATAAAGCTAGTCTTAGTAAGGTTAAGAGTAAGTAAGTGATCAGATAGCCAGGCTTTAACTTTAGTGATTGCAATTTCAGCATGGTGCTTTGTTTCGTCCCAAGTCCTACCATTAATGAAAAGTGCAGTGTCATCGGCGTAAGCATATACCTTGCAATTTTCGGAACGAAGTTCACAAAGATCGTTAATGTAGATGGTGAACAAGGTAGGTCCAAGAATACTTCCTTGCGGGACACCATAATTTAGATTTAGTTCTGAACTCACATGATTACCGATTTTAACAACTTGGCTTCTTCCCGATAGGTAACTCCTAAATAAGTCAAATGCTATACCTCGTATTCCCACTTTCTCCAATTTTGACTCAAGAATAGGTATAGAGACGGTATCAAAAGCATTTGATAGATCTAAAAATATTGATTGACATTTCTCTTTTTTATCTAAACTATCTACAATACTTTGCACCAGGGTCAATACAGCATCTTCCGAAGACCTGTGCTTTCGAAAACCAAATTGGTTTTCCGAAATGATCCGCTTAGACTCCAAGTAACATGTAAGACGTCTATTTAGAGCCTTTTCGATAATCTTCGAGAAGGCTGGCAGGACAGATATTGGCCTATAATTACTAATAACATCTCCATCACCACTCTTGTGAATTGGATGGACGATGGCTTTTTTAAATATATCCGGGAAAATGCCTGCTGAGAAAGAGAGCTGACAGATATATGTGATTAGTGGGGCAAAGACATGAGCTGAGTCTTGTATTATGGAGGATGAAATACCATCAAAACCCACCGCACAGTCTCTCCGTAAAGATTTGATGAGTAGCACGACTTCACTGTTTTCGACATCGAATAAAACAAAGGAATCTCGTTGCGTGATGTTTAAAGTGTTTGTAGGTTTTGTTGTTAATTTATTCGTTTTAATTTTTGATGCAAGGGTACTTCCTATGTTTGTGAAGAACTGATTAACGGCGTTGACTGACAAAATTGGATTATCCTTTATATTTAGTAAATTATCCATTCTTGGAGATCTGGCTTTTTTATTTGAGATAGTTTTAACTGCTTCCCATGTTGCACGTGTATTATTTTTGGCCGAATGAAATAATTGTTGGTGGTAAGTAATTTTAATTCTTTTAAGTAATTTATTAATGAAGTTTCTATATCTTAAGTATGTCATTTTCAGGGTAATGTTATCGGGATCTCTTTTATGTGATTTATGCATTTTGTCACGATTACGAATGCATCTTATTAACCCTGGAGTGATCCATGGCTTGATATTCCATTTGCTACGCTTAGCTTTAAGAACTATAGTGTTTTTCTTAATTATGGAGGAAACGGATGTTACTAAATAATTTGCAGCAAAATTGACATCTTGTGTAAATAAAACTGGTGAAAAATCTGTATTTTCAATATCTTGCCGTATAGCGTCATAATTAATTTTATTATAATATGTGGGTATAAACTTAATTGATTTCTTAAGTGAGAGTAAAAGTAACGTAGGGCGATGATCCGTTACATAACTATGTATGATAAGAGTGACTGATCGTAGTTGTGATTTTAGTAGTATGTGATCTAAACATGTTTTATCCCTCGTTAACTCATTATGTGTTGGTGTTAAACCGTGACTCATCATGAAATTAATATATTCTTGTGACCGAGTATCATTTGTGTTTGTTTTAATATCAATATTTATATCTCCAGCTATGCATATGTTTTGATATATGTTTATAGTTGAAAGTATCTCATTGAGACCGTTTAAAAAAATTATCTGTGTGGCGATAAGAGGGCGATCTATAAATAGCCATTATAGCTACATCTAGTGCTTTGATTTTGCATACAATGCAGGTAAACTCTTTTATATTTGTAGGTATACTAATATCGCAATTAATTCCTTAATGTAGATTACAACCCCGTCGTTCTGGTTATTTACAATACTGGTAAAGTGTGGAATGTAACCTTTTAAATATGGAGCACTAGAGATCTTTGAGCACCAGCACTCAGTTAATATAATAATATCGCAGTGTATTTTCATAGATACTAAAAGAACCTGCAACTCGTTAAAGTTTTTATTTATGCTACTTATATTTAAATGGAAAATTGATAACGGTTGACCCATTTTTGAGACATATTCGACACATTGATCTGGTGAGCACTGAAAAGACTGCAATGCATTAAATGTTTCAATTTCTGACGAAACTCTGTTTATGTCATTAGCCATTATCTAAAATAAGAATATTGTTAAGAAACAAAATTGATAGACAGAAACTGAAACAATTGTTATGGTGTAGAAAGAGTTGTAGCAAGCAGTGGATTAGCAATATACAATTATCAGTGCACCTTTGTTTATAGTATGTAACGTTATTGTTGAATAATGAAATGATAGGCAGTTTAAGTTTTTGTGACTTTACGTGTTTAAATGTGAGCTTAATGTATATGTTTGAATGATGTATTATGAGTTTCATAAAAATTTGATGTGGCCATTGGATATTTCTTAAAATATTTCTTAGTAGTTTACAATCAATACAAAATGAGAAGTAAGTAAAAGTATTAAAACAAAACATATGCAGCATTAATACATCATTACATAGTATAGAAAAATGGCTTTGATAGCACTGTTCATACACTAAAGAGACGTACAAAATAATTGCATTATGCACATTTTTAACACTAGAAAAATAATTCAGGAATTGGTATATAAGTCATTTTTTTTTGTTCTAAGGCACGTAAGTCATCTTCGCTATTTATTGTGATACGTTCAGTGGCTTCATCTTTTCGTATGAAGATTTTTCGGTTAGACGTCCAACAGAATTTATACATATTGGTTTTAGCAAAAATTCTTGCCTGATAAAATAGTTTTCTACCGTTGCCCGGAAGGTAATCTGTTATGTATATCGGGGCTGGCGATCCAGGTATACAAGCGTGGGTCGTGTTTAATTTTTGCTGCGCGTCTTTTCCCTTGTTATACTCACGTACATTCGTAATAATTTTTTGTTTCATTGCTACCATGCTGAAATCTACAACAATAGTTCTGTTTCGACTTGGCTTTCCCGGGAGCCGATAGATGTCTCGTAAATCGGTCGTGTTTATATCTAATTTCAGTGTTTTTCCCAAGTTTTTTTATATATCTCTGCATATGCTCAGTTGTCTCTGACTCATTACAAGGAATATTTCGTACCTCTATGGTGGAGGACCGTGAGCCCAACTCCAGTACTTCAATTCTTTTCTCCAGTCTTTCTATTTAGTTATAGCACTGCGTACGCTCCTTTTCAAGTTTTTTCAACTTCAATTTCATGTCTTCATAATTATTTTTGATGCCTCAATTGATTTTTCTATATCCGAATTAGTTTGTTTAATAGTATTATTTTGCAGTTTTATCTCCTTTATGTCATCGGCAAGCTGACTAAACATCGTGGACTGACTCAACTTCAAAGTTTCGAACATATTTTTCATTTCTGCATGCAGTTGTGAAATTTCGCTAAAGGGGGGGGAGTTATCGGGCCTAGGTCTTTTATTTCTGTTTTTTATATTTACTATGCTGTCATCTACTATACTAGGTATATCAGAATCAGATTGCGTTTGCGGACTTTGCGATATCTTTTGTGAAAGCGTCGGAGACCGCATTATGCTCATCGTTCTAAAAATGTAAACAAAGACCGAATATTAAGGAATAGTAGTACCGGTATTCACTCCTACCGTTATAATGATTCAAGTTCGTAGCCGATGTTCACCACAGTTCACGTAGCAAGTGCGCGTCGTTCGCGTATATACAGAGCTACGGCGACATACACAGTTATGCGCGTAGCCGGCGCTCTCGTAGCCGATACACAACATGTCAGCACAGTATGGAACGCAGTATGCTCAATATAAGGTTAAGAGACAAAATAAACCTAAATAAAATACGCCAACAAACCAAAATACAAGATGTGACATACTGTGTTAAAAAACTAAAATGGCGGTGGGCAGGTCATATGATACGGAGTCAGAAAAATAAATGGACCAAAGAAATAACAGAGTGGTACCCAAGAGAAAATAAAAGAAGGAAAGGAAGACAACGTCGCAGATGGGAAGACGATATTAAAAAGTTGCAGGAATCATATGGACCAGAAAAGCATGTTACCGCATACTCTGGCAAGCTTTAGGGGAGGCCTATGCTGGGAAGCAAGACAATCTTAACGCAACCGGTGTCAACATCGACTAGATTATTTTAGTTATAAGATTGTAAGATTGTTAAATAAAGGCTATTATTATTATTATTATTATTGAAAATTGGTAAATGTAGTTCGAATATGTTGAACCTACAATTTCTTCGGGAGCTACTCTAAATGCGTCACCAGACTATTCAAATTTGATAAAATATTCTACATTATGTATAACTACGTGCTACTTTAATTTTACACTTTTTGGAATGACCACAAAAGCAACTGATAAGGTGCTACTTTAATATATAGGTATCTACTTACAAATTGATTACGTGGTTCACCGCGCTGTTGATGAGGGTTCCTTGTCAATTTCTTCCGTGATGATAAAATATCTGAAAATAAAATTAAATATAGGTTTAAGTCTAATTATTGAAAATCGGCAAATGTAGTCCGAATAATATGTCAAACCTACTACTTCTTCGGAAGCTACTCTAATTGAGACACCAGAGCCTATTCAAATTTGATTAAATATTCTACTTTATGTACAATTAAGTGCTAGCAAGAGATTAAATATTTCAGCGTTCATTATTTTGTTTACAACTTTTAGAATTTTGTACAGAACTTAAATTTTATAAGAAAATTAAGGATAATCGTATAAAATTAAATTTATAGGACTTCCATAGAAAACTGAGTCGCCTAATAAATTAGATATTTAGTAGGTAAACTAACAAAGAATTATATATCAAATAATTAACATTATAAGTAATTACTTACATGACATTGCTTTTATTTTGGGTCTTCCTTTTAATCCTCTGAAGGACGTAGTGCACGATTTGAACTTGGTTGGTAGCTCGATGCAAATGGTAGATATTGTGGGAACAGAATATGAGACATTCCTCGCGTATAGGAACGATGTGACGATGTAACACACATAGGTAAACAAGTAGAACATACATGAACAAACTGCTGACTTAACATTGGTCGTAGCTTTGTATAAAGGTACGTTGTTAGCCGACTTGGATAAAAAGAGGTGTATTACCATATAGTTTAAGCACATGCCAAAACTATTCGCTAATATTTAAAAGTTATATTTTAAATGATTATTTGTAATGTTTGTTAACATATTTGTGGGATAAGTCTGAAGTAATATTTTTGTGAAATTATTTTTTTTATCTAAACGATTCCAAAGGATTTTAATAGAATACCGTTAACCATACCTTGTATCAAATTTGAGAACCATAAACCAACATACCTACAGATAATAACCACCTTTTTTAGAAGTCGGTTAATATGATGTGGTTTTAATATTGTATCGCTGAGTAAGTAAACTAACAGATACCTTGCTTCCACACACTAACACACACACACACCCATGCAAACCGTGCATAGCAATTTGAAACTTCTATAATTGTGACGCAAACTAGGTAACTTTCCAGGGTAACCTTTTAAAAATAATTAAATACCTACCGTGTACTAACGGTCGGCTTATATTGGTGATTCAGGTATAGACCACGGTCCTTACCTACATAAATTGCATAATTTTACTTCTGCACAATGTATGAATATATTTCATTAATACTTTTCATATACCTATACATAATTATATAGTTACCATATCAGATACTTATCGACGACGATCAACGAACATTACTTACATAAATTATAATTACATTTTATTATGTACTAGCTGAACCGCCCCGGCTTCGCCCGTGGCACACTTCGAAAGCCTATGGGAGGTTGCCGGATTTGTTGACATTTAAGGTTACAGCTCCGCTCCCTTGAGTAGTGGCGTGATGATATTTAGCCTATAACCTTCCTCGATAAACGGGCTATTCAACACAAAAATATTTTTTCAATTCGAATCAGTAGTTCCTCAGATTAGCGCGTTAAAATAAACAAACAAACTCTTCCACTTTATAATATTAGTAAAGATCATACACAAATCATAACATTCGTCGGCATTAATCGGAATTAGCTTTGGCGGTGTTGGTAAAGACATGGTTTTTGTAATAACAAAAGTGGAATTAGACGAAATGAGTTTTCAATAATTTTGATTTAAATAGTCGTAAGTAACATAAATTAATGAATACACCTATATAAAAAATAAGTTAAGTTTTAATTTTGTTGGGAGGTGATAATTGCTGAATTGATACTTTTTATGTATAAAAACCCATCAATTTTTCAAATAAATTACATTCGCTCCAGTATCTTCCAGTGATCTTCTCCAACAATGAAATGTGAGTAAGTGCTATTAAATTTATTATTATTTGGTTAATTATTATCCAGCTGAGTTGCTTGGTTAATTCCTGCCGGCTGATAATTATTAACGCAAATTATTATAAAATGTGATTACTGATTATGTTATCCCACTGAGTAGTGAGTTGCTTGGTTAATTCCCGCCGGCTGCATTATCTATAATCAGCCGTGATGCTAGCAATATATCTATTCGGAAAATCTTGGGAATATATTTGTTTATAATTTGATTGTATTTTAACAGGTCTGATTCGGAGTTTGAAACTTCTTCTGTAGTAGAGTCTGAGTGTGTAGCACCAAAGAAACGCAAACAGGCGGTAGAGAGAAAGCAAAAACAACCGAAGCCCAGCTGCACCAAAAGTGTACAACGAAAAAACACTTCGCCCGAGTTTAACACCACAAAGAGGTAGGTTTCATTATGTTCAACTAAGTTTAACATCGCCACATTTTAATTAAAATTGAATAAAGTGTAGTTTACACCTTTAACTTAATTGTACACAAATGTGTGCCACTCATACACTTAATTTATATACATAGATAGATCTTTAGACAATACTTGTACGTTTCAATACCTACACGTTTAAATATTATAACTTTTTGATGTATTGATCCCAAGTTCTTAGTCACTTTCAATAAGTACTTTTATAATTAACACTTTTTTCTATTTACAGAACGAAAACAAATATTTTGAATATTTTGCGGGCTGAAGAAGTCAGTTGCAGTGAACCACGGCGTGACTTCGCTTCCAGTTTCTCAAGTCGTGTTTCAACTGGGACGTCTCGTCGCTCCAAGAAAACGGAAGGAGGGTATGTGGTTGATTTTAAACTCTATAAAACCAACGATTACATATCACACGCCCCTGATGTGCGCTACAGGACAGCGTTGGTGACTGTAAAATTACAGTGTGATGAGTCCTCACTATCTTGGGAGTCACTTCAAGACTTTCTAGGACATGCGTATAAAGAATTTCAAGACACTGAACCAGTGCATTATTCGGATAAGATTTTTACAAAGTAGATACACCTTATGTATATTATTATAATATACACACATCAAAAATAGTTTGAGATCACTTACAAAGCTGATATATTTTCAAAATTTAACCCAATCAAGAGAAAATGTTTACCTACGTTTAATCTGACTTTATTGTTTCACGTTCTAATTCTAATTTTTAATATTTTTAGAATTTTACCAGCTTTGTAAGTGATCGCAAACTTTTTTAAGTGTGTAGATCTATAACACATAAATTTCTTTAATTTTTATGTTTTAAACTTAGTGTTGTAGGAGCAAATATTTTATTTAATAATGCCTTTTTGTACTGCGTGTAACACATCAGTACCCAGTAAATCATGGGGACATTTGCGAAGTAGTTCACATAGGAAAAGTAGTCAAACAATAAAACATAGTGATGGTGTAGAAATCATAAACTCAGCGTTTCGCAGTCGTATATTAACCTATAAAATATTAGCTCGTGATGAACATCAAGGAGCGTCAATTGAATCCTTTTTTTCAAGTATTTTTGACCAATTAAAATCTCTTTTAAATGAATTCCTTGCTAAGCATACTTGTGTTAAGGTAAACTTTGAGTATTTTGGTACATTTTTAAAAGTGAAAGATAATTCACAAGAAGTGAAATCTTTTGGAACCAAAAATCAAATATTATTTTCTAACTTCGATTTCGAAAAGTTGTATATTGAAACAGTTAATTATTTAAAAACATCTATTGAAGAGTTTGAAGGTCGTGATAGTGGATGGACATTTATAAACAATTTGTATGTTGAGATGAATCTCAATAAATACCAACCACTTGGTGGTTCTAGTTATATCAGTTTACCCAAATTAATTCAGGCTAAAAAAGCATGTTTGAATATTTTGAATAATGATCACTATTGTTTTTATGGTGTGTAACAGCTGCTTTATATCCAGCTAAGAAACACCCTGAAAGAACGTCTTCTTATCCTAATTTTCGAGAAATATTTAACTTAAGAGGAATGTTTTTTCCTGTAACCTTTAATGATATTAGAACATTTGAAAAAAACAATCCACATATAAAGTTTATAATTTATGGCTTAAAAAATCATAAAAACTTTGTAGGTCCTTTGTATAAATCTGAATTCAACCTTAAATATAACGGAAAAATTATACACCTTCTGTTTTTAGAAAATAATAATTCTTCTCATTATTGCTTGATCAAAGACTGTTCCAGACTTTTTAGAAGTCAAGTCACATCTCATCGCAGCAGATTACATCTTTGCGATTTATGTTTGATATTTTTCAATACCGCTGACGAACTTAACAACCATTTATGTGGAGGTGTAGTAACTGTCCTTCCAAACAGAGGTTCAGTAATTAAGTTTAAAAACTATGAACGGAAACAAACTATGCCTTTTTGAATTTATGCAGATTTTGAATCGATGCTACAAACAAGTACTGAGCCTAATAATTGTTCTAGTAAAAATATGAATATGTTTCACCAACACGTACCGGTTGCTTTTGGTTATTATATTGTATGCTCTGATGAACCTAGCTATAATCGTTACATGTCATATCGAGGTCCAGACTGAGATAAGCGGTTTGTTGACTATATAATTAAAGACGTGCAAAAAAATTATAATATAATTAAGTCACCAGCTGCAATGATATTTTCCACGGAGGACAGGTATGATTTTGAAAATGCAACACGTTGTCATATCTGTCAAAACTTTCTTTTTTGGGACAAAGTCCGTGATCATTGTCATCTTACCGGTCGCTATCGTGGAGCTGCGCATTCGTTCTGTAATTTGCAATATAAAAGCCCTGCATTTGTCCCCATTTTTTTTCATAACTTAGCTGGTTATGATTGTCACTTATTTATTAAAGCATTGGGTGACGTCCCTGGTGAAATAAAGATAATACCTAAAAATAAAGAAAACTATATCTCATTTACGAAATTTGTATCAGTTTCAAATAATAAGTTTTTTCAAATGCGTTTTCTTGATTCGTTTAAATTTTTGGGAACAAGCTTAAACAAATTATGTAAAACTTTAAAACCAGAAATGTTTAAAAATTTACAAAATCACTTCCCTGTCCGAGATGAATTCCAATTACTTACTCGCAAAGGCATTTATCCATATGAATACATGGATTCGTGGAAACGGTATGATGAAAAATGTTTGCCTCCAAAGAAATACTTTTATAGTTCCCTCAATGATGAAAATGTTTCTGAAGATGATTACCGGCATGCACATTTAGTTTGGTCAACATTTAGAATTACTAGTTTAGGTGGTTATACGGATCTATACCTACAAACTGATGTGCTTTTATTAGCAGATATTTTTGAAAATTTTAGACAGACTTGTAAACAACATTATCACTTAGATCCAGCTTTTTATTTAACTGCACCCAGTTTATCTTTTGACGCTATGTTATTAAAAACAGGTGTTCAATTGGAACTAATTAATGACTTGTCCATGATACTCATGTTACAAAGTAGTATAAGAGGAGGAGTGTGCCTCTGCTCTCACAGGCATGCGAAAGCAAATAACATATACTTACCGGATTATAAATCTTCGGAACCCGATTCCTATGTCTCTTATATAGATTGTAATAATTTGTATGGGTATAGTATGTGTCAATACTTACCATTATCCAACTTCAAATTTCTCACTCAACAAGAAATTAACAATTTAGATATAACGAAAATTGCAATTGATGCAGATTGTGGTTATATTTTGGAAGTGGATATAGTATACCCTAAGCATTTGCATAACTTACACAACGATTTACCATTTTGTTCTGAAAAATTTATACCCCCCGAGGGAAAGAGTTCTAAGCTAATCCCTAATTTATATGATAAATTTAAATATGTTATTCATTACGTGCATTTACAAACTTGTATGAAACATGGGTTAATATTGAAGAAGATTCATAGAATAATCAGTTTTCGACAAAGCCCATATTTAAAACAATATATTGATTTAAATACCAAACTGAGACAAAAAAGTTCTTCAACTTTCGAACAAGATTTTTTTAAGCTCTTGAATAATAGTGTAATTGGAAAAACTTTAGAAAATACTGAAAACAGGGTTAATGTCCATTTAGTTACTCAGTGGCAAGATATCAAAAACATAACTAAAAGAAGAAAATGCGCTCAAAACCTTATTGCTCGTCCAAATTTCCATAGTGCAACGGTTTTCACTAAAAATCTAGTAGCGGTGCAGTTAAATCCTGAACAAATAACTTTGAACAAACCAATATATATTGGCTTTGCTGTTCTAGAATTATCAAAAAGTCATATGTATGATTTTCACTATTCAGTAATGCAACCTTTTTACAAGGATAGGATACGGATGTGTTACACGGATACAGATAGTTTTGTGTATCATATACAAACCCATGATTTATATGAAGACATAAAAAATAACTTTTTATCTTACTTTGACACTAGCAATTTTTGTAAAAATAATGTGTATACTTTACCCATACAGAACAAAAAAATACCAGGCTTATTTAAAGATGAAATGGCTGGTAAAATAATAAGCGAATTTGTTGGATTGAGATCGAAGTTATATTGTATCAACACCATTCACAGCACAATTAAAAAAGCCAAGGGTATTAAAAAGAATGTTGTACGTGACCTTAACGTTACTGATTATGAAAAAACACTTTATGATGGTGAAATTGTTCATAAAACAAATGTTTTATTTAAGTCAATAAAACATGAGCTATTTACATGTGCTGTAACAAAAATTGCGTTGTCTGGTGATGATGATAAAAGAGTAATTGCAAAAGATAAGATTTCAACTCGAGCATGGGGTCATACTAATATTTTTAATTTTTAACTAATAAATAAAAATGTTTATTTACTGTTTCTTTTAAGTACATGTTACAATGTTTGAGAAATCTCCTTTTGCACAAATATATGCTTGTATCAGGAAAATCGGCCCTTCTTACAGACCTTTTATAAGCTACATACCTTTTATAAGTTAACATAAAATGAGCAAATAATATTCACATGTTATGTGCACTAAATACGAAGTTTTGTGATGTATATCATTTGAGATCCTACATGTAGTGTGAAAGTGACGTAACTAGCCCTGTGGCATGATGTCTTGGGATCAGACCCGTTATATCGGACTAAGGTCTACTAATAACGGGACTGCTAGCTTATTGGATTTAACTAGAATTAAGTGTGCTGTCCTGTCTTATATAAGTACCTAGACTTAACAAATTATAATTATTTTAATAAACTAAACTAAGTAAAACTGTAAAAAATAAAGAGATAAAAATGTATTATTATATAGTTTTCAGTTTTTTAATTTAATATCCTATAGCATTTACAAAACTATCATCATGACGAACAAGTTTACGTTTTTCGCTATGAGAATTCTAGAATGTACAAATTCAAAGACATTATTGTATACCATACTCAGTCAGTACTTAGCTACAACACTATAAGATTCATAGTGCGTATTACTATAGGATACCCTAGATGGTTCCACTAGTATGATAGATCTTAAAAGAATAGTTAAACCAAACTGCTTACAGACTACGCAATAGGTAAACGTAAGACTGTACTGTTTATGAAATGACTCTATCGCTAACTAACAGAGCATCTTTCAACGCAATTACGACGCAGGGGATCGCAGAGAGCCGACGGAACGGTAGTGTATTGAACGGCATTAAAATGTGGAACGTTGGCTTAGGTAAATTATTTAACAAAGAGTTATTGAGCATTCTATCCCACCGTGACTGAGGTTATCGAAGATAACCGATGGAACTAAGGATACCCTAGATGGTTCCACTAGTATGATATAGATCTTAAACGTAAGACTGTACTGTTTATGAAATGACTCTATCGCTAACTAACAGAGCATCTTTCAATGCAATTACGACGCAGGGGATCGCAGAGAGCAGTGTATTGAACTGCATTAAAATGTGTAACGTTGGCTTAGGTAAATGATTTTACAAAGAGTTGGAGTTAGTTCCTTCGGTTATCTTCGATAACCTCAGTCACGGTGGGATAGAATGCCCAATAACTCACTACTTATTAATTATTGATGAATTGGTTCATCTTAACGCGTGATACCTGATTACGGACAAACATACCTCCTTTTTTAAGCCAGTTAAGTATACCAAAGCCTCCATAATTTGTAACAAATACATTTTTGATTGAAACAGCATTGAAATCGGTTCAACCAAACGCGAGATACCCAATCACAGAGAAACACACCTCCATTTTGAAGTCGGTTAAGTATAACTTCTCCGACATGTAACAAATACTTTATTTAAAACCGCATCAATATCGGTTCAACCAAATTTGTGATACAGAATCACGGACAAATATACCTCCTTTTTTAAGTCGATTAGGTATATTAAACCTTCTCCGGAATATAACAAATACTTTTCTGCAAATCAGCATCAAATAAACATACATACAAATAGTAGTTTTTAACGCGGATGAAAAATTTTGTGACTTTTGATGCATCATGGTAATATCCCTGACCTTATTGACTGTCTGTATTCTAACTATTCTAACACAATGTAATAATACAAAGTGCTGATTTGCATTTACTTATCATTCAAAGGGGTGTTAAGCTATTTATCGTCACCAAAAATTCATGTTGCGAAAGATGCGCAAATTCAAATTAACACATTACATATCGGAATTATTAATCGAAGCTTGCACATTGTCACGTCCCCTTTTTGTTACCATCACTCTATTACTACAACTATCCTAGTCTAGTGGGCCTACCGCCCAAGTGTCGTCGATATCACAGCCGTCGAAATGTTGCGTTGGTCAAGGTCGGCGGCCATTTTGTACCGCCCCATTGATAATCGATGCCGGCGCGGCGTAAGAATGAATGAAACGCTGTTTTTGACAGTTAAATAGCTGCCGCCTAAAAAAATTCAAATCGACGGCGTCGCTTTGAAGTGTTATTTCATTACGGCACCTCATGAGTTGTCGTTTTGAATATTATTTTCTTTTCCGACGGTTGATTACGATGCCGATTTCACCTAACACTGGGCTACTATGGCTTTTATGGGATACGTGCCTCCTTAAAATGATCAGCGCTCCCAATCTCTTAACACTATCATGAAATCTTGTAACTTATCTATTCTTCCATCAAAAACTACTCACCAGTTTCGAAGGGTACTCCTTCAGTTCTTGATCTTATTAATGTTTACTTCCTTAGAACGAGTCGCTAAGTATGGGCAATACCCAGCGTATGCGTTCTCTTGTCATGATCTACTCTTCCTCTCTTTCAAAATCCGTAGCCATATGGCAACGTCACTAGGCTCATTCGAAAAGTCTGTTTTTGTTACTTGCAGCGATCATTTGAATCACATGATTTCGCCATTCTACCCCCTTACCTAAATTGACCTTATACGAAACTGGTCCTGTCTTTTTTACAACCATGGCCAAGGTCCATTTATCCCCCTTTGCCGTATAGTCGCGAGTCCATACTGGGTCACCGACGTTGAAACTCCTAATAGTCACAGCACTATGCGTTATTTGGTGCTCTTGCTTGGCGCGTACTGGGGCTGCTATATCCGGCTGCAGCGCGTCGAGCCGGCTGCGCAGTTGCCGCCCTTGTAATGCTACTGCCGGTGAAACCCCGGTCGTCGCATGGTCATAATTACGATACTTAAACAAGAATTTGCACAGGCCTACGTGTAATCTTCCTTGTTTTTTATTTTTTATTTATTTTTTTATTTTAGGATACGTCAATTTGACTTCACCTCGCCTGATGGTAAGCTGAAGGTAAAGTCTCAGGAAAGAGGGTCACCATTATATACCCGTACCATGTTAACAATGGTGGCACTCAGCATGACGGCCTCATCAGAAGAGGATTGTCGTCGCAGCACCGCGTGACACCCACTGGTCCCTCTAGTGCTGCGACCATAATGCCCCTGCCCGGCTATGCACTTGCTGACCCCTGAACGCAATCAAACAGAAATTGGATTACTATGGAGGGCTTTTCGCAATCGTGCATGGTGGTACCCACCCGGCCGTATTTTGTGACAAATTTGTGTCATCAAATTTCTACCTCCAGTTACCAGTACCACCAGCCATGAGCCCTCTTTATCGCTTTTTTACTATCTTAACCGCGTTTTCCGCCGCACCATTACCTTGTGGTCTATATAAAGTCTAAGTTGTATGTCGGATACAGTTATTTTCAAAATACATTTTAAATTCTTAAGATGAAACGGAGGGCCGTTGTCGGTCATGAGCTGCGATGGTAAGCCAAAACGTGCAAAAATACCCCTTAGAACCCTAATGGTACAACCCTCAAATGTATTTCTCATGGGCACCGCTTCAATCCATTTGGAGTGCACATCTACTATGATTAAATATCGAGCGTCTTCCGCATCTGCGAAGTCCCATAATCAGAATAATCTACTTTATAAAAGTGCCGTCGCCCCAAGACGATCTAATTCCCTTTCAACTCGTGCGCGTAGTGCCAGCGGCATCGGTCTCGCCTGCACATACAATGGTTCGCTATCTAACAGCTGTAGTCGGATGCTACGTTTATAAGTAAAAACAAGAAAAGTACCTAGATTGTTAGAAAAAACCTTTGGGGAATTCATTACATATTTTAAACTATTCCATATCAAGTGGTTCTTTTCCATCGCTAAGGAAAGATGCCTTAATTACCTACTCCTTTACTAAAGAAATTTAAACCCTTATTACTTACCGATTACCGCCCAATATCTATATTATCTTTCTTATCTAAAGTTCTCGAACGTCTCGTCAATAACCAATTGAGTGCGTATATCTTTAAAAATAATCTCCTCAAAACCTACCAATTCACTTTTCGTCACAGTCACAGCCATCAGCCATCAGTGACATTAGGTCCGGTATGGAAAGCGGACAGCTAACTGTTTGCTGTTTACTAGACTTTAGTAACGCTTTCAATATGGTAGACTTTGATATTATACTGCATGAGCTTCGCTCTCTTAACATATCTCCAACAGTAATAGATTGGTTTCGTAGTTACCGGTTTGGCCGCCGACAGTGAATACGTATTGAAGATGATTTTTCGATTTGGTGTAACATTAGTGTCGGTGTGCCCCAGGGCGGCGTTCTTTCACCTTTACTCTTCTCAATTTTTGTAAATTCGATCTCTAATGAACTCTGATCTACCTATTCCGTCTACACATGCAACAATTACTCTTCCAACTCATGCACATGCATCAACTCCAAAAAGTGGACTCAATCATGTATCTTGGTATTATTATTAACAAAAACCTAACTTTTTATTCTCATAATGACCTTCTCTCTGTACGAGCAAAGAAGCTCATTTACATTTTTAAACACTTAAGACATGTTGTAAATAATACAATGCTGAAAACTTTCTACTTTGTATTATGTCAATCGTTACTACCTTATTGCATTACAAACTGGGGCGGAGCCGCCAAAACAAGTACGATAAACATAAAGAGAGCGCAAAGAGTAGTACTTAAGGTAGCCTTTCATCTAACCTCTGAACTTTACCCGAAGTGTGAAGTTCTCACGGCTCGTAAATTCTTTATCAGGCAAATAGTCTTGCAGAAATATTTCACTCTAACTTACAATCCATCCACTCTATCTTACAAACGATAAAAATGCTAGGGTATGCACAAATAAAATATTAAGTACCAGTATGATATGAACGGAAACCCTAAATAAATATAAGTTAGAGTTATTTATACATAAATATTGAAGACTGAACAGAGCTCTGAAAGTTCAGATCCAAGTCCAAAAGGACCACTTCCACTTTGACGGTACTTACTCACCATAGAACAAATGGTCACACCCCTTCAGGAAATTAAGAAGGTAAAAGGTAAGAGAAGGTACCCGAATTTAACAACTAAATTACAACACATTAAAATTAACACGATTCCTTAAACCAACCCGGTGGTGGATTGAAAATGCTGAACTTTTTGTTATGTGGTGCCAACTCTGTTGAACCCCGAAAAAAGAATGACAGACTATCTCCAAGACTTAGATTTCGCTCCCAAAATCCATCTCCAACTAACATTTTTCTAGGAAATATGCCTTCAGCTAATAGCAAAGCTTCTATCTGTACCGACAGCGAGGCTTCGGAGCGTGTGAAAATATATGTTTTTACTATTTATATTTTTCCATTAGATTAAGAAAAACTACGAAAATATCTAATTAATTACTCGTGTATCAATACTCAAAATTCACGTCCATCATGAATAATAGTTGAGATGGTATTATTTATGTCGACACGAATTGATAAACCACGTTGAGAATTTTAACTTACATCTGTTAAACAATACATTAAAATACCATCCACACAACATAAAAAATATATATAACCGCGGTAGCCTAGTGGTATGGGTAAAGGACTGCTGAGACGAGGTCTCGGGTTCGATCCCAGTTATTACCATGGCACACACCAATGACTTTTCGATGCTTTTCGAAGTTATGTGTGTATTTATCGCAGGTTTATAAGTGCCCGGTTAATGGCAATATGCTCGCCACCTATTACATTGGGACCTAAACATAAACTGACGAAATGTGGGTGCTAGCACCTCTGCCTACCCCTTCGGGGATATAGGCGTGGGTTTATGTTATGTTAATAATACGCGATTAAAGGTGAATATTCGCCATACCATACTCCCCGCCTTGAAAGCTCCAGAGCTTTCAAAAAACGTACACCCTATCAGTAACCTAACGGGGCGCTAAGCGCTAGGAAATTAAAATATAGCGGTCTGAATACATTGCAGAAACTGTCAGCAGTAGTTTGAAACGATTTTTCTATGTATAAAAAAGCATTCAAAATAAAATCAATAAGCGGTTTAATTTCATAATATGATGAGAATTTATAAGTTACGATGAAATTATTACTACATTATATCTTATTTAAATTAATAAATTTAAATAAGATATTATGACCGACTTGAGAACTTGCACACGTTGCAGGTTCGTCAAAAGTGGGGCACACCCGATCGCCCTGTGGAGGTCGGTACTGTTGTTCTTTTGGGTCAAGATAATGTGCCGCCTTTAAATTGGCCACTAGGCATTATAACACGGGTGTTTCCTGGATCGGACGGCATAGTTAGAGTAGCTTCAGTCAGAGTCGCATCAGGTACATATAGACGTCCTGTCACGAAGCTTTATCCCTTGCCGACGCAGTAGAATTGTTTTAGACGCTAGTGCCAAAACTCACTCAGGGTTGTCACTGAACGATATTTTGCATGTCGGACCTAACCTGAAGGCTGACTTGTTTATGTTATTGCTTGATTTCCGTACGTTTCCTGTAGCTATTACCGCAGATATTAAGCATATTATGTTTCTTCGGATAGGTATTAATGAACATCACCGAAACTATTTACGTATATTATTTCGGTTTAATAAAAATGAAGCCATACGTAATTTTAATTTTAACCGCCTTCCTTTCGGACTAAAGCCTAGTCCTTACTTAGCCATGCGCACATTATGCCACCTAGCGAGTGAACATGGTGATCTTTTTCCTGAGGCTTCTAAACTGATAGAAACTCAGTTTTATATGGACGATCATGTCTACTCTATCCTGATGAACAAGTCGCGATGAGAACAGCACGCGAATTAATTGATCTATTTAAATTAGGTTCTTTTGATCTCGTCAAATGGACCAGTAGTTCACCCGCTTTACTTGAGATTCTCCCCGAGTCTCACCGCTCACCAGTGAATTTTTCTGGTTCAGATAACGATTTTAAAATCCTTGATTTATCCTGGGAACCCGCTAATGATAACTTTTCCTTCACAACTGTTGCCGTGAGCAGTAGGTGTACGAAGCGAACGATACTATCGCTAGTTGCCCGCTTATTTGACGTACTTGGCCTACTGGCTCCCGTCGTGCTATACGCTAAAATACTTATCAAAGAACTTTGGTCAGCTAAAATAGACTGGGACGAAATTCCTCCAGAATCTATCACTAATCGCTTTACCACCTTTGTGCACGATTTTCCCACACTGTCTTCTCTAAATATTCCACGACATATTGGCGTTTTTAGAGAATCTGTAGGGAATATCGTAGCCTTCTGCGATGTCAGCTTCAGTAGTTATGGTTGTTGTATTTATTTACACATCACTGATGCAAAAGGCAATATCACCTTTCGGCTTTCTTGTGCGAAGTCCAAAGTTACTCCCGCAAAAATAACAACACTAGCGCGATTAGAACTCGTCGCTGCTCTGCTCTTATCTAAGCTTACCCGTGTAGTGAGAGATAAGCTTTCTGCTCGTATACCTATTGAAGGTGTTTACGCATTCTCTGATCTATAGCCCCTTTCATGGATTCATTCATCTCCACACAGATGGTCTATATTTGTAAGCAATCGTATTGCTAAAATTCATGAGAATTTACCTACTGCTTGTTTCAGTCACGTGTCTGGAAAAGAGAATCCCAGTGATTGTCTTTCGCGAGGCATGTTGCCTTCAGATTTAATAGCCCATTCGTTATGGTGGCATGGACCCACTTGCCTTCATCAGTCTGTAGACGAATGGCCTTTAAAATTTACTCCTACCGCATGTGAATCAATGCCAGAGTCGAAAGCAGCAGCCTTTGTTGCTGAAACTTTAAATGGTAAACCGCATATTTTAGAAACTATTGTCAACCGCGTCTGTTCATGGAATAAGCTATTGCGCATATTTGTGTACATACTTAAATTTACGAACAGATTACATGGCCAGAGTTCTGTTAAAAATATCCAAGCCGCTGAAAATTTCGTTATAAAAATTGTTCAAAATATTAATTTTATAATTATTTAAATTTAATTGAAGCCGGTAAGCTTTGCAGATTATCAGTTTTTGTAGATTACTACGGTATTTTACGTATCGGGGGCAGGCTTTATAAGTCTGACCTACCATAGGAAGCGAAGCATCCCGCACTTTTACCTAAACGCGATCGCATAGTTGATTTAATTATTGATCACTATCATAATACATATTGTCATACCGGCCCTGGCCTATTAATGTCCATTATAAGACAAAGATTTTGGATATTGGATGGTACGACAGTTTTCCGTTCTCGCTGCCGCAAATGTAATACTTGTGTTAGGGAAATTTGTAGGATCAGACTCTTCAATGAACCACTTTTATTAATTTTAACTTGAGACGTGTATTTCGATATAGAATATGAGATATAACAATTAAAAATGCTCGTATTTATTGATAGTGCACCGACTACCATCTTGAAGTGTACGATCATTGAGTTATCGCGATGACCAATCAGCGCCCAACGACGTAGCTCTCAATCTCGATCCTCCGGTAAAATTCGCCGTTCTGCCAATAGATGGCGCTGACATAAGCCCCGGGCTTTGGAAGCTCCTGCTTCCAACGAAGTACTGATGGTTGAGGATTCGTCTGCTCTTATTCTTGAGGTAACAAAGGGCATATTTTAGAGAATGCCCTTCGTACCGTTCCCATCGCTGTTTTGATGTCAGCAACTCGTGACAGGCCATCCTTTCCTGGAAAGGTATGAATAATTCTTCCAAAACACCACTTGAGAGGTGGAAGATTATCCTCCTTGATGAGTACAAGAGTGTTAGGTACCAATTCTTCCTTACTTGTCTTCCATTTCGTTCTGGTCTGGAGTTCCGCTATGTACTCCTTTGACCATCTTTGCCAAAACTGCTGGCGCATCTGTTCCACGCGATCATAACAGGACAGGCGATGTGAAGCTGTAGTCGTCAGGTCTGGGCTGGCAGGTGCGGTGAGCGGTCGGCCAATCAGAAACAGAGAAGGGCTGAGGGGAAGAAGGTCAGTTGGATCTGTGGACAGTGGGTACATAGTTCGAGAGTTTAGAACGGCTTCAATTTGAGCTAATATCGTGCTAAACTCTTCGTACGTTAAGTTCGCATTGCCAACAACACGACGAATGTGATATTTGCAAGACTTCACTCCTGCCTCCCACAATCCCCCAAAATGCGGTGTATATGGTGGTATGAAATTAAATTTTATATTATCGTTACCTAAAACCTCCATAATATTATTACCATTATTTTTTACAAATTGTGTAAGTTCCTTCATCGCCCCAACAAAATTCTTACCATTGTCTGAAAATATTTCAGCAGGTTTACCCCATCGAGACATAAATCGTTTAAGAGTTAATATGTAAGCATCAGTGGTTAAACTAGTTACTAATTCTAAGTGAACTGCACGCGTTGACAAACAAACAAATAAACAAACTACATAGCACTTCTCCAATTTAGCGCCTCTTCCTTTACGGTTCAAAATAAACATGGGTCCCGCATAATCTACACCGCACCACAGATTAATAAATAGTTACTAACGTAACAGATACATCACTCCCATACAAAAGCGAGAATACCTAGTCTATATTCACCTACAAAATTTTAATAATAATACCTGCTGCACAGAACGAGAAGAATTGTACCTTAATCACCCGTTCATAGAGTCGAGACAGTGTTGCCCGCCGTGCGAGTAACGCTATCGTAAGAATGTGCTAGGGTTGTACCTATGGTTATTATTGTAATAAAACTAATGTTACGAATCAACCATGTTTTTTATTTGTCAATCAAATATGTTTTAGTTTTATATATTGACTAGCTTTTGCCCGCGGCTCCGCCCGCGTAGACGTCGGTTATCGCGACAAAACATAGCCTATGTCCTTTCCCAAGGTGTAATCTACCCCTGTACAGTAAAATCAGTTCAGTGGTTTTTGCGTGAAAGCGTAACAAACAAACTTACATTCGCATTTATAATAGTATATAGGATAGGATTTATATTTTTTTTCCTTGTCGGAATTCTCTGTTATTAAATTTTATAGTCGAAAATATCCTAAATCGCGTAAATAATTTTAACAAATAATCATAAGAAAAGCAGGACCAAAGCGACGGAAAATCAACGGTTTTTAAACTTTCTAATACGGTGCTATCAGGCCGATTCATTATGACATTGTCAAAGTTATATTATGAATAATTTTTCTAATTCTTCAATATAATAACAACAGTATTAGAATTACCTATAAAACAACACTTTTATAATAACTGACACAAAAAACTCCTTTAATTTAAGATTTACATATCTGCTTATTACCTACTTATTTTTAAAGAAATAAATGGTGACAACATTCATATAGATAAGATTTAAAATACTACTCATCTTTCTTCGTCTATCGGCAATGAAAAAGAACGACAAATTTTCCTTTGTTTTTTGACTTTTACACCCATCCACTGCACAATAATTACGTGGTTTCTGCATTTCGAAGCGTAAGCGCGGGAAACGTACAGTGCGGTCCGATGCGAGCGCTCAGGCGGGCGTTCGGCAGCCCTCTGCCTGTTTGTATCGGCGAGCGCTAGGCATATAGCGCGCGGCCTTGAGCGAGTGACGGAGGCCTGACCGCACTTCATAAACGGATAACCTGGTTCTAGCCTTTCGATAGGTAAGTTACCCATTTGAACTGAAACAGTTTTACCCTTAATTCGTGTACATGTTAAACATGTATGTACAACATTTCTAGCAAGGTTGCGGCCTCTGAGGGGCCACCAATTTTCTCGTATACTAGCCAACAGTAATTAAGGACCTGCATGAAGCAGGCGCTTATGCTCATATTGAAACAACAAACGTGTAAAGATGTGTTTGCTACACAACAAAATAGGATGTTTTTTATTGTAGGAAAAACTTATGGAATTATCTAATCGACCCCCAACTCTGATAATGTTATTATTATCAATAAATAAATTTAGACTAGAAATATTACGGGTAACCTTTAAGGTCACATCCCCCTTTGATGAAATATCAAGATCAGGAAACGATTGGTTTTGTGACACTTTTTTTAGCTTAATAACGGAGTTATATAATTCTTCTACTTGAAGCGGACCATATTTACGGTTTACCTTTAATTTATTACGAATGTTATGAATGAAACGTAACATGTAAGTAAATACACGCTTCATACGAGTGAATGAAGAGAATCTCTCAAACAGAAACGCATTCTCTTTTATTTGCTGTACTACCAGTGCGGTAATTAATTTTATATCTGGCAACTCGTTAAAATTGTCATTATGACAAGTATAATCATAACTAAAATTGCAGAGCTGCTCGCGTAAAAATGCGGGGCCGTGCCACCATAGATCAGCTGTGCGTAGCGAGTCCAGCGTGACCCCGCGTGACACTAAGTCAGCTGGGTTGGATTTACTTCCTATGTGTAACCATGGTAAACTACCAGTGAGTTCACCAATTTGGGCTACTCGGTTTTGTACAAATGTTTTAAGAGTGTTAGGTGACATTCGTAGCCATCCCAGCACAATTGTAGAATCAGACCAGAAATAAACATTAGTGAAATTCAAACGAAGCGAATTAATAATTTTTGTGTACAACTTTTCCACACAGTTCCAAACGCGGTATAGTTATCGGTTTGACCGGCGCAACTTTCGACTTGGCACATAACAAGGCTATGGATATATCGCTATTGTTATTCGAGTACATACGCACATTGGCACAGGCGCCGTCGCTCAACGACCTCCGTCCTCCATGAGCGCAGGCCTGGGGGTGGCAGGTGAGGCCGCCTGTCACCCCAGCAGAAGCAGGCCGAGACGATGGGGCGACTAGCGCCCCTCCCCCAAACCGGGGCAAGACGGGGACACCGTGGTTCCCAAACCCGAGGGGGCCATCTCGAATCCGGAGATGGCCCAGGGTCAGTCGGGGTGCGAGGGATATGCTCTATGGGCAACCTTACACCCCGGCGTCTGTAGACCCGAGACGGCGTGCGGTTTTAGTCGGTTCAAGCCCGACATAACCGCCCCCGCTGGCCGGCGGGGGGGTATCCGAAGGGATTTCGGCACGATAAACAAAAAAAAGGCACAGGCGCCGTAAGCGTGCTGAGAGGCGTCAGTAAATATGTGTGTTTATGGCAACACAAGTATAGTAGTTTTTAGTATAAAATATAGATTATGGCTGTGGAAACACAGCCACTAAATCCTTCTTCTCCTGCCGACGATTACCTAAATTGTGATACGAATAAATAATTATAATAGTGCCCGTGAAAGTGTTTATTTACTACTCAATACTCATACAGTCCACTACTCTACGATCCCAACATTGGTCCATACGATACGGATATTCGTAACAAGCAAGATCACTGGGCACTGCCACGTGCGTGCGAAGGAGATAGCAGATATATAGCAGCGCACAGACATCAGTGACATCACATTTCGGCCCAACAATTCGGCCAATAGCGACGAAGCAGGCAAAGGAACGAGGTACTCTCATTGGCACAAAAGGTGCGATCAAGTTGGCACTACTGGGAAGGTGCAGCGATCTACGCGCCCCCCAGCGGTAGCGTCACCAAGACTCAAAACTCGGCGGCTTCCGCCCACTTCTTCTGCGAGACCCGCATATAACATTTTCATTGTGCTGTATTATTTTAAATAATTGCAATCTTGTGTATTTTACAAGCGATAAGTACAGTGTTTGTTAATCTAAGCGTCAAAAATGGAAGATGTGTTAAAAAGGTTGCGTGCGAGCAGAGGATATTCGAAAGGTACAATTACGAGACTATTTTCCTTTGTGTCCGAGCCAAACGATTTAAATGTAAGCTCATTCGAGGCTCTTATAACTAAGAGGGATAGATTGCTAATTACTTTTAAAGAGTACGAAAATTATAATATAGATATTTAGCATTAGATTCGTCATACAACGAAAATGTTGGAGATACCGAAAACAAGTACTTCCATTGTCTGACGCTATTAAACGAATTCATAAAGTCAAAAAGTGCAACCCAGGAGAGTGGTAAACCGGAGTCAGGTAACAGGGTCGTATCGAGAACTAGACTACCAAACATTAATATACCCAATTTCACAGGTAAATATTCAGAATATGTGAACTTTAGGGAGATATTCAAATCTGTAATTCATAATGACCCAACATTAGATAATGTACAAAAGTTATATTACCTACGATCATTCCTCCAGGGCCCACCTTATGAATTAATTAGGAATCTTTCACTAACTAGCGAAAGCTATGACCATGCAATTCAATTGTTAGACAAGAGATTTTATAACAAATATAAAATTATAAATGAACACGTAAACACTATCTTGGACTTGGACAGCCTTGCCAAGTTTCCCAGTGCTAAGGACATTAGGAACTATGTTTCAGTGGTACGGCAGACCTTAAGTGGTCTTCACAATCTCGGGGCAGCTGTGGAAGCAGGGGATCCTATTCTTTTGGGCATCGTGATGCGCAAGCTGGACCTACACAGCTCACGGTCCTATCAGCTGGAGCGTGATCAAGAGGAGGACCCCTCCGTTGAAGATCTTTTGTCGTATATGGAGAAGCGTGCTCTGGCTCTGGAGAACACTAGTACCCGGGCTGAGTCTGCAGACAGCGGGAAGCGGCAGGATGCTCTCAAAAGTAAGGTAGCCCTAGCAGCAGCAACCAAGGCGAACAAGGAGTGCATATACTGTAAGTGTCCAGATCATAAATTATACTCTTGTCCGAAATTTAAATTACAGCCTAGCCAAGAAAGAGTCTCCTTTGCAAAACAAAACAAGTTATGTAGCACATGCTTGAATTCACACGCCGGCAAATGTAAATTCCATTTTAAATGTGCACAGTGTAAGAGTAATCACCACACACTGTTGCACATCGAGGAAGCAAGTGGTTCAGACGCAGTGGTCCTCATATCAGGGAACCCTGCTAACACTGTTTTAGTTCCTACAGCACGAGTAAAGGTGTATGCAAATGATGGACGAGAAGTACATATAAAATGTGTACTCGACACTGGCTCTCAGGCACCATTAATTACAGCAAAGGCCGTGGAGGTCTTGGGGTACACCCCCAAGCGAAATAATATAAACCTCCTAGGCGTGACTCAAAGCCAAAACAAACTCAACTATTGCATAGCATTAGAAGTGCACTCACTAACTTCCCAATTTAACACTGTAATTAATTATCATGTAATAGATAAAATCACTTGTATGTTGCCTCAATCCCCCATTAATTTAGAAGGCATACAAATTCCTGATGGTGTCACCTTGGCTGATCCAACATTTAACCAGCCCTCAGAAATAAACATGTTAGTAGGTGCTGATGTCTTTTTACAGATCTTGTTGCCGCTTGAGGAGCCTCACCGCCTACATGTATACAGTGGACTAGACGACCAGCAGCAACCAACAGTACCAGGCATAATAAACACAAAACTCGGTCATGTCATCGCTGGGGCATTAGCATCCAACATCACAAAAAATCAGGTTGTATCTTTAATTTGTACTAAATGTGAATCAGATATAAGTGACAGTGTCAAAAAGCTATGGAAAGTGGAGAGTGTACCAGAGTTTTTAGTAGAAAAAAGCTCCGAACAACAATTGGCAAATTTATTGTTGATTTACCTTTGAAGTTAGAGACCTGTAAAATAAATAAGACTTTAGGTAATTCGTTTGATCTAGCCTTTCATAGATTTATTAGCTTGGAAAGAAGGCTGCAAGCTAACATTAACTTACGTACTGATTATCAAAAATTCATAGACGAGTATGTTGAACTCGGGCATGGGCACTTTATAGATATTAGTTCCTACAATTTCAATAAAGATCCAATTTATTTTATGCCACACCATGCAGTAATAAACGAGCATAGTAAAAGCACTCGTACTAGAGTGGTGTACGATGCTTCAATGAGAACTAGCAACAAAATCTCATTGAACGATATCTTATTGAATGACCCTACAGTACAAAAATAATTATTTGACATTGTTTTATTATTTAGACTCGGAGAATTCACTTTGAGTGCATTATTAAGAAAATGTTCCGCAATATATTAATAAACCCGGAGCACACATCGCTTCAGAATATTCTATGGCGGGATGACCCTAGTCACATTATAAAATGCATGCGTCTTGATACTGTATCTTATGGTGTAAAGTCATCCAGCTATTTAGCTACTCGCTGTTTACTCGTACTTGCAAACAGGCACGAGCATGAGCTGCCGCTAGCATCCTTTATTATTAAGAATTGTACGTATGTGGACGATGTGCTTTATTCAACTTCTAATATGCACCAATTGCTTGAAGCTAAACGGCAGTTATGTGAAATATTAGGTTATGGGAGCTTTAATTTGCATAAGTGGGCTTCCAACACACCTTCTGTTCTCTATGCCATTCCTGAAAAGGAACAGCAGTTCAGTGAGCTGGAGCTTCAAAAGGGCAACTATAACATGAAAGCTTTGGGGCTTGCAATTAATGTTCAAAAGGACTGTTTTAAGATAGACAGTCCAGAGCCATTTAACGAAAATATAGTAACAAAAAGAGGTGTTCTTAGTTACTTAGCCAAATTTTATGATCCCATGGGATTTGCTAGTCCGATTATAATTAAGGCCAAGAGTTTTATTCAAAAGGTATGGTCGCATAATATCGGCTGGGATGAATCTATTCCCAGGGAACTAGTCAACGAATGGCTTCAATTTGCTATTAGCTTAGCTGCCATGCAGCCTATCAGCCTAAACAGGTACATCTGAACTAATGAGGCAACGGCAATCCAGCTAATCGGCTTCGCGGACGCCTCCAGCACAACGGGCTACGGGTGCTGCCTATACTTGCGTGCGGTCGACAATACAGGTATGGCTAGATTAACCCTACTCTGTTCGAAGTCGCGAGTAAACCCACGATGTAACGCATTAACGATACCCAGATTGGAGCTCAATGCTGCATTGCTTTTATCTATTTTAGTGGAGCGAGTTTATGACACATTACATAAAAATATTGAAATAAATAATGTATACCTCTTCACTGATTCAAAAATAACTTTAGCATGGATTCTAACTGAGCTCACTTAACTGCAAGCTTACGTATCGAACAGGGTATGTGTAATTCAGCAAAAAACCAATAGATGGCGCTGGCTGTATATACCATCAGCGGAGAATCCAGCCGACTTAATTAGCAGGGGTATAAGCCCTCAGGAGCTTCCGACCTGCGCCCTCTAGTGGGAAGGACCGAAGTTTCTGCAGTCCAGGTACAATTTTGATTCCAACGAGTTAGTATTACCTAAAAATTTTCCTGAAATGAAAGCACACTCCTCTCCTATAACTAAAGTTACATTGATAACAGGTACACATAATAATATATTTGAATTAGCTATTAATAAATATTCATCTATGGATAAGATGACAAGAGTGATTGCATATGTTCTAAGGTTTTGTAAAAACTTGAAAGAAAAAACAATAATTAAAGGAACACTCAGTCCAAATGAGTTGCGAATTGCATTGCATAACTTAATTAGATATGAACAATCAGTACATTATTGCAGTGAGATACACATACTAAGCAAAGATGAATCCATAAAAGGGCCACTACAATCACTGCATCCATTCATAGATACAGATCACATACTTAGAGTAGGAGGTCGTTTACACAACTCAGACATACCAATAGCGCAAAAACATCCTATAATCTTACCTCGTCAATCGCGGCTAACTGAACTTATCATTCAGAGTGAGCATGTAAGGTTGTTACACGCTGGGCCTAAGTCACTCCTAGCTCACCTTAATCAAAAATACTGGCTAATTAATGGCATGCGACAAGTCAAAAAGATTACTCATAAATGTTTGGTTTGTAAAGATTTTAGATCGGAAAAAGAGAACATCTAGAACGGGACTTGAACCCGCGACCAGTCCCTTACAGGGGGAATGCTCTGACCAGCTGAGCTATCTAGACACGTCCCAGATATTTGAAATTCTCCGATATATTCTATACGTCTTAAGGCGACGCTGGAGCCATCTACCGTAATTCTTGCGAACTACGGAAACAATGAATAACTTTACAGTCATTTTAAAACATTGTTTTTTTGATGAAACCGCCTAATTAATTCAATTGAATTTTTAAGCATTTTGTACGCTTACTTTTTCTAAAGATTTTAGATCGGAAAAAGAGAAGATCTAGAACGGGACTTGAACCCGCGACCGCGTGATGTTTGGTTTGTTTTAGACTAAAAGCTGGTGCAGCAAAGCAGCTGATGGGATCCTTGCCTCAGCAGCGGGTAACCTCATGCAGACCATTTCAGAAAGTAGGAATAGACTTCGCTGGGCCAATCCAAGTAAAAAATGCTCGAATAAGAAAGGCCCTAATTGGTAAAGGTTATGTATGCATACGAGTATATGTATGTTTTGTCACAAAGGCAATTCATTTAGAGTTGACCTCTGATCTGTCCACTGACGCATTCCTAGCGTCTTTCAAAAGGTTCATAAGTAGGCGAGGTTTGCCCAGCGATGTATATTGCGATAATGGTGGTTGTTTCCGCGGGGCAAGGAGCCAACTAGCTGATTTGTATAAACTTAATAGTTCTGCAGATCACCAGGCGTTTGTGCAAGCTTATGCTGCAAAAGAAGGCATCGCGTTTCATTACACGCCTAGTTATGCGCCAGTATTTTCAGGCCTTTCAGAAGCGGCGGTGAAAAGCATGAAATATCATTTAAAAAGAATTGTGTTAGATGCTGTTTTGACATACGAGCAGTTACATACCACGCTATGTCAAATAGAGGCAGTACTCAACTCACGACCTATTTTACCACTTTCTCAGGATATTAATGATTACTGTTACCTGACTCCGAGCCACTTCCTTGTTGGTACCGCCCTATCTGCGTACCCTGAGCACGATGTTTCCCAAACTAATACAAGTAGGCTGGGGTTTTGGCAACAAAGTGTACAGTTGCAACAAAGATTTTGGAAGGCTTGGTATAAGTATTACTTAAATACCTTACAAAATAGGAACAAGTGGTGTCAATCTATGCCTAATGTAACAATAGGTACCCTTGTACTTCTTATAGAGGCCACTGCCCCTCTATTAGCATGGCCCATGGCTCGCGTTATAGATGTATATCCTGGAAAGGATGACAAGGTTAGAGCCTTGCAGCTCAAAACGCCTAACGGTAAATTGTACACTAGGTCATTACAAAGCATAAGTGTATTACCTATTGAAAATTAGTATACCTAAATACCTATTTTTATGTTTTATATGCATGTACCTAATTTGTGTTTATTTACTTGATGTTAAGCCAATACGTCATACCTATTTTTGTTTTGTACACAAGTAATTTGTGTTTATTTACTTGATGTTAAGCCTATACGTCATACCTATGTACCTACCTACATGCTTGTGTTTTTAGATAGGTATAACAGTATAACATAGGTGCATACCTATGCAGCTATGTTAAGATTACTAGGATTAAAGAAAATACATTGTATATTTAAATACATAATACAAAATACATTGAAAATACATTATATATTGTTATTTTAAGTATAAATTTAGTGATGTGATTTAGTGATACTGACAGCTTTCATTCGGTGAATAGCTCCGACGATGGCGAAATTGACAGTTTTTATTCGTTGGATAGCTCTGGTAAAATTATTGTAGTGCCGCCTTCGTTGGCTGCAAAACTTGAGTCACAGTTCACTGATGTTCCTAGAAATTTTAATATTGTGCATATCAATGCTCAAAGTATTCCTGAGCATTACCCTGCAGCGCTTGCTACCTTTGATTTCAAACACATTCATGCAATCCTTGTCTCCGAGTCATGGCTCAAGCCCTCTCATTCCACCGTTTCGTATACCCTTCCTGGGTTTAAACTTATAAGAAATGATCGTACGGTTAGGCGTGCCGGTGGTGTTGCCATATATCTCAGATCTCATGTCACAACAACCACCTCCACCGAATGCCGGGGAGCATTTGTTTCTCGAAGTCGAGCTTCACCATACTAAACTCTTACTTGGTGTCTATTACTGTCCCTCATCTAAAATTAATTACTTCTCTTCCTTTGAAACACTATTAGATAATCTTATACCTTCTTACTCTCATACTATAATCATGGGAGATTTCAATACGTGTCTCCTTAAAAACGATGAGCGCTCCTCGACCCTTAACGCTATCGCTAACTCTTGTAACCTCTCTATCCTTCCATCTAAAACTACTCACCACGTTCCAAATCGCAATCCTTCACTTCTTGATCTCATCATGGTTTCTTCCTTAGAAAGAGTAGCTAAGCATGGACAATGTGAAGCGGATGCATTCTCCTACCATGATCTACTCTTCCTATCTTTCAAAGTCCGTCCACCTAAGGCCAAACCTAAAATCTCGACAGTCTGCGCAGCGACGCCAACGACATTGACTGGACCTCACTGTTTACTTCGGCGACTGTGGATGAGCAAGTTAGTTTTTTTTACCACGAACCTCATTCAGCTCTATGACAAGCACGCTCCTATACGAGCAATTAAAATTAAGCATCCACCGTCGCCGTGGCTAACGGATGAGGTTAAGGTCCTGATATCAAAGAAAGCTGCCGCTAAATTTCGATACAAAATTAAGCCTAGCGAAGCTAACTGGCAGAGATACGTATCTGCCTGAAATCACTGCAATAAGGTGTGTAGGAATGCACAACGCCAGCACATTCATAACTCTATTCAGAACGGCGACCGGTCCAGGGTCTGGAAATTTCTCAAAACTCTAGGAGTTGGAAAAACACGTCATGACACGATTCCAAAAGATTTAGATACTGATATTCTTAATCAGCATTTCACTGCCTCGTCCAATTTTGATAGGACTACAAAGGCACATACCATTAATTATCTTTCGACGCTTCCAGCTCCTAATCACTCACCATTTGTCTTTAATCTATTTACCGCTTGTGATGTTAAGAAGAGCATCATGGCTATAACGTCGAAAGCAGTTGGTAGTGACTCTATCAGCAGGAGCATGATCCTTCCCATCCTCGATGAAATACTCCCAATTATTTGTTACATTTTAAATCATTCCATAACGACTGGTAGTTTTCCATCATCATGGAAAGATGCCTTGATTACTCCTTTACCGAAGAAATCCAAACCTTTGTTACTGACCGATTACCGCCCTATATCCATATTGCCATTCCTATCTAAAGTTCTCGAACGTCTCGTCAATTACCAATTAAGTGCGTTTATATCCAAAAATAACCTCCTCAATACCTATCAGTCCGGTTTCCGTTCTGGTCATAGCACAGTTACAGCCTTGGTGAATATCACAGATGACATCAGGTCCGGTATGGAAAGTGGGAAGCAAACTGTTCTCTGTTTACTAGATTTCAGTAACGCTTTCAATATGGTGGACTTTGATATTCTACTACATATACTCCGCTCTCTTAACATATCTCCAACGGTGATAGATTGGTTTCGTAGTTACCTGTGTGGCCGTCGGCAGCGTATACGCATCAAAGATTTTTCGGGTTGGTGTAATACCAGTGTCGGTGTGCCCCAGGGCGGCGTTCTTTCTCCTTTACTCTTCTCGATTTTTATAAATTCTATCTCTAATGAACTTCATTCTTCTTACCACCTTTATGCAGATGATCTGCAAATCTACACGCAGGCACCCAGAGCTTTATTGAATGAAGCGATTGATCGGATCAATAATGACCTACGTCACATAAGTTCGTGGAGCAGATCCTATGGGCTCAGTGTTAACCCAGCGAAAACACAGGTGGTTGTAGTTGGCAGCTCTAGAACAGACATAGACCTGACACATGTTCCCTCGGTTTTCTTTGATGGCACTATGATTCCCTTAAGCAATCAGGTAAAAAAAATTTGGGTATAGTTATCGATTCCCACCTGTCTTGGGGTCCGCAGCTGCAGGACGTGAGCAGAAAAGTATTTGCTTCGGCGGGATCAATTAGAAGGTTAAAACATTTGCTACCGATCACCACAATAATTGCGCTTGCAAATTCCCTGCTCCTGCCTATTTTGGACTATGCGGATGTCAGCTACTTGGATCTGACGGAGAACCAGCTTGACAAACTTGAACGTCTTCAAAACCTATGTATAAGATTTATATATGGTCTACGCAAGTTTGATCATGTATCACAGTTCCGTACTCAGCTACAGTGGTTACCCATTAGGTTGCGTCGGAACTTGCATATCCTCTCCCTGCTATACAACATCCTGTTCAACCCTTCAACGCCCTTCTACTTAAAAGAGCGCTTTCAGTTCCTTTCCGATTCGCATGAAAAGTGTTTGAGATCATCGGCAAGATTAGTCCTAAGAATGCCAAGGCATTCTACGGGCTTCTTTGATAACTCTTTTTCAGTTACAGCTGTTCGCCTGTGGAATGAACTGCCAGTGGAAATGAGACGAGCTCAGACATTAGTGAAGTTTAAAGGAATGGTCAAGGAACACTATTTGTCCAATGTGTCACGTGTAGCATAGAATAATTAACTTATAAGTATCTTTTCATCGTATCGGTGTATGTATGTATTTTTTAAGTATAATTAAGTATTTTTAAGTATGTGTATTTTTAGTTATGGATTTATTTTCAAGTAGATATGTATTTATATGGGTATTTATGTAAGTATGTATGTGATGTAACTATTTAATTAAACGCCAACAGCTACCAAATACTCCAACCAACGTACATTTCCATCCAAAGGTTGCCTGGAAGAGATTGCGTAAAGCAATAAGGCCGCCCTTTGTACTTATCCTGTCTTCTTAATTTCTGTATAAAAATATTGTAATTTGGCGTACAATAAAGTATAAAATAAATAATAATAAATAATAATTAGACTTACCATGTAGTTGCCTACTTTGTAGATGTATGGTTTAATTTACCCGTCAATTATGATTAAAGAAGCCCGCATTGACTACAATGATACAATCACTAGATTGTAATTACTATGTAATTGCCTACTTTGAATTACTAGCTTTTAAGGTTTGTTTTAATTTGCCCGACGAAGGGAACTTGTTATTTGTTAAAAACTTAAATTTATATCTAGCCTTTCTTGCAAATGCCTGGAGTGGCAGTATGTTTATGGCAACACAAGTATAGTAGTTTTTAGTATAAAATATAGATTATGGCTGTGGAAACACAGCCACTAAATCCTTCTTCTCCTGTCGACGATTACCTAAATTGTGATACGAATAAATAATTATAATAGTGCCCGTGAAAGTGTTTATTTACTACTCAATACTCATACAGTCCACTACTCTACGATCCCAACAATATGTAATTCTATATATTGCATTTTGCTATTTATAACCTGACGTGGTATACGCAATTCACCCAAACAGTGAAGAGTTTCTACGAATTTTTGCCAATTGATTAAAATATCATGAGGCACCGGATCGTCCCATCCGATTTTATACGTCCATAATTTCTGTAATAATATTTTTGCAAGTATTATGATAGGCGCTAATAGACCTAACGGATTGTAAACTTGTGATATTGCCGATAACATAATGCGCTTAGTAACGTGACTCCCGGTTAAGTTAAGTTTCGTCGTATAATGTAACTCATCTGTGTTTGCGAACCAACCTAAGCCTAAAGTTTTACTATGACAAGATTCGCCTAGAGATAAATTTTTTGATGCGTTTAAAGTTGACAAATCGAAATTGAACAACCATTTTCGTAAACAGAAACAACCCGTTTGTGTATTAACAATACCGTAGAAATTTTATTACAAATGTCTAATAACTCCCATTTATCATTGTCTACGACATATAATTTTTTACTGGCAACACTCACCGTGCCTGTCACCGGTCTGCTAGACAGTTGTGCCGTGTTAATAAAAATTTATTATAAAAGTTAATCTGCATATTTTTCATCTCCAATCCGACCTCATCATAAAATGGTGCCGAAAAACATTCAGTACAATTGTTCGCAACAAAAGTGCAAGCTATTTCGTAAGAAAATACACTACGATTTCGTCGAGGCATCGCGTCCCTCGTGGGTTGGTTTTGGTTGCGCCTTTTTACGCTGACCCGCGCACACGCTCGTCGCGACATCGCCGATCTCGAGTTCAAAGTACAGCGACATTGCCACGGATTGCGAATTTCGAGATTTTTTTTTACATTTTTACAATACTATTATAATATTTCCACAGTTTTCAAGCACAATTTACAATGGCAGACCAAGAAAGGAAGAGACTTGTCATATTGAGAGGGCAATGCAAAGGTACAATTACCAGGCAAGAAAAATTCATAACAGAGCACGCAGCGACTTTGATTTTAGAAGATTTGGAGGTACGTAAGCAAGTTATTATAGATACTTGGCGAAAGTATGAAGAATGCCAAACACAACTGAGTCTGATTGGGGAAATCACGGCTGACGACGACGTCGAGGAGCGAGTTCTGTTATTGCAGCCCAAGATCACCAGGCTCATCAAAGCGTTTTTAGAAAACAGCCGCAACAATCAGCCTCCTGATAACTACAAGGCAAAGTTGCCCGCATTGGAAATTCCAATGTTTGATGGAAAAAATATTGCTTCGTACAAACCCTTCATCGAAATGTTTGAGGCTGTTGTCGACAGAGACCAAAACATTCCAAACATACAAAAATTATGCTTTTTGAAGAAATACCTGCGTGATGAACCTCTGCATCTCATCGTCAGCCTGCCTATAGTGGGAGATTCATACAAGGCTGCGTTAAAATTACTACAAAGAAGGTATCAAAACACGGCGCTTCTAGCTAGTAATCATGTAAGCATTATTCTAGATTTGCCGACCCTGCATAAGGGCACTGCCCCTCAGTTAAGGGATTTTGTAGCCAAGGTCAGGCAACATATAACCGCTTTAAAAAATCTTGAGTTGCCAGTTGATACATGGGATGCCATATTGTCTACCATTCTTTTACGCAAGCTTGATTCCCTCACTGCCCGATTGTATCACTCTGATAGGGACACTACTAACATTCCAGCAGTAAATGACTTACTGGATTTCTTGGACAAGCGTGCAGCAGCTTTAGAAGCTAGTCCTACAGCTAATGAGAGAAACAAATCTAACATTTCTTTGCTAAATTCCTCATCTAATGCTAAACCTACAGCACAATGCTTGCTTTGTTCACATTCACACGAGCTGCATGCATGTCCAAGATTTTTAGCCATGACGGCTCAAGGTAGATTACAATATGTGAATACTAACAAATTATATAACATTTGTTTAGCTCGCCATCAGAAGAAATGCAGGTATTCTTTCAAGTGTGGGGAATGCCAAGCCAATCACAACACGCTGATACATACAGGAAATTCTAAGAAGGAAAATACAGATACAAACCCAGTAAGTTTGCACTCAGTTCAGCCTAAACATACTGATGTTTTGTTGCCAACAGCTAAAGTTTTGGTTGCAGATGGGAGTGGTAATAAATACATAGTCAGGGCCCTCTTGGACAGCGGAAGTCAGACATCATTCTGTACTAATGAGCTTGCTCAAAAATTTAATCTTCATACATCCCCATTAAATAAAACATAATTACATTAGGTGGTAATCAGGGTGAAAGCAGCAAGGGCATAAATTTAACTATCTATTCCAGAGTACAAAGCTACAAATTAGACATTACATGCTCTATTATTAATAGAATTACATCAAAGTTGCCACAAAGATCAATTAATTTAAATAATTTTTCAATTCCAAAGAGTATTGCTTTGGCTGATGACTCGCCTTGGTTACATCGTGTCGACCTACAGTTATACAAGTTCCAATGTTAGTACAACTTTAGCTATGCATACAGTAGTTAGCTCAGAGTCTGATCTTGATGTTCAAGTTAAACAGTTCTGGGAAACGGAGAAGGTTCCTGAAGTGTATCACGAAGCCTTGCCCGAACACGAGTATAGCTTAAAAGTATTTCAAGAGTCTGTCACTCTTACAAAAGACCATTTTGAGGTCAAACTTCCATTAAAAATTTCATTAGAAGAGGTAGATCCCTCTAATTCATATCCTATTTCATTACAAAGATTATACAATTTACAGAAGAGATTCAAAAAAGATCCTTCATATTTTACACTTTACAAGGGCTTCATACAGGAGTACCTCGATTTAGGCCATGCTAAAGTACTAGATTTAGACAACTGCAACCCACGAGATCAGCCACTATTTTTTCTCCCTCATCATGCCGTATTAAAACCGGAAAAGCAAACAAATAAGCTCCGTGTCGTCTTTGATGGAAGTGCCAAGACTAAAAGTGGGCATAGTCTTAACAACATACTTTGCAACGGGCCAGTATTACAAAAAACTTTATTTGACATACTTTTACAGTTTCGTACATACAAATACACTATACAGTGTGACATACGTCACATGTACAGGAATGTTTTTGTGCATCCAGAGTACAGATGCCTTCAAAAGATACTCTGGATGGACAATGACACAATACAGTGCTTACAGTTACAGACAGTGACGTATGGCTTGACTAGCTCTGCCTTCTTGGCTACAGCCTGTCTTGTCGAGCTGGCCAAACGTTACCAGTCAGAATTTCCACTGGCCAGTAAGGCTATATTAGATTCTTCTTACATTGATGACATACAATCCGGCAGTGGTACACTTCAGGAAGCTATCTCATTGAAATCTGAATTACAATCACTCATGCCAAGGGGTGGTTTTCAATTGCATAAATATACCTCAAACAACCCACAACTATTACAAAATTTGCCCAAGGAAAAACTTAGTCAAGGTTTCAAAGAAATTGATCAGGATAAATCCATTCATAAGTGTAATATACGGAAATTCGAAGGTGGTGATGCAATTGAGACACAGGCTTAACAACGACTAACTTTAATATATAAGGTCGGTAGGTACATAATATATTGTACAGGCCTACCCACATTAAATGCCATGTACAGCTACACTACAATCCCCCGCACTTAATAAACAGCATACATACCTAAAATATATTATTACTTATACATTATTTATTTATGGCATACACTTAACATAATTAATACTTAATACATAAATTACATTATTACAGTTAACAAAGTGACCCTACTCAAATATATATCGGCTCACCGGTTTTCTGAGACGCTTATGTATGTCTGGGACGGTAACGGGAGATGTTTGTGTTAGCGTTGAAGGACCTGAACCCTCATCAATCACTCCCACCTTGACTGGCGACGTCCCTGGGCACGAGTCCTCGCTCGCCAGCAATGACTGCCCAGATCCAGTCACCCCGCTGGAGTCGGTGCTCTCATCCGGGAAGACGCAGGTGCTCCTCCGTTTTACCTGGTCGATATGCCTATGCGCTGCCGAGCCGTCACCTGCCTTGATGGTGTAATTGACCCTACCTAAACGATCAAAAACTCGCCCCTCTGACCACTTCGTATTCGTTCCAAAAGTTTTATACCAGACGGGATCTCCCGGTCTGAGTTGCCTCGACTGACACGCATTTTCATTCGCTCCTAGCTCCCTGTTTCTTAATTTACTGCCGGGCTCCGGCTTAACGACATCTAAGCGAGTCCTTAGCCCCCTTGTAACATCTGAGCCGGGCTCTCCCCCGTTGTACAGTGCGGTGTGTTATGATATACTAATAAGAATCTTTGAATTGCTAGCTCGGTGTCAATACCGTCTCGGCGAGCCTTCTTAATTACATTTTTTATAATTTTGACAGCATTCTCGGCTGCTCCGTTTGACGCTGGGTGATATGGGGCGGAGAAGGCCTGATAAATACCATTACCTTTTAAAAAATCTTTGAATTGCTTACTTGAGAAGGGCGGGCCGTTATCGGAAACCACCTGGCGTGGAATACCCCACCGTGCCCACGATTCCCGCAATTTAGAAATTGTGGCATCAGCCGTGGTTCGTAGCATTTTAAACACCTCGACCCATTTAGACCTAGCATCTATGGTGACCAAATAGGTCTGCCCGTCAATTGGGCCGAGAAAATCCATAATGCAGTCTCTCGTACGGTGTGTTAGGCCAGCGCCATGGTGCGGAGGGTGCAGCAGGCGGAGCGGGCGCCACCGCGGCGCACGTACTGCACGCCCGGCACTGCGCTTCGACCGCCTCATCGATACCAGGCCACCATACGTATGAGCGGGCATACGCCTTGGTTTTTACGATGCCCATATGCACCCCGTGCAGCTCTCGCAGGACCCAAGGCCTACACGTCTCCGGCACGACAACCCGATGTCCCCACATAATGCATCCCACTTCTATATACAACTCAGCCTGCCTCGTTAGGTACGGTTCAAGCTGTTTCACGTCTACGCTTCTAGGCCAGCCACTTTCTATATACCTATAAACCCTGCTCAGTAAAGGATCACGCGCCGTCTCCTTCTTTATTTTATCGTTATCTAGCATCATCGCGTCCGCGGCGAAGTGTAGGTACGTCTGCTCGGGCGGCTCGTGCGCAGCACTCTCAGTGACCGGTAGCCGTGACAGGATATCGGCACCGTTATCACTCGTATTTATGTATTCGATCTCAAAATCGTACGCAGAGAGAATCAGAGCCCACCTTTGCATCCTACTCGCGGTCATGGTGGGTATACCTTTCTGCGGTCCAAATATACTAACAAGAGGCTTGCAATCACATTTTAAACGGAATCTCCGGCCGAACAAATATTGATGAAACTTTCTCACGCAATGTACTATAGCTAGTGCTTCCCGATGTATCTGTGCATACCCCTGCTCGGCCTTGGTAAGCTTCCGAGAGATGTACGCGATCGCGCGCTCCTCCCCCGCGCCATCACGCTGCGACAACACGCCTCCGATCCCGACCGCGCTCGCGTCGCATGTGAGCACTAGCTCGCGCCGCGGGTCGTAGTGCGCCAGCACGCGGCTGCTCACCAACAACTGTTTCACTCGCTCGAACGCGTGCGCGTGCCGAGCCTTCCACTCCCATCGGATACCGCTCCGCAACAGCTCATGCAAGGGATGAAGTAATCACTGAGATTTCTAACGAACCGGGCGTAAAAGTTTACCGTTCCTAGGAAAGATTTCAATTCTGACACGCTACCCGGACTCGACATGTTTTCAATAGCAGAAAGTTTTTCGGGGTCGGGCCGGATACCGTTCTTACTGACAATAAAACCTAAGTACTTTACCTCTTTTACTAGAAACGAGCATTTGCTCAGCTTAATTTTCAAGCCAGCCGCCTCCAGCCTATGCAACAGAGCCTCGAGCGAACGCAAATGTGTACTCCTATTTTTGGTAGTCAATATTATATCATCAGCGAAACATTGAACCCCAGGTACGCCCTCAACGACGCTGCTGATAATTCGTTGAAATATTCCGCTACTGGAAGCTAGTCCATAAACTAAGCGGTTATATTTGAACATCCCGCGATGAGTGTTAATAACCGTGTACTTCTTAGAGTCCTCTGAGAGACAAATCTGATTGTAAGCCTGAGATAAATCAATTTTTGTAAATTCCTCACCCCCCGCTAGGTTAGCCAGCAGCTCGTCTACCCTGGGCAGCGGATATCTATCGACCATCAATACGGGATTAAGCGTCACCTTGAAATCGGCGCATATGCGCAGTGCGCCGTCTCCCTTCGGCAGCAGCACGAGCGGCGTGGCCCAGTCCGAGCAGGCCACGGGCTCGATGACGCCGGCGCGCAGCATGGCGTCGAGCTCGGCGTCCACGCGCTCGCGCATCGCGAACGGTACGGTGCGCGCGCGGTGGAACACGGGTGCCGCGCCCGAGCGCACCCGCAGGCGCGAGCTCCCTCCCGAGTACCGTCCCAGGCCGCCACTCCAGACCTCTTTATGTCTGTCGAGAATAACACGAAGCTCACGAAGGTTCTATTTTAAAATTATTATTTATTTTGCTGCGAGGGTACCTCAACACCGGTATCTGTATTTGCAGTTCCGATAGCCATTGCCGGCCTATCAATGACGTCACACCTTTATCGATAACAAAAAGACTTAGCTCTTTTATAATATCACAATGTTGTACTTTGACCCTTATACTGCCTAATGGCTTCACTTTAGACTTACCATCATAAAAAACAAATACATATTTAGATTTTTCTAACTTACTGTCCTTGAAATACTGCTCATAGGTAGTCTTACTGATACAAGAACACGGGGTCCCCGTATCTATTTCCATCTTCAACTTGCACCCATTAATATTTACACAAACACTCACCGGTGTATAGTCACCTAGAACCATCTGGAACAACGGTTCCACTTCTTCATCCGATGCGGTGCTGTCCCCTCCGTGCGCCGCTTCATCCGTCCCGGCCGGTTGCACGAAGTGCGCCTTGTGTGTGCTCGAATCACCTCCATACCCGGAATTTGGTCTCGGCTGCCTCACACCATCTCGGTACGGACAAACTTTCTTTAGATGTCCCTTATTTCGGCAAGAGTTGCAGACGAAATTGGTGTACCTACAGCCTTCTGTCCGATGCTGCGCACCGCATGCTTTACACCACATGGGATTGCTTGAGGAGGGCCACGGCCACGGCGGCTTGACGCCGGCGGCGTGACGCCGCAAGAATTAATTGAAAATCAGCTATGGAAGCATGGACCTTCTTATCTAACAGATACTGATAATTACAATTTTTACTTGCTAGAAGTAGAAAAACCTATTGCAGACTCAGCAAATATTTCGGAATCAAATGATGGTTGTACAAAAGGCCCCATATTACTCATTTTTTCAAAATATTCCACTCTATTTAAAACTGTCCGTATCATGGCTCTAGTTTTAAGATTTTTGAATAAGTGCAAAGGGAAACAAATCACAGGTCCATTCAATGTACAGGAACTTAGATTGGCACACACCTATGTCATAAGGGGTGTTCAAGGTTTCTATTTTCGTGACGAGCTAAAATCTATTAAGGAAAATAAAATTTTAAAATCAAACTTAAATTCATTAACCCCCTTTATTGACGCCGACGGAGTTCTCCGTGTGGGAGGCAGGTTACAAAACGCCAATCTAGATTTCTCTCAAAAATGTCCAATAATTCTGCCTAAACAGTGTCACATAACTAAACTAGTTATAAGGCAAGAGCAGTTAAGATTAATGCATGGTGGATTAAAAATTGTTTTAAGTAGTTTAAACTTACAATATCACATAATCAATTCTATAAGAGAGATCAAGAGCGTTATTCACAAATGTATCACGTGTTGCAGGCAGAGAGCCAACACTGCTCAACAACTTATGGGTGCTCTACCTACTGAGCGTGTTAATCCTGCTAGAGTTTTTCAGAAGGTTGGTTTAGATTACTGTGGCCCCTTCGATATCAAGCAATCCTCAAAGAGAAATAGCATTATCAGCAAGGGCTATGTTGCCGTCTTTGTCTGCTTCACAACAAAATCTGTTCATATGGAAGTTGTATCCGATATGTCTACTGACACATTTTTATTTTGTTTTAAAAGATTTGTTTCCCGCAGAGGGATTCCATCGGATATATTTTGTGACAATGCTTCCACATTCAAAGGCGCTAATAACAAATTAAAAGAATTATACAATTTACATAAGTCAGAAAGCTTTCAAACAGATATAAACAATTTCGCATTGGAAAGAGGTATACAATTTCATTTCATCCCAAAATATAGTCCCAATCATGGAGGCTTGTGGGAAGCGGCAGTGAAGTCCGCCAAACATCATCTCAAAAGAATTTCATCATTCAGAACATTCACCTATGAACAATTTAATACTATAATAATAGAAATTGAAGGTATTTTAAATTCGCGACCTATTACGCCATTGTCACAAGATGTATCTGATTTCTCATTTTAACCCCTGCTCATTTTTTGACTGGATCTGTTTTAACTGCTATACCCCAACCTGACATTACCAAGGTTCCTTCTAATAGATTAAATTTTGGAGATGTTGTGAGCAGGTTAAGCAACATTTTTGGAAGGTGTGGTCAGCTGACTACCTATCCTCATTAAATAGGAGAACTAAATGGCAAAAGGATCTTCCAAACTTAAAAGAAGGGATGTTAGTTCTGCTGAAGAATCCTAACTCCCCACCATTAAGATGGCCTATGGGCAGAATAAATAGAGTTTTTCCAGGAAACGACCGCAAGGTACGTGTGGTAGAAGTTAAAACTTCAGATAAAAAGCTTCACTGTAGAGCAATATCCAAAATAATTATTTTGCCCATAGAAACTTAAAAATGTAATACTTTAATTTAGTAACTAGTTATTCTAGCATGTCAATTATACCTCCATTCCACCGCCAGCTGTTGCAAACACCGCATACTTAAATATGGCGCGGAAGCCGTGCCGTAAGTGACGGTATTAAGTCGGTACACACCGAGCGCATCTAACGGGTTCTCTCTCCAAATAATTAATTGTAAATATTGTTGATCGGGTTGAATCAATATTTGTCTGTACATCTTTTCGACATCTGCACAGGCAATATATGTGTACTGACGAAATCTTAACAAAATGGCGACGATATCATTTTGTAAAGACGGGCCAATAAGTTGAATATTATTTAACGACTGACCGGAAGTAGTATTCGCGCTAGCGTCAAATACTACTCGTAGTTTCGTAGTAGTGCTATGCTCTCTAAATATACCGTGATGTGGTAGAAAGTAATGTGGAGACGGATAGGTATCGATTTTTGTCATATGACCGAGTTTTAAATATTCACGCATAAAATTAAAATATAATTTCTTATAACTCGGTGTGCATCGACCTAACTTGCGTTCGAGCGCGAGGAACCGACTCTTGGCTTGTAAGTATGAATCACCTAGTTGATCAGCTGATTCGCGTAGTGGAATACGCACAGAGAAACGACCATGATTGTCACGTATAGTTGACTTTGTAAATAAATTTTCACAGTCATGTTCTTCTTTAGACATACTATTTGGTTTTGAACTTAATATCTCCTCTAATTCCCAAAATTTAGATAATTGAATATCTAAGTTGTCGTATGTGTGCGTAAAATTGCATTGGACGCGATTAACGCATGAACCTTTTGTATTGTGTATGACACCAGATACAACCCACCCTAACTTAGTGTTTTGTAAGTGTGGGCCGTTTGAAAGTCGAATTAAACCCTCACTCAAAAGTTCCCAAAATTTATCTGCGCTGATTAATAAATCGACTCTATTGGACATAAAAAAATCAGGATCAGCTAGTGACACATGACTCGGAATCATACACTTTGTGTTATATTGAGCGACGGAAGGCAACGTTGCAGTAATACAAGGTAGGACGAGACAATTTAACTGCGTAGTAAATACACTATTTTTAGATCGCAACTGCACTTTGCAAGATTGTGTAGATTGGGTTACCGAATTACCTACCCCTGCGACTTGTACTGTGGACTGTATTAAACGAATTTTTAGCTTATCGCATAATGATTTTGTGATAAATGAATGTTGACTGCCCTTATCTAGAATGGCACGAACAGTGTGAAATTTGTTATCACGGTCTGCAACTTCTAATAATGCAGTCGAAAGAATAACGGGTTCTTAAAAGGAATACATATTATCAACTTGTTTGCGCGTAGAAGTTGATGCACTGTGCAGTGATGTGCTGTGTGCGCTGCCCGTGTGCCCATGGGTGTCGTGCGGCCCTACAGACTTTGATGTGCTGCCGTTATCGCAACACTGTACATGAAGAAGGGAATGGTGTTTACGATTACATAGCTTGCAGGCGCCGAACCAGCAATTAGACACTGTATGTCCAGCGCGCAAGCAATTTTTACATAAGTTATTCTCGTCTACGAATAATAACTTGTCCTTCGTAGGAAGGTCATTGAATTTACTACACGAATATAGCGGATGATTCTCTTTGCACATAGAGCATCTTTGCATATTGCGCTTTGAATCATTATACGAATTAGGTTTATGTAAAGATTTAGATGAATTATTATTGTTATTACGCGTTGCTACGTAGCTATGTGAGCTAACATGTCTTGATTGATTGAATGATTTCTTAACGGAACCATCGGACGTTTGCTTTCCAGAGTCGTTTGTAGGGTGTGTACTTTTAATAGATTCACGAATATTTTTTAATACGTTATCTATTAACTTGCGAATGTGAAATGCGGATTCTTTGTGTAAAGACTGTAATGAAAACAGAGCTTTAACGTGGTTTTGAACGAGTAATCTACTATTATTAAATCTGTTCTCCAATAAACTCCAGGCTATTGTGTAATTTTCAGCAGTAAACTGTAGTGATTTAATTATTTGACTAGCATTGCCAGTGAGTGCGGAAAGCAAGTAATGAAACTTTTGAATATCATCAATCGTTTTAGAATTATGAATTAAGGACAGGTAGGTATCTCTAAATTCTAACCACTGTTCAAATGAACCGTCAAAGGAAGGCAATAAAATGGTGGGTATTTTAATGCTAGAAGTCTTATTGCGGACTTCAACAAAATTATCATTAATTTCTTTATTCTTTAGCGTGTATTTCGCCTTAGATGTGATCTCGTAAAATAGATTCTCGAATGTTTCTCTTTAAATTATTTGTTTTTCTAATTCTAGTTCAGAGTCCTGTAGATGAAATTCTATATCATCCTGAATAGTTGAGAACTGTTTTAATAGGGGCATGATGTTATTACAACGGTCCTCTAAAGCAATTTTTTGAGAATCTGATATTTCTTCGTCTTGAAGCGATTGCACATATTTAACAAATACAGTAAACTTTCCTTTAACTACACCCCTTTTCTTAATTAAATCTTTAAATTCGTCGAGTGGCATTTTGAGAGATGATAAGAAACAAAAGAGAGTACTTACAATTCGAATTCGCAATACCGATGCTTAATAAGTGATTCGGCGTTGCGTTAGGTATCCTGCGGCACGACAAGTAACTGGAATTTTATACAAAATACACGATATTAGCACAAATGATCCTTGAGGATGGGTTTGGATAGAAACACTGGATGGCCTGACCGTTTTATTTTCTGCTGGTTACGACTTTTTTCCGCCTGTAGGTATAGGTACTTTTTCTTGCAGTCGCTCCGATCCGAGTTTGAAGGTCCAATGATCAGACTCTTCAATGAACCACTTTTATTAATTTTAACTTGAGACGTGTATTTCGATATAGAATATGAGATATAACAATTAAAAATGCTCGTATTTATTGATGGTGCACCGACTACCATCTTGAAGTGTACGATCATTGAGTTATCGCGATAACCAATCAGCGCCCGACGACGTAGCTCTCAATCTCGATCCTCCGGTAAAATTCGCCGTTCTGCCAATAGATGGCGCTGACACCGCAATTTTATACAAACCGGTTAATCGAACCGACCAAAACCTCACGGGTACAAACAAAGCAAATCATACAGTCCTTTCAATTTTATAGCAAGCAAACACAAAGAAATATTTATTCAGACCTCCCGGCGGGTCAAATCAAACATGAATAAACAACAATTCAAAGTTAAACAAATTTTTAACACGTACTTGTTTCACTAATCAAATTAAGCCGCAATTGACACCCGATTGACATCGACCAGTAAATATTTTAATTACAATAACAATTTCAAGTTTAAGGGGAAATAGTCAAATTCAATTGCACCAAAGGCAAACAATACCAATAAATTAACACTAAAAATGGCTCTTCATAGGTAGTAAACCAGTTTCCATAGTCGCTGAATCGGTGCCATTTAATTTTCTTGGGAGAAAGATAGACTATAAAGGATGCACACCATACTTAGATGAAGTTGTCGATATGTTTATAAATGACCTACATAAGATAGATCAACTACCAACTACCAATATCAAAAAAGCTTGGATATATGACAACTACTTAACATCACGTCTGACTTGGCTTGTTCTGGTATATGATTTCGGCAAAACCTTACTAGCGAAAATAGATGCAACTGTCATAAAATCACTAAAATCGTGGCTTGGACTAGCGCATTCTGCTTATCTCTCTGCTCTATTTAGGGATCAAAATCATTTTGGGATGAAATTAAAGATACCATCGGAGCTCTATAAACACCTTAGAGTTACCAAAGACCACATCTTAGGTAAATCCCAAGATGACACACTCAGGGCACTTCCGAAAGATAATAACGCGTCCGCGCTTGAATCTAGACTCATATTCCATAAAAGATTTATGATAGGGGCCAGTCGAACAGAGTGGGGTTGGGAGTACGACAGCCAGAAAGCGACCAGGATATACTTAGGTCCTTTCTAAAACAAACCGAAAATGATAAATATCGAGTGCACGCGATGAATTTGGAAATCCAAAATGAATGGTTGACAATGGGAGAGTTCTGCATACCGATTGCCTTAAAGTGGCGCACCTTGATTTATGAGTAGTCGCCGGCCCTGTTAAAATTCTATCTTAACGCCTTTCAGATGGCCGTCCCAGACTAGAGTAACCTAGTAAGGTGGGGGAAGGTCACAGAAAAAGAATGTTATACTTGTGGCGAGGCAATGGGGACAGCTAGGCATATATATTAGTAGGATGTAGGGTGCTTCTCGATAGAGGCCAATACTCACGCCACCACGATTAGGTGCTTATCATCATACGTGAAGCAATGAGCCTAGCAGAAGCTAGAGCCCAAAAAGGATTGACTACTAACAGACGTCATATCAACTTTGTGTCTGAAGGTTCATTCATAAAATCCAGGAACAAACCTTATTCAATCTTAGATACTGCCCCAGAGTGGACTCTCCTAATCGACACGTATGAAAAGCACTTTAAAATTCCGGACGATGTTGGGGTTTCGTCATCTAGACGTCAGGTCTAGATGACGAAACCCCAACATCGTATTATTATATTTCTTTACTCGAAAACGATAAAATGTGTAGTCCTTGTGGAACTTACTGTACCGTGGGAAACAAATATACCGAAGGACCACACAATAAAGAAAAATAAATTCTATGATCTCACAAACGAATTATTCAAAAACGGTTACGTGGTTAATTTGTATGCAGTGGAAGTGGGAGCGAGAGGCATACCAGAAAAATCTCTCTATAACCTACTTGAAGATCTAGGCCTATCGAGAGCTACAATAAGCTCATTACTAGGACGAATTTCTAAAGCGGCTCTAGTAGGTTCGCATATAATTTGGTTAGGCAGGTAGGGGAACTTGGGTAATGAAGGTGAGTGTTGATGTACATCAACAAAAGGGGCCCCTTCTAAACCTACACTTGGGTCGCAAGTCCCAAGCACTGTCCCGAGATCCCAACTCAGCAACGCGATGGACCCGGCACCCGCTCGGAGAATCCATGGATTGCTAAGAATATCGATCTCTGGTTGTTCTTATCTTGGCAACGATGAGGATTTGCATAAGCATGGTAGCCAGGTTAGTTCATTACCAACTTGCTCTAAAGTACAACCTTATGGAATCAGAGGTAGCATAATCAGGAAAAATGAACTTTTTATGTACATATTCCTCACTTCTGGATTCTCAAACCCAACACTGGGTTTCTCCTTGGTGGTTCTATAGCAAATTTATAAAGTTTTGGATAGTTGATTAATGACATTTATTTATATTTTTAGGATTATCTAGCAAAGTATTTTGTGTTGGGTGCACACCAGAGGAGTTAAAAAAAAAACATAAACTCACGCCTATATCCCCGAAGGGGTAGGCAAAGGTGCAAGCACCCACATTTCGCCAGTTTATGTTTAGGTCCCAATGTAATAGGTGGCGAGCCTATTGCCATTAACCGGGCACTTATAAGCCTGTGATAAATACACACATAACTTCGAAAAGCATCGAAAAGTCATTGGTGTGTGCCATGGTAAAACCTGGGATCGAACCCGAGACCCCGTCTCAGCAGTCCATTACCCATACCACTAGGCTACCGCGGCGCTACTAGGCTACTCAAATTAATTACTCCCCCTCTATTTTATGAAGTTTAGGATTTGTATTTTTATTTACTGTTGGAGGATTAACAGGAGTAATTCTTTCCAATTCATCAATTGATATTACTTTACATGATACTTATTATGTTGTAGCACATTTTCATTATGTATTATCAATAGGAGCAGTATTTGCAATTATAGGAGGATTTATTCATTGATATCCATTATTTACAGGATTAAATATAAATCCTTTTATATTAAAAATTCAATTTTTTATTATATTTATTGGAGTTAATTTAACTTTTTTTCCTCAACATTTTTTAGGTTTGGCTGGAATACCTCGACGATATTCAGATTATCCAGAAAAAAAGCTTCACGAACAATTGTCACCATTTAAAGATGAGAAGCAGCTACAAGAAGGTATATTGTGTCATATGTATTCGTTAATGCCTGGAGGTGATTCTACAGTTCTGGAGCATGAGTTACAAAACTTGAGCACATGGTCGCGAAAAATAGAATCATGTGTACGTAATCTTCTCGGTCTAGTTTCGCACTCGGCGCAGTACATACGCTCGCTTATAGAATGCGCACTGGCACGCATCAACCAATTATGCCATTATACCTTTGCACTGGAGGTGATTCTACAGTTCTGGAGCATGAGTTACAAAACTTGAGCACATGGTCGCGAAAAATAGAATCATGTGTACGTAATCTTCTCGGTCTAGTTTCGCACTCGGCGCAGTACACACGCTCGCTTATAGAATGCGCACTGGCACGCATCAACCAATTATGCCACTATACCTTTGCACCGCGACCACTTAGCTCTCAGGTGATTCTCCTGCGCGCTGCGATGGGCCATGCGCCGCTGCAACATACAGCTCTGCAGCATGTCTCACAACAACCGCTCGTCGTCCACCAGCTTGATTCCCCACTTGCTCATATCACCACGGACTTACGCTGTACAGCAATAATCAACGAACATTTGGATCCCGCAATACTTGAAAACTTTGCGATCAGAAACATCTGCGAGACATATCTTTTGAACCTAGGTGCATTTTTGGGTTTGGAAGTAGTTGATTAAATAAGATATTACCTTATAGTAAATCTTTAACACATCATGAAAACAATATTTAGAAGCATGGCTAAGTGGTAATGGAAACCGAGTACGTTATACTGGGTATTAAGGAAACGCTGCCGAAAACGAAGACAGGCGATAGTACTGAATAAATAAATAAATTAAAAAAAGAAACAAAATTGAACGTTTTTAATTTTTCCCTTTTTTTTTTAATTTTTTATTAGCTTGATTTACGCTTCATCGTGTTAGTACAGCTAAATGAAAAGATAATTTCATAAAGAATGCCTCACGCCTATTCTTACTGTATCAAGAATCTTAGATTAATTTCATGGCGCCTGTATATTCGGAATTAACAGATATGGGAATGAGGTAATTGAGCCTTCTGGTGAAAATCAGCCTGCTTATGTCCGAATCTTATTTAAATGATAAAAATAATAAATTTTGAATCTGGGGCACTAAAATGCTGAAAGTCTAATAAATGTGAAAAAAATATAGAATTTTATTGGAGTTGCACATGACCCTGAGTGATATTCCTATTTTTGTATAACTGAACATTGGATGAAAGACTATTGTTAAGACACCTCCAAGCACTGTGTCTTCGGCAACAGCGACACCGTGCGACACGGTGTTCAAGAAGAGGACCCGCCCCGCCACTCTAAAACAGACGCATAAGGATCGTGGTCGAGCTAACACTACCTTCTCATAATTTTTTTTTTTTAAATTAGCCACATTTTCGCCATGACGTTGGAGCCAGTCAATTATCTCTTGTTTTTTATTGGCTTGCGTCGGCATTTTATCAATTTGTCTGGAGTGATATGTAGCGTTGGCCATAATAATTATCGACGGTTCTTCCGGAGATGCACCATTTCTTTAAGCCATCCTTCGTAAATCTCCGCGTTCATTTCTTCGTGGTAGTCCACTGTTTTCTTGGATTTAAAGGCCAATAAAGCATCTGACACGAATCCTTTCGTAGACCCTGCATGGCATATGATAAGGGGTTCACCTTTATCCATTGGCACTGAACTAGTGGGAGCGGCGGTGTCGTCAGTTCTTAGATACTGTGTGGTTTGCATTTAACCAAGTCTCATCAGTGAAAATAACATTTGATCAATCTGATATCTTTTTGGCTTCGCTCGAAAATTCGCAGCGAGCCATAGGAACGTCATTAAGCTTGGTTTTGAAAGAAATTGTATTTTCTTCCAAAACTAAGCTTAATAGCGATTTTTGGCCATGGAACTAATCACATTCAAGTAAAGAAAATAAGTTTTTTAAGTATTGGAATTTCTTTGCGCAAGTAATAGTCATAATATATAATTATGTCGGCGAACAGCGTCAGCGTCGAAGTTGTCAACCGATGTCACACGACGTGGTTGGCGTTTTGTCATCAGCGTACGAAGCTTATTTTCCTGCATACCGCTTGTACCGTAAGCTTCGGTAGTACTTTTTGAAACAGTAGGTTCAATAATTCCTAATGAGGCCGCAACACGCTCTCGCACTTGCGACTGTGGTAATAGCGGGCAACCATTTTGATACTCTGCTTCAAAGTTGTTGGGTATGACAGAAACGGGATAGATGGCCAAGAGGTATATGGCAGCCTAATGACTTTTATACCGCTGGTGCTTCTGTCGGGCGGCGAGTGGACTGTATGTAGATCTTGATGCTGGCGGGTGGACGAAGGTGCCGATGGGAGCGTGGATTCTGAAATGCTTGCGGCTTGATGAATGATGATCTGCAGAAGGGTACTTCAATTTCAAGGGTCTTTCCAGTGAAACAGCGATTTCTTACTTCTTGTTTATTAGAGGTGTTTTCTCTAGGGCTGCTGGTTCCGGACTGAATTCGGGAGGAAAAATGACCGGTTTATATAGGGTACTCTGACCAATCAGAGCCCTTTGGATTCTACCTACAAACTGCTTTAGCCAATCAGCGGCTTTGTTTACATTGCCTATTTTATTTTTCCTCACGGATTCTATATTTTACAATTTTATCTTATAGATAATACCTTATATTTACTTAATAACATAAATTTAACAATAAAGACATTAGTTTAAACCTTAAAAACTATAAAAATAGCTATCGGCTCTCGTTATGGTAAAGTTCTACAGTAGCTAAGCTTCGTGGCGCGTTCTGTGTAGGTGGCGCCGCCAAGCGGAAATGATTGGAGACTCATTTGGGACTTTTTATTCACTTAAATCTAATTACGAAACTTATTACATAACCTTATGAACTATTTACAAATTGCAAGTATTGGCGTCGTCGCTAATACATAACCTTATGAACTATTTACAAATTGCAAGTATTGGCGTCGTCGCTAATATTCTCCCCCACGGTGCGTGGCACTGCATCCTCGGGCAGCGACGATGTGGCAGGTACCAGTATGATGACTCGACGTGTCGGCCGTCGGAGTACTCCACCCGAAGTCCGCACGTCCAATATCCTAGTTCTTCCGTCTGGTCCTGGATACACCTTGATGACCTCGCCTCGGGGCCACGAATTTCTCGGCAGCGTCGCGTCGACTATGAGCACGATGTCGCCTATCTTCGGATCGTTAGTTTCCTTACCCTCTATCTTTCTAGGCATCAAGAGGGGCAAGTACTCTTTGATCCATCTCTTCCAGAAGTGGTCTGCTAGCCTTTGCGTAGTTTTCCAGCTGGGTCTTCCTATCAACTCGGTGTCGTTGAAATCGCCGGATGCTGACATGCCGCATGACCTACCCAACAAGAAGTGGTTGGGGGTCAAACTTTCCTCTTCAGTGGGGTCCATGCTGACGGGGGTGAGGGGTCTTGAATTGACGGTGTGCTCCACCTCGGTTAGGAGCGTGTGAAGCACTTCTTCTGGCGGCGACTTCTCTTCGAGGACCGCTGCTAACGCTGTCTTGACCGATCTTACGAGCCTCTCCCAGGCACCTCCCATGTTCGGACAACCAGGAGGGATGAACTTCCAGGTGATCCCTCTCTCTTGTGCGGCTTGCTGCAGCTCTTTGTTTGCCCCGACGAAGTTCGTACCGTTGTCGCTGAAGATTGTCTTCGGAGTTCCTCTTCTTGCTGCCATCCGTCGGAGTGCCATAATCATAGAGCTAGTGCTTAGAGATGGCACTAACTCCAGATGTACAGCTCTGGTGGTGAGGCAAGTGAACAGTGCCCCCCAGCGCTTCTCTCTTCTTCTCCCCACGGTGACGTGCATTGGCCCGAAGTAATCCACAGCGGCGTTGGTGAACGGGAACTGGTGATGCTGGAGACGTTCTCTTGGTAAGTCTCCCGCTGGTGGTATCCCCGGCGTACCTTTTCTTGTCTTGCACCACTGACAGCCGTGAGATATAGCTTTCAGTGTTGTTCTTAAGCCGAGGACCCAATACTTCTGACGGATTTCGTTCATGACCGTTGCGTTTTTTGCATGTAGGAACTTCTTGTGGTAATGCTCGATGAGGAGGCGTGTGATTTTGTGCCCTCCATCTAGCACAACAGGATTCATTTTTCTTTCGCCTTCTTCTTGAAAATTGTTTGTTCTACTTCTTAATTTGATGATGTCGTCTTCACCCATGTAGACGTCAATCTTCTTTATTCGACTTGCATTTTCTAATGGTTTCTTAGCCTTCAATTTTCTTAAGTCAGCCGAGAAGCTGTCGGCTTGACTCATCTTCAATAATAACTTTTCAGCCTTCTTCAAGTGTTCTTCGTGTAGAGGTACGTATAACCGCTTGTCTGCGCTGGCGGAGACTTGTAGCTTACTGGGCTGGTTCTTCCTTTGTGACTTCCAGGGCTCGTCCTTCTCTCGGGCGGCGGTGGTGGTTGCCTTAAGGGTTCTCAGGCGGCTGACGAAGGCGATGACTCTCGCAGTAGTGCGCAGCAATCACTCCCAGCTTGAGAAACGTTCCAGGTCCAGTAGAGTCTTGTCTGTTGCTTTCGTTGCCATCGCTTTCAGTTGATTCTTCTCTTCTAGCAGCGCACCTCCTTGCTTGAAGTCTCGATGTGGCCACTCTTCTTCTGGCTGGTGGAGAAATGACGGCCCCTGGAACCACCTGGCGTTGCTGTCGAACTCGGCTGGGACACCCCTTGTGGCGTCATCTGCCGGGTTTTGCTTGGTAGGCACCCATCTCCATTCTTCAGGTTTCGTTTTCTCTTCTATTTCTGCCAGTCGGTTTGCCACGAACGTCTTGAATTTTCTAGGTTCTGAGTTGATCCATTGTAGTACAGTGCTGGAGTCGGTCCAGTATATTGTCTTTGATGCTTCGAGCTGCATCTCTTCTTCGATCGACGCCGCCATCCTACTACCAAGCAAGGCCGCTTGTAATTCAAGCCTTGGGATAGACACTGGCTTCGTAGGCGCGACTCTGGTTCTGCCGGCGATCATAGAGACGTGGACTCGTCCCCCGGGCTCGGTTGTCCTCCAATAGACGACTGCTGCATAGGCTTCTTCGCTTGCATCGGTAAATGTATGCAGCTGTCCGCTACGACTGCACGGTGAGATGCACCTCGGGATCTTCAAACTTGATAATGTTGATACATCTTCTAGGTATCTTCGCCAGGCTGCATCTTGTTTTTCACTTATAGCTTCGTCCCAGTCCGTCTTAGTACGCCAGATTTCTTGAATCAATTTCTTTCCTTGTATTAATACTGGCGCGGCGAATCCCAATGGGTCGAATGTAGACATAACGGCGCTCGTGACTTCTCTCTTGGTCGGAGTCCGTTGCCCATTCAGCAGCTCTTCTGGCGTGTTGCGTAGCCCAATGTTGAAGGCCAACGCGTCTTCTTTAACCAGCCATCTTAGACCGAGAGTCTTCTCTTCTTTCGCGAGTGGCAGTGAATCTTCTTTATTTGCTTCTTCTATGTCAGGCAACGCATTCGCGTAGTTACTGGCCCAGCCCTTGAGATGAAAACTTGCTCTCGCATGGATTTCTTTAACTTGCTCGGCTATCTTCTTTGCTTCTTGGGTTGACTTGAAGCTCTGGAGATAGTCGTCCATGTAATGGTTTCGGCTGATGGCTTTCACTGCTTCGGGTCGAGTCTCTTTGAAGTCTTCTGCGTTCTTGTTCATGACGTATATCGCCGTCGCCGGTGTTGACGCTGCTCCAAAGATGACCGACGTCATACGATATTCTTCTGGCTTGCCTGTCCTTTTCTCACCTCGCCACAGGAACCGTAGGCTGTCCCGATCCTCTTCTCTAATCTTGATACGAAGAAACATGTCTTGAATGTCAGCCATGATTGCCACTGGACCTTCTCTGAAGCGCAGCAATACCCCAAACAATGACTGCAGTAGGTCTGGGCCTGGTAGTAGCACGTCGTTGAGGCTCTTTCCGTCGTACTTGGCGGCTGCATCGAAGACTATTCTTGGTTTCTTCTTAATCGGGTGTATCACGGCGAAGTGAGGTAGGTAGAAGGTTCTACCTTCACTGACGACGTTTGAAGTCTTCTCTGCATAACCTTTTTCAATGAGGTTCTTGATCTGCTTCTCGTAGGACTGCTTGACCTCGCTGTCTCGATCTAACTTCTTTTCTACGCTCACCAAGCGTCGTAGAGCTTGATTGTAGTTGTTAGGTAGGGACTCATCTTCGCTCCTCCACAGTAGGCCTGTCTCGAACTGACCGCTGGGAAGTTTTTTCGTTGTCTTCTCGAGGATTTCCAGGGCTCTTCTGTCGCTGTCATTCGTTGGCAGCTTGTTCTGAATTCCAAGTGATTCTAGTTGGAAATGCTCTCGGATGACGTCTTCCATGGCTTCATCTGCTGTCTTGGTTCTGCCGTAGTGGATGAAGTGTACCGCAGCACTGGAACCCGTTTCACACCCATGTAGCACCCACCCTAGACTAGTGAGTGAGGCTACGGGCTCGGATGGTTTTCCTTTCTTCAGTCTTCTTGTGACGATAAGGCCCCAGTTATCTTGACCTATCAACATCTTCGGTTTCTCGGTTGTGTAGAGAAGTTGATCTTCAATCTTCTTTAAATGCTGGCAGCTGGTAATAGTGTCCTTCTTTATTCTTTGTTCTGACAGGTTGAGATCGTCGATGGTTCTTGCAGTGATATTCTTCTTGTCTCTTCTGAAGGCATCTTTAATCTTCAGTTGTATCTTCTGGGAATCCTTGATGATCTTTGTACCGACTGTTTCAATCGTTAGCGTTTCTGTCTTGCCCTCAGCTCCGATCGTCTCTGCCACCGCCTGGTATAGAAGCGTGATGGTTGAGCCTTCATCCAGCAGCGCCAGCACCCGAGCTTGCCCTTTCGGCCCGTAGACGTCGACTGGCACGATCTTCAGGTATGCTTTTTATCCACTGATGGTGTTGTGGATGGAGGCGACCTTCCCATCTGATGAGCTTCCTTCTTCTTTCTTCTCAAATGGTTTCGGCGGCTTGTCGGAGTGTAAGATAGTGTGATGCCATCTTCCACATTTCTTGCAGTTTGGAGCTCTACAGATGGTTCTTGAATGCTGGAACCGTAGACACTTGAAGCACGTTCTAGCTTTCTTCACTATTTCCCATTTTTCATCAATGTTTGCTTCTTTCAGCTTCTTGCATTCTATCAGGAAATGCTCTTCTTGACATATGGGACAACTCTTCTTGAACTTCTCTCGTTCAGTTTCATGTGAAGACTCTCCTTGAATCGTATGCACGGGTCTTCTTGTACCCCTCTTCTGGTCTGAAGGCTCTTCAATTGGGGCAAAGTCACCGCACATGTCTGCTTCTACTTCTAAAAATTCTTCAATGAGTAGTAGCTCTTGTAAGTCTTCCTCCCTTCGGCTTCTATGGTAGGCGAACCATCTGAATTTCATAGCTGGAGGCATCTTCTCAATGATAGCTTTCAATGTTTCAGGAGAGCTGAGATACTGCGGCTTCTTCAAGGCTTTGATTGTTTGAACGGCGTTCTTGACTTTGCTTGCAAACGTACAGATGTCGCTTGGGTTTTCAGCGACTTTAGGTAGGCTCTTGATCTTTTCTAATTCCGCCAGTGCTAGTGCCCCAGGTCTTCCAAATCTTGATTCCAGCGCCTTGAGTACTTCGTAGGGATCTTCAGCGGTGAACAGTAGGCTCTGGACAGCTTCCTTTGCTCTTCCCTGGATCGCTCTTCTGAAGCGTGCCATGTTCTGTATGTTAGAGAACGAGGCAGCTGTGTCTTCGAAGGTCCTCTTGAACGCCAACCATTCTTCACAGGAACCGTTGAAGTGAGGAAGTTCAACCATCTTTGATGACATTGTTTCATGCGACTTCTGAGAAATCTCTTTAATAGCTTGAGCTAACTCCTGGATGTCGCTCTTCTTTTCTTCACGTTCAGGAGACTTTCTTTCTTCGGTGGACCCGACCCCTGTCTCGACGACCCATTTTTCAACTTGGGTTATTTCGTACGACTCTTCTCCAGCATCTTCTTCTTCTGATTCTGCGGCGATGAGTTCCAGCTTAGCCCGAGCTACCTTGGATCGCGCCTCGGCTAGCTCGAGCTCCCGTAGTGCCAACGCCATCTTCGCTTGCACTTCTGCTCTCTTCCTATGCGACGAGCGGGACGGTGTGTCCGTGTTGCGGGTCGACTTCTTAGGGTGAGGCCGCTGCAGACTGTCTTCATACTTCGATGTCGGTGCGCTTGCTTCGTCCCGACGTGAAGTGACACTTCGCTGACTGTCTTGCAATGTTGTATGGCTGGCTGTGATGGTACTCTGCTCCTCAGAATCTTCAAATTCCTCTTCAATGATGCTGGGCGGAGGCGCCGTGCGAGTCGACTCCCCTTGCACAGACTCCAATCTTGACCCATCGAATGATTGTAGTCTTGCTTGCTTCTGAATCAGCGGAACTGGCTTTTTTCTGCTTACTGTACTTGCGGACCCCGTAGTACCCGTGGTCGATGAACCGGTGCTCGTCGTGGCGGTGCTCGCTTCACTCGGCGTATTCATGCTCCAGTCCGACGAGGTAGTTTCTTCTGAAGTCTTCGATTGTTCTGATCCTGCTCTTGTGGTTGGCATCTTCTATTCTTCAAATCTTGACCCAATCCGGCTATCGAAGGACCAAAAATGTTGGGTATGACAGAAACGGGATAGATGGCCAAGAGGTATATGGCGGCCTAATGACTTTTATACCGCTGGTGCTTCTGTCAGGCGGCGAGTGGACTGTATGTAGATCTTGATGCTGGCGGGTGGACGAAGGTGCCGATGGGAGCGTGGATTCTGAAATGCTTGCGGCTTGATGAATGATGATCTGCAGAAGGGTACTTCAATTTCAAGGGTCTTTCCAGTGAAACAGCGATTTCTTACTTCTTGTTTATTAGAGGTGTTTTCTCTAGGGCTGCTGGTTCCGGACTGCATTCGGGACAGAGTAGTCTTCACAGCGACCCCGCAGGGGGCGCGTGGAGTCGGCTATTGGGATTTTCCCTTCCCCGAGGCTTCTTTCGCGACGCCTGAAAAGGCGCCGGGCATGTGGGCGGGGGTATTCCCCTGTGGCTGGTGACGCCGGCAGGCCGCTAGACTTCACGCCGCCCGGCGGTCGACCCGAGCCGGGTGAGATCACTGGTTACCCAGTGAAGGCCCAGCTCCGAGTGACCAGCGACGAGGCGGCGGCTTTCCTGCGACCTCCGGCGTCCGTGCGTCTTCTTTTTGCTAGTGGCGGTCGCCCATGAAGCGAGCCGCCACTAGGCCGATGGATGCGAGGATGGTCTTCAGCATCATTCGAGTCTCTTGGGACTCGACGGCATGCATCGCCTCAGCGACGAGCGCCTCCGCTTCCACTAGAATAGCGGTGGGGGTGGCCGCTGGGGAGTCTGCTGACCTGAAGGTCTGGGTTCGTTTCTCCCTCCTGGGAGTCGAGTCGGTCTGGCACGCCGCCTCCACCAGCTTCAAGGCGGGCTCCGGTGGGATGGACGGCGTGTATCGCGACGAGGGTGCCGGCGTGGCGGCTTCCTCCTCAGTCGCGGGCTGCGCTTTGCGAGACCTACGGCCCCCTCTTCTGCGGCGTCTTCTTGAAGAGGCTGCGGGTTTTTCCCCCCGGGAAGAGGGCGCGTTCGCCTCAGCCATGAGTGATGCGCCTTGCCTCTCCCCGAGAGGCTGTGGGTTCACCGGCGCTGGCCGGCTGTGCGGCCCGCTGGTGACGGCGGCTGTGCCCGCCTTCCTGTTCCGGGCCTCACGTCGGAAGACGAGGCACCGGAAGTGGTTGGCGGGGTGATCGCCACTGCAGTTCGCGGAGTTGGCGGGTTGTTCCCGCGGCCGGGGGCAGTCCCGCGCAGCATGCTCACTGCCATACCGCACGCAGGCCTGCATGCGGTGGCAGTGGTGGCTGCTGTGGCGGAACTGCTGGCAGCGGTGACATTGCGCAGGCTCCCGCTTCCCGCGCTAGGCTTCAATTTTTATTCCGGGCATCCCGAGAAGTTCACGAATGTCGTAAACTTCCGGGATGACACCTCGGGTCCTCTTGAGCACCACCAGGTAAATGCAGCCGAGTCGTCCGCCGCGACCCCGAATAGCACGAATGTATTCGGGATCGAATCCCAGCTCGCGTAGGTCGGCCGCTATTTCATCCGGCGTGGCGTTCACAGGCAGCCCTCTGATAGCCACCTTTACTCCTCTATCCGAGGGGGGGGAGTACGAGTGCCAGGCGACTCCTTCCTGGCTCTCCAGCACCGTGAAGTATGCCTGTAGTAGGCGGTATTCTTCTGCGTCTGTCGGGATAAAGCGCAGCCCGTTCCCGTACGGGCGCACGTTGGCCGGCCTTCCCAACTGGGCCTTCAGTTCCCGCAGATGCCGGGCGAAGTGCGGCAGCTCCTCCACTATAATTGGGGGGTACCTTTTTTCCCTCGGCCGGCTAGCTGCGGGCGCTGCGGTTGCAGCTTCGGCGGCGGCGGGGGCGGCGTCTCCTTGAGACGCGGCGGCGCTCGAGTAACGCGCCATGTAGCGCTTGACTTCTTTTTCGGCGGAGTCGGGGCTGCGCGGGCGACGCGCAGGTCCGGGGGCCGATGGGACGGTTTCCATCGGCGTCAGCTCCGGCTTGGAGCGACGCCTGACGGAAGGACGCAGGTCCGGGGTATCCGGGGCTGCGGCTGCGGGAGTTCTTGGTGAGTCCTGGAAGGACTCAATGGAGGCGAGTGAGCTTTCCATCTCATCAAAAGAGGGCGCGTAAGCCCACGCGCGCGAGGCTGGGGACTCGCGGGCATCTTGGCGCGGGGAAGCCGCGGCCTGGAACTTCGCTACCGGCGTCCGGATCGCCTTCGACGTCGACGCCGTAGCGGACGGCGGAGTCGAGGCGGGCGAAGCGCGCGGCGGCGGTTGCGGAGCGAAGCTCGGGCTCGCACGCGGCGCGGGCGCCTTCGCTGGCGCAGCGTGAGATGCGCTCAACCCGCCCGGCGGCGCGCGGGGGGGAGCGGACGTCCTCGATGCGCCTGCGGTCGGCACACTGGCGAGCGCGCGCGGCGGAGTCGGCGTCTCCTTGGGGCCGGGTACCGGTCCCTTGGAGGCGGTGTAGCCCTTAGAAGGTCTTTTTGGTGGGGGTCGGGGGTCCCAACCCGAGGAGGCAGCTTTGAAGAAGGCGTCTTCTTCATGGCTGGCTGAGGAAAGCAGGAGCGCAGCCGCGACCCGACAACGAAACGTTGGGCTGGGCGTGGGCGCGCGCGACACGTCCGGTGACTACGGCTGCGTCGAATACAGACGCGACCGTATGCACCGGCAGTCAGCGCGCGAGTGCGAGTCCGAGCGGCGAAGTCCGAGGTAGTAGGCTTGCAGGCGTTCTTCCTCGGAGGCTCCGTGCGACGATCCCTGAATTCGGGAGGAAAAATGACCGGTTTATATAGGGTACTCTGACCAATCAGAGCCCTTTGGATTCTACCTACAAACTGCTTTAGCCAATCAGCGGCTTTGTTTACATTGCCTATTTTATTTTTCCTCATGGATTCTATATTTTACAATTTTATCTTATAGGTAATACCTTATATTTACTTAATAACATAAATTTAACAATAAAGACATTAGTTTAAACCTTAAAAACTATAAAAATAGCTATCGGCTCTCGTTATGGTAAAGTTCTACAGTAGCTAAGCTTCGTGGCGCGTTCTGTGTGGGTGGCGCCGCCAAGCGGAAATGATTGGAGACTCATTTGGGACTTTTTATTCACTTAAATCTAATTACGAAACTTATTACATAACCTTATGAACTATTTACAAATTGCAAGTATTGGCGTCGTCGCTAATACATAACCTTATGAACTATTTACAAATTGCAAGTATTGGCGTCGTCGCTAATAAAAGTAATTACGAACCTTGATCACCAGTTCTCTCGCCTGCCGTTTCAGAACAGATCCCTTAGGCATTTTGATATTTGACAGCTGAGCAGCAATCAAAACGGAGGAACATAAAATACACAACGTAACGTATGGATAATGTAAAAAAACTCAGCGAACAGAAATGTAGTGACTATATAGCACACTGTTTTGTTGCGATTGATAGATTAAAACCAACACAACATGGCGGTGGGCCATTATGTGTTCCCACCTTGAAAAAATATATTTGAATTGTTGTATTTGTCTTTGTTCAAAACATAATAAATATATGCGATCGATATCATTACTTTGTCATCGAGAAAATAAAGAAATGGAAATAGTATTAATACAATAACTCTTTCTTTAAAAACTGGCATTTTTCAGGATTTACTTTTAAGTTAACCTTTCTAAGTCGTTCAAAAATATCAATTAAGTTCTTATTATGCATATTTAAATTTCGTCCTATACAGACAAGGTCATCCAAATATATTAGACACTTGTCATGGTTTAAACCAGACATAGCTACTGTCATTAAGGGACTAAAAGCACTTGGACTAACCTCCAAACCCATTGGAAGTCCTTTCATGTGGTTTGTTTGTTCGTTGTGAATGCAGTGTATTTTCTACTTTCAGGACTTAATTCTAACTGGTAATATCCTTGGCTAAGGTCTAAATGGCTAAAATAAACCGCTCCTGATAGAGAATCAAGTTTGTCAGAGATGTTAGGTAGGGGGAATTTATCATCTTTAAGGTTATCATTTTCTTTCCGATAATCAATTACAACTCGCCATTTTTTATTACCACTACGGTCGCTTTTCTTAGGTACCAAAAGAACTGGACTAGACCACTCACTTCTGCTTTCTTCTATAATATCATTGCCTATCAATCTCAGTCTTTTGACTTTTAGGAAGTCTATAAGGCTTCGTATACACCGAGTTTGCGTTATCTCTCAAATAAATTGACTGTTGATATAAATTTGTAACGCTTTAATTATCATCAGATAATAAGAATACATCCGAATATTTAGCACAAATATTCTCGATAGAAATCTGTTCCTTTTTATTTAAATGTTTTAAATTCAATACGGAAAATAACCGCTTTACTCGTTCAGCATCTAATTTATTATTTTCAAAAGAACATACATAACGACGGGGGAACCACGGAATCGTTTTTAGAAGCCGTGACGTCAGCCTGACTGACGTCAGGACTGGTTTTGCTAGTGCTCATAATTAAAACTATTGAATTGAATCCACCAATCAATCAATTTATTGATCACGACACGTACAATAATAAGAATAATAGTTATAGTTAATAAACCCTAGACACTTAGCTGATCTGATGTGAGAGATGTCCTTCCCCGTTCCAGGCTCGAGTGAAAGTGTTTCTCTGGCAACCCCGGCCCGGTAAACACGTACTAAATAGACTCACAGTGTTAAAAAATTGCAAAAATACAAAAAAAAGTACGCAAAACAGTGCAAATATAGTTTTAAAGTTTCAAGACCTAACCTACAAATCATCCATGAAGATTATCTCAAACATTACATGCTTACAATGTGAGTAAATAAGTTTTTTCATTCTCCGAAAATGGTTGGCCCAATTTTGAATAACACACACACAACGATAAACAGCTGTTATCCAGCTGTTTTCACATATTTGCACATACTCACATGCAAAATACCAAATGTAAACAAGATCAACTGATTTTTGACATTAATCTATACTATGACGTAAATGAATGAACAATTATATTGCTCAAGCGCTGATATTCTCGACTGAACCATAGACTACATAATAGTACATATATTAGTGTAGCAAAAGGGCCGCAAAAATTGAGGGTGGCGCTGCTGGTATGATTCTTGGATTTTAAAAATAATAATAATATACTCTTGTGATAATGGAAAATGATGATAATATTACTTTTCGAAGACTGCGAACCTACTCACCTGAAGGGAGCCCAGTAAATTCTACTTTACTGAATGACACAATTATGAGTTTACCGGACAATACAGAAATATTCCACTGTGAAGAACTTATGAATCAAATTGAAAAATTAAATGCTAAATTACTATCAGCCCACCTAGAAATAGACAATCTTAACATTAGAAATAGAGAATTAGAACTAGACCTGAAAAAAACCCGCCAAATTATAGAAAATTATAAGAATGCGGTACACACGCCAAGCCCTTTAGCACAGTCGGCAAAAAGAATAAGAAACGCAAAGCACCGACTATTCCACTACCACGTATTATTCCGGACAAAGAAGTTACTGATGGCGGGTATTTGGATACGGCAAAGCCACATGATGTCATGACTACCAAAGATACTATCAATCTAGAAACTACTAATGAAGAAGAGAAATTAGAGGACATAGGTGAAATGACCCACGTACAAACACAAAAGGAAACAAAGAGGAAGGTCTACATAATAGCTGATCAACAGGGAAAAGGTGTGGGAAAGTCACTTAGAAGTCTTCTGGGATCGACTTACCACGTGACATGCTTCTGGAAAGCTGGTGCAAGAACCGAAGATGTGCTAAAATCAATGTCATTCGAAATACTCTCATTGACCAAAAAAGATTATTTAATTATATTAAGTGGAACTAATGATGTAAAACCTTTATAATCTTCGTATAAACCTAGGCTCTTGGCTCAACTCTGTGAGACAGACCAATGTTATTGTAAGTGAGATTCCAAGAAATCCACATTTGAACGAGGTTAAACTTAATCATGAATTGAAGGGCTCCGTAGCAAGTGGACAGACTCGCAACTGGACAGATTCTCAACTGGACAGATTCTCAGGTGGACGGATTAGCAACTGGACAGGACATGTACAGTTCCGTGACATAAACCATGATACACGTGAAACGACTTTATGCCCACTATAAGAATGAGTTAGATACCTACCAATTTGCATAATGCGAACTCTTTGTTATCAATAGAAACTATAATAAAATTGATAGCAATGACATTGAATATCATCCATAAAATAATATTCAATGTCAGTAGCTTGTGTCATCAATTCATCAGCAATAAATTTATCGGGAAAATGGATATTGCTGGTCCAAGTCGGCAAAAATCCAAGCTAGTCTTTGTAGACGGAACGCGCAAAAGAGGGAAGGACCCGCTCCATGGGACTGTGTTATTATATGCCAGACATCGGTACAATTTTGCGAAGCGGAATAAATCTAATTGTACAAATTGGAGATGCAGCAACAAACGTGAGTGCAGTACCTCTATTACAATAAATACCAACAATGATGTAATAAAAGAAGGTAGGCACTCGTGTGCTCCAAACTTTAAGCGAAATAGAAATGAGAAACTTTTACATAAATGTAACAAGGAAGTATGCAGTAACATGGAGCCGATTCAACAAATATTTGAAAAACATTTTTTTGAAAAAAATGATTCTGATTCATCAATCATTTAAGAACAAAAAAGACACATTATACAGATATCGCAAAAGAACCTTGTGTGTAAATAGGTGCAAAACTGATAAATTAGAAGAAATAAAATTACCCGAATGTCTAGTTAAAGATTTCTTTCTATACGAAGATGGTCGTGAAGACAAAATAATTGTGTTTGGCAGCCCAGCAGCAAAAAATTTAATTAAAAATACAGACGAATATTACGGAGACGGTACATTCAAAATTGTTCCAATACCATTTTACCAGCTTTTTACACTACAAAGGGTAACGACTGTATCAATTTTGTACCAGTATTATATATTCTTTTACCAAACAAGTCTCAGGATACTTATACAAGAATGTTCCGAATTTTGAAAGAGCATTTGTCTGTTAACATAAAAAAATTCAAATGCGATTATGAATTGGCTATTGCATAAGCTGTAAAATTTATTTATCCGGAAGTAAATGTCAAAGGATGTTACTACCATTACCAACATGCCGTGTGGAAAAATCAAAAGAATTAAAATTTTCTTCTACCACAAATGGTCGGATTTTGACACAAATGTGTACGCAGCTAACCCTTTTACCCAGGACTTTAATACCTGATGGTTTTTTGGCAATAAACGAAATCGCTGCAGATGATGATGAATGTAAAGCTTTTTTAAATCATTTCAAAAATTATTGGATGACGCAAATTACATCTGAGCATTTGTCATGCTACGGCGAAAAATTTCGAACAACTAACGCTGTAGAAGGCTGGCATCGACGAATAAATGCCAAGATACCAAAAAAAACATCCCTTTTTTGTTTGTACAGTTATTGAAAAGGAATCGAAAATTGTGGATACTAAAATAAGTAGAAGTCCTTATCACTGTGAAGAAACAAAACGTCGTACAAAGCAAATTCTGATTGATAAGCAAATCCAAAATATAATATCCGATTGCGTTATTAACAAAATTTCAGTTAAGACATGTTTAGATCGTTTACGTTTGTTATCTCGTAATTCGTTTTCTCTTCGTATTCAGAAATTACAAATATTTGTTTAAGTGCCTACTTAAATTATTTTATTTAATGACTGTACTCTGTCCAGTTGCTAATCCGTCCACCTGAGAATCTGTCCAGCTGAGAATCTGTCCAGTTGCGAATCTGTCCACTTGCTACGGAGGGAATTGAAGTATATCTGTCAACAGTACACCAATGTGACTTTCTTGGATCTGGACTATAGTAGGTTAGTGCCATACAAGTATTACTTCTTAAATAACTTAAGTAGAAACCTATTAAGGGAAATATTGCATATGACATACAAAGACAACATAAATAATTATAAAGAAAGTGTTAAAATGCGAGTATACTATAGCAAAACATCTGTCCATAAAAGCACACAAACTAGTCAAACACAAAGTAGTGATTCAAATCAGACAAAACAAAGCATTAGTGACAGTAATTCTGGCAATATGCCTGCACCAATTAATAGAAATCATTGTGAAGAAATGTTTTTTCGAGAATAATTCTATGTACCTTATTCATCAAAACATTAATGGCCTTATTAACAAGGTAAATCAACTCTGTGTGCATATATGTAATATGGCGGATGCGGGCAAGCAATTGGATATACTATGTGTAACAGAACATAATATGAAAAATAAGGATCGAAACATGCTTAAATTGGACGGTTTTAAATTGGCTTCCTGTTTCTGTCGAACTGAGCGTCGAGGTGGATCGTGTATAATGATAAAAAGCTGCCATGAATACGAAAATATTAATGATATTGTTAATATGTCAGTAGAGAGAGTAATTGAATGTTCTGCGATCGTATTGCCCCTACATACAATTTACATAATCTGTATTTATAGACCACCGCGGTACCAACCAAAATTCCTAAATGTATTTTTTGATAAAGTTGACCAGATACTCAAAAGAATAAGTTTCAAGAACGGTTTCAAGGTATTATTGTGTGGGGATTTTAATATAGATATCCTTAAATCTACCACGATATCAAAAGATTTTCAAAATTTAATAATGACATATAATCTAAAGTTTCAATTCAGGCAAGCCACAAGGTTAGAGAAAAACACAGGTCTCGATAATATAATGCACAACATTCGGGGTAGCGTAGGTGAAATAATTGAATTTGCTGTATCTGACCATACCGCGTAAACTATCAAATTTCCTGTAAGAAAGGTAGCAAGAATATCTAGCTGGTTTAAATTTAAACGTGACTATAGAGAAGAAAATAAACAAATATTTAAGACATGTCTTGGTAAATTGTCGTTTCGGAATGTTTTTGAGGAAGGTAACGCTAATATTGCCTTCAACCAATTTCATCACACGTTTACTGAACACTACAATCTATGCTTTCCCTATAAAAGAATTAGAATAACGTTAAATAGGAAACCTAAATGGGTATCAAGAGGCATTAAAAGATGTAGTAAAATAAAACAAAAACTGCTGTGGAAATACAGACGTTGCCCAACTCCCTGTAACAGAAACATACTAAAGAGATATTCCCAGAAGTATAAAAAAGTTATTGCACTTACTCAAAGATCCCAAAATGACTACCGAATAAAAACGGTAAAATCTAAATCTAAAACCACATGGAAAATTATTAGTGATAGTTTACACAATCAACCTATCCAAAGTGTATCAGAGCTACTATTGGACAATAACTTGATAACCAAACCTTATGATATAGCTAATGCATTTAATGATTATTTTACAACAATTGACAAAATAAAAAATAATAGTAGTGACATAACATACAATATAATACATAATAAATCCAAATCTTTCTTTATGACACCATGTATACCAAATGATATCTTAAAAATAATATTAAGTCTCAAGAGTACACACTCTGTAGGTTACGATGATATATCTACTATGATACTGTAGTGTTCGGACCTCGTCCCACACACTACGGTTCGTTACCTGGCCATCATGTGTCAGAGTTTAAATAAAACTATTGTATCAATTTAAAATTTGAATGAGGAACGATATAAAACAATCGCTGCCTGGACATTCGGGATCTGAACGGGCCTAGTGAAGCCGTTCCGATTGAAGCTGAGAAAAGTATCCTGGGAAGAACCCCGCTTTAAGCCCTATCCTTGGGCCGAGTCCGCGATATACGTCCCAGTTCGCTTATTAAAGTTAAAACAACCGCGTAAAGTCCCTAATAATATAAGTAGGAAGTGCAAGTGGTCAATAAATAAATAGTATATTATCCTATTTGATCGTTGTAATTTCATCACTTCACACACGCGTGGTACCCATTCCCCCTTGGGTATCACAGCTTTTGGTGGAGGCGCCGGTTTCCATAGAATTTGGTGGAGGAACGCCGGTTTCCACAGGAGGTGGAAACGCCAACGTTCTGCAGTTGGCAGTGGATTGATCGACCCCGTACCTTGAGAAGGAAGACGTCGTGCAATATTGGATCGACGCCTTAAACAGATAACAAATTTGAATTTATTATATATATTGTATTACTACCATTAAGATGGCCGAATCAAAGAAATTTGGTGGCACTGACGGTGTCTCATTCCAAAGTTTTTTGAGAGACTTCAATGTCGTATTCGCCATAAATAAATTTATGTTGGCTGACAAAGCCACAATATTAGCTGCCTACCTCGAGGGCGCAGCGTTACACTTTTACAAGTCGATTTTTAACGAAGAGTTAACTTTCGAACAAGTGTGCTCACTGTTAGAAGAAGAGTTTCCTTCCCATGGCGATGATTTAGAATTGTTCTATTCAGCGTATCAAGCCAAAGAGGAGAACTTGGTTACCTATTGGTACAGATTGTGCAACTTGGCTAGTAAAGCTAAGGTTACCGATGATAAAAAGATAATAAGTAGATTTCTGAAGTCAATGTCGCCAAGATTTCGAAATATTTTAGCGGCAAGGGTGTACAGCGATAAAAAAGAACTCCGCGACGCGCTGTTGCAATTATCGGAAGTACAACCCGACGTGCAGGGGGATAGAATACAGAATTTACCTACGAACCCTCCACAAGGATATAACCGTCAAGTCGGATTCCATAACCGCTACGGGAATAGAGGAGACACGACATCTTACGATGCACGTCAAGCTCCGTCATCGTCGAGTCCACGGGATGAAGGGGACAATTTCCGCACTCCGAGATACAACCTAAGACCTCGGAACATTGCTAACACTAATATTTTCCCCAGTAACCCGAATTCTTCGGGATCTAACAGAAGAGATACTCCAACTTCGAGCCGACAGTTTTTCCGGCCTCGAGAGAGAAATGTAATGAGCATGGAGCATATCGAGTCTGCGAGTGCAGATCAGCGTTACAACGAAAGCAGTTTTTCTGGTCAGTTGTCGCCATTTATTAAAGTTACAATTAATAATTCTGACATCGAAGCATTACTGGATACTGGAGCTACGGTAAATGCTATGAGCAAAGCTTTAGCTAGAAGCTTGAACCTACAAATAAAACCGTCAACGTCGTTGACGCACATCAGAAGCATAACTGGTTCTTCGGCAACTATCTGCGGTGAAGTCAACGTGAACATGATTTTAGCGAACATTTTAGTTAGAGTGAATTTCATTGTATTAAATAACATTGAATTAGATTTAGTCTTAGGTCAATCGTTCATGTTTGCTAATGCTGTATCAATTGATTTCAGAAAGAACTGTTTATGGATTAAGGGCTTCAAAGTAAATTGGACACGCAGATATGACGATAAAACCGTGAGTAAGGCTTCAAAGTGCACATCGTTAAATATTATAAACACAAATAATATGTTATTTAATTATAAAGCAATAAATGAAACCATTGATTATTTCCCTAATCGTAGTTTTAATAATGAAATATTCAAGTCTGAAGAATCCAAGCAATTAATCGATGGGGGCATCCCAGCGAACAAAAGGAATCGTTTGGTGCAAGCAGTACGAGACTGCGAGAATGGAGTCACGTCCGACAACGGTAGCACGGGCGGATGCGGATTGTCAGATGATATTCCTGTACATACAGCTCCGTACAGGTCAGTTACGGAACGATCAGACTTGGTGAAGGATCCAATACAAGATGTGGATTTCGACGTCGCACATCGTTCCGGCAAGAGCAATATTGTTGCTGATTACCCAAGTCGTTATCCTTTAAAGATAGAGGATGACGATACGAACACACCAGTATCGGATGGCATAGAGATGTATAACATCAGCACCGATACAATGGTAGTAAAACAGTGCGCAGATCTTTTCTATAGATCACTAAGGAATGGCTTAACAAATAATGATGCAACAAACTACAAAGGATTTTTATTAAAGAAAAATGTTGTGCTGCCGAGAGAACTACTGAAGACAACTCTCGAGGAACTACATGATCATCCATGGTCGGGAGGTCACTTCGGAATCGCGAAGACGTTGTCGAGTTTCAGCAATGGGTTTTTCGTGCCCAAAGCTGTAAACATGGTGTCATTTGCATATAATGCCACGAAGCATACAGGTATGTCTCCACACGTGTTGTTGTTCGCACGAGAGCCGATTCTGCAATCAAACTTTGAAGTAAATCAAGAGTCTACAAACGAGTCATATGCGTCCAGACATGCACGTGCAAATTATCTCGTGCAACGAGCAAAGGTGAATATAAGAAACGCACAAAGGAGGCAGAAAGCTTACTACGACAAGGTGAAATTCGTGGTATACCGACCAAGTCAGCTGGTTCTGATATACAGTCCAAGACTTATTTCGGGAAGGAGTAAGAAACTTTGTAAGCCGTACAAAGGGCCGTTTATTATTATCAGGAGAATTTCAAACACCAACTATGTCGTGGGGAAAATGAATAACTCATCATGGCAAGATATTGTACATACCAATTTTCTAAAACCATTTGTCAATAGAAGATGCGTTATTTAAGTCAAATATGTGTAAATGTCATTATATTTATTTGACGTTGAATGTCGTGTGGACATGATTATTTTTTTTGTATTTTATGTGTGATACTAATAAAGAGGCTAGATAAATAAAGGTTGAATATTTTATTAATTGTTATGTACAATGACAGTTCAAAGGTAATTATCGATGGTTTCATATAACTTTATTGACGTTTTAAAGTTCAATTTCAAACAGATCTATGTGCAAGTTGGATCCTATGATTGTTTTCTTTTACAGATGCCTATCTGCGTGACCATAACTCTTATTTAAGATATGTTGTATAATAGGAGATAATGTGTTGTGTGTAACATTTTATTCATAATATGCGTTCTCTGTTTATTTCATATTGCTGCGCTGCTGAAGATAAATAGATTTGTTTTGTTATAGTCGGGATGTTATAGCGTAGGAGTTAGGCAATTATTTTTTTGTCTGATATTAAGAGGTGTGATCTGAACTTTGTAAGAGAGTCAAATCGTTTTGGACTTGAGCGCCGACGATGGTTGAAAGTTAGTTTTCAATCAGACTCTTCTTTATAGAGAGTTCTTTCTCTTTGATATTGATTTAAAAATAATTTAGTAATGTGTAGGCGACATAAATAAGTTTATGTCATCTTTCTTTTTAGTTAGGTAGGTCTTAAAAGTACTGTGTTACTAAGTCCTTTCAGGGCAAACCTTAAAATGTATCGGCAAGTGATACCAATAACTTTTCTTTGATGAGGCTGATTGTGGCCAGGTTTCTTTTAACCTGGGTTTTTTGCCTGGCCAAGAATGAAGCAATTTTTCTTTGTTCGTGTTTTTCAGTATTTATTACAGTTTAACTGCTATAATTTGAAATTCTACTATCGTTTACTAATTATTACAAAGATTGCTTCGTTATTCCCATTGTAAGGGACAATTCGCATAATTTTTTTTTTTTGTGTCCCAGATTTAGTTTATCTAGGGTTCGATGTAACTGTCACATGGCCTTGGGCGTAGCTGATGTAGTGTTCGGACCTCGTCCCACACACTACGGTTCGTTACCTGGCCATCATGTGTCAGAGTTTAAATAAAACTATTGTATCAATTTAAAATTTGAATGAGGAACGATATAAAACAATCGCTGCCTGGACATTCGGGATCTGAACGGGCCTAGTGAAGCCGTTCCGATTGAAGCTGAGAAAAGTATCCTGGGAAGAACCCCGCTTTAAGCCCTATCCTTGGGCCGAGTCCGCGATATACGTCCCAGTTCGCTTATTAAAGTTAAAACAACCACGTAAAGTCCCTAATAATAAAAGTAGGAAGTGCAAGTGGTCAATAAATAAATAGTATATTATCCTATTTGATCGTTGTAATTTCATCACTTCACACACGCGTGGTACCCATTCCCCCTTGGGTATCACAATACTTAAAAACGTGGCTTTGTTGATTTCTCCAGTGCTGTGCCATATAGCTAACTTATGCATAGAACAAGGTGTATTTCCAGAGAAACTAAAAATCTCTATAGTGAAACCATTGCTCAAAAAAGGAGATCCAAGAGAAATTAGTAATTATAGACCCATTGCATTAATCCCAATAATAGCAAAAGTTTTTGAGAGGGTTATATATGATAAGCTGTCCAACTATTTTGAAGCCAACAACATACTATCAGAAATACAGTTTGGCTTTCGTAAAATAAAACTATAAATATGGCAATTTATAACTTCGTGTCTAAAGTAACAATCGCAGTCGACGCAAGGAAAAAAGCTACAGCACTGTATTTAGATATGTCAAAAGCTTTTGACAGGGTAGATTATGACATCCTACTCAAGAAACTTTATGACTATGGAGTCAGAGGAAAAAATAAAATCGTATTTGTGTAATAGAACACAAATTATTCATATCAATAAAATATGCACAAAAACGCGCACAGACATAATCACTGCCTCTGATAGGAAGCCAGTGCACTATGGAGTTCCCCAGGGAAGTTTTCTCGGACCTCTTCTCTTTTTAATATATATTAATGACATGCCAAATGTAATTGACCATTCTATGACATTATTTGCGGATGATAGCACTATTTTATTTATAAATGACAATAATATTGATTTAGAACTAGACATAGTTAAAACATTGACATCGATTGAAAGCTGGTTGACATTTAATAATTTAAAAATCAATATAACAAAGACCCATATTATGGACTTTAATCAAAGAAATACCGATACTGTACCGTAGGTTAAATACATGGATATGACATTGACTGGAACTAGCACAACGCGTTTTTTGGGACTAACGATAGATTGTAAACTGAATTGGAAACCACACATTGACAATTTATGTACAAAACTGTATCAGTTCTCATATGCTCTGTATAAATTGTCTCGGGTAGCAAATCGGTCAACAGTTATCACGGCATACTATGGCCATGTGGAGTGCATTATTAGGTACGGAATAATATTTTGGGCCAACTCAACTGACAGGTTGCGAGTACTCATTGCCCAAAAACGCTGCATTCGTTCTATGACAGGTTTAAGGAAAAGGGAATCATGCAAGACTAAATTCAGAGAGCTACGTATTTTAACAGTTCCATCAATATATATTATCGAAGCTACCTTTGTTAAAAATAACCCACATTTATTTACTGCCAAACCTCCTGGTACTAGACGTGAAGGCAATTTAAAGGTCGTTCCAAGCAAAACGCAGTTATTACGTAGTAGTGTCTTTTGTAAGGCAACGGCCATATACAATAAAATACCTGTGACGATCCGATCGCAAAATATTGCAGTATTTAGGAGTAAGCTTATTAAATCTCTGGCAAATAAAGCTTACTACACCATTGACGAGTATCTCAGGGATAATTCTTTTGCATGCGTTTGATTATTGTTTGTTTATTGTTTGTCTGCTTATAGTTTTGCTTCTTATAATCAAATTATAATAATGTAATATAATTGTAATCAAATTTGTACACCATATTCCATGGTAGGACATAGCGCACTTGAATGTAACGTAGAATTAGAACTGTACAAACCTATGATCCACAAATAAATTTGAATTGAATTGAATTGAATTCTCTTTTACCGCTTTTAGCGCCTACAAAACCAACGGATGTGACCCTCAAACGCAGGACACATTTCTACAATATTTAACGGAAGTTGTTGGTTTTGTAGTAACTTTACAAAGAATTAGATGCGTAACACAACATGAATAATAGTTAAATAAATAATGAGAATTATTACAATAATTACACACACTTTTATAAGTTGATTTCTTATGAAGTAAATGTTTACAAATAATCACAAGCTCTGAACTTTAATTGCTTATTATAGAAAACGTAATACTAGGTTCATGTTATAATGTGATAAATCATTAATTAAATAATAAGGATTATTACAATATTACACACATTTTATAAGCTATCTCTCATAAAGTGAATGTTTACAAAGAATCGCAAACTTCAGCATTTAACGTGGAGTCCGTACCTTTAATTACTTGTTATTGAAAACATAAAACTAGGTACATGTTATAACATGATAAATCTTTAATTAAATAATGATAATTATTCCAATAGTCCCTACATTTTATAATCTTATCTTTTATGAGAATGTTTATCAATTAAAATTACAAAGTAGAAACTATAGTTATACTCGTTATTAAAAACATTACTTTACTTATAAATTTGACATTAATAGAGATAATCGAGTCGTATTACTCCCAGCTTAAAGCTATAAGCTTCCAAGAAGTACACACAGGACCATTACGGTATAATGTGGGACTGTTTCAGGGATGCTGCTTGTCACCAATAGCATTTAACATAGTAATTAATATCTTAATTACCAAGTTAATACGTCACGAAAAGAAATGGGGTTATCGGTTTAAAGTAAATAACATATACTCAGAGTCCATCTTAGCTTTTGCTGACGATCTCGCAATACTGACGCGCAATCCAAAACAATGTCAGGAACTATTAAAGGAAGTCGATGAGTTCTGTTCGTGGACAAATGGACTGAGGACGAAGCCCAGTAAGTGTCACTGTCTATGTCTGGGTAGACGGGACACCAAATTTACCTCTTACGACCCGGGACTCTTCATTGGGGGTAAACCAGTTTCCATAGTCGCTGAATCGGTGCCATTTAAATTTCTTGGGAGAAAGATAGACTATAAAGGACGCACACCATCCTTAGATGAAGTTGTCGATACGTTTATAAATGACCTAAATAAGATAGATCAGATACCACTAAACAATATCAAAAAAGCTTGGATATATGACAACTACTTAACATCACGTCTGACTTGGCCTTTTCTGGTGTATGAATTCGGTAAAACCTTACTGGCGAAAATAGATGCAACTGTCATAAAATCGCTAAAATCGTGGCTTGGACTAGCGCACTCTGCTGATTCCTCTGCTCTATTTAGGGATCAAAATAATTTTGGGATGAAACTTAAGAAACCATCGGAGCTCTATAAACATCTTAGAGTTACCAAAGCCCACATCTTAGGAAAATCCCAAGATGTCACAATCAGGGCACTCCCGAAAGATAATAACGCGTCCGAGCTTGAATCTAGACTTCTATTCCATAAACGATTTATGATAGGGGCCCAGTCAAACAGAGTGGGGTTGGGAGTACGAGAGCCAGAAAGGGACCAGGATATACTTAAGTCCTTTCTAAAACAAGACGAAAATGATAAATATCGAGTGCACGCGATGAATTTGGAAATCCAAAATGAATGGTTGACAATGGGAGAGTTCTGCATACCGATGGCCTTAAAGTGGCGCACCTTGATCTATGACTGGTCGCCGGCCCTGTTAAAATTTTATCTTAACGCCTTTCAGATGACCCTCCCAGACCAGAGTAATCTGGTAAGGTGGGGGAAGGCCACAGAAAAACAATGTTATACTTGTGGTGAGGCAATAGGGACGGCTAGACACATATTAGTAGGATGTAGGGTGCTTCTCGATAGAGGCCATTACTCACGCCGCCACGATAAGGTGCTTATCATCATACGTGAAGCAATGAGTCTGGCAGTAGCTAGAGCCCAAAAAGGATTGACTACTAACAGACGTCATATCAACTTTGTGTCTGAAGGTTCATCCATAACATCCAGGAACAAACCTTATTCAATCTTAGATACTGCCCCAGATTGGACTCTCCTAATCGACACGTATGAAAAGCACTACAAAATTCCGGAGGATGTTGGGGTTTCGTCATCTAGACCTGACATATTCCTATATTCTAAGAGGTTAAAACATGTGGTTCTTGTGGAACTTACTGTACCGTGGGAAACAAATATACCGAAGGACCACACAATAAAGAAAAATAAATACTATGATCTCACAAACGAATTAATCAAAAACGGTTACGTGGTTAATTTGTATGCAGTGGAAGTGGGAGCGAGAGGTATACCAGCAAAATCTCTCTATAACCTACTTAAAGATCTAGGCCTATCGAGAGCTACAATAAGCTCATTACTAGGACGAATGTCTAAAGCGGCACTAGTAGGTTCGTATCAAATTTGGTTAGGCAGGGAGGGGAACTTGGGTAGTGAAGGTGAGTGTTGATGTACATCAACAAAAGGGGCCCCTTCTAAACCTACACTTGGGTCGCAAGTCCCAGGCACTGTCCCGAGTTCCCAACTCAGCAACGCGATGGACCCGGCACCCGCACGGAGAATCCATGGATTGCTAAGATTACGGTCTCTATTTATATATTATTTACATTTTTATAATTCAATTGCAAGAACACCTTAAATATTAACTTTGTTAATTACATTGTTTACATTGATAGGTATCCCACATCCGACTTAGCAAGATTAGATCAAAAGAGATAAGTACTCATGTAATCCCGAGGGGGCCATCTCGAAACCGGAGATGGCCCAGGGTCAGTCGGGGTGCGAGGGATATGCTCTATGGGTAACCTTACACCCCGGCGTCTGAAGACCCGAGACGGCGTGCGGTTTTAGTTGGTTCAAGCCCGACATAACCGCCCCCGCTGGCCGGCGGGGGGGTATCCGAAGGGATTTCCGCACGAAAAAAAAAAGGTACTCATGTAATAACTTGATATGGGAATACATCTTATTACCATTAGACAAACATGAGAATGTTAGTTAGGATTATTCTTATAACTATTACTTTTCTTTGAATAATTAAATGAGTGAAGTCGTCCGTCTTCGCGCCGACATACATAATAATCTTTTAAAGATACGATGTCAGGGGCAAAATAACACTTATACGACCGATCGATTATACAGAAGAAATACCTGTCGCCGCTGCTGCTGACTGTTGTCGACGCAACATGCTCAGGGACCGTAGCTCAATTTCCGTCAACCTTCTCCCAAGTCCTTCCCTTGGCATTTCCTATAGTAGTGGGCCAACCAAATGCCGCCACCAATCACCAATATTATGCATATTGTCGCCACAAAATAGTTGGTGGTACTCGCATGCCGCAAGTACTCTTCGGTGGGAGATGCAGAGTTGCCTGCCCCGTCTTGGGCTATCACCAGATCTTTGGACTGTTGTTTTCCCATTGCCAAAAATTGTATAAACAATCGCAAAATACACACCGGATCACAAGACACGCGAGTATATAATGCATATTTCAAAAAGTTTACATTTGAACTTGCACTTAGCACTCAGTCACTGTTGCAAGAATGCGCTGCGCTTGCATTTTGCGCAGGTGGCCGGACACAGGTGCGCTAGGTGTCGGATGGCAGGGTCGCCATATGAAGGTTGGTAAATAAGAACAACTACTTCAGACAACGAGTGATTTATTACTGTTCCACAAAATATACTCTAACATGCCTACATCATACACCATACTAGGAAAATGGCAATTAAAAGACGACGACAGGTGAAATAATAAAAGGATTATGTAGGTAGAACAAAATATTAAATTAGGGGCATAAAATAAGTACTTACTATTGTATTTTTTATTTGAATATCTCATCTACAGATGTAAATGACTTAGCATTCAAGAGGTATGTATCGCAGATATTTCTGGATGCAAAGTTTTCGAGTATGGTGGGGTCCAAGTGTTCGTTGACGATCGCGGCACAGCGCAAGTCCGTCATGATATGCGCCATTGGTGAGTTAAGCTGGTGGACGACGAAGGGTTGTTCTGAGATGTTCTGCAGTGCTGTATGTTGTAGTGGTGCGTGCCCTATCGCAGCGCGCAGTAGAATCACCTGAGAGCGTAGCGGTCGTGGTGTGATCTTATAGTGCTGCTTTTGTTGGTTGATGCGTCTCAGCGTACAATCTATAAGCGAGCGTGCATACTGCGCCGAGTGCGACACTCGGCCGAGGAGAGTGTGTATACATACATCTAATTTCTGAGACCATGTGTACGAGTTTTGTAACGCATGTTTCAGTACTGTAGAGTCGTCTTCAGTCATCAAAGAATACATGTGCCGCAACACTCCCTCTTGTAGTTGCTCCTCATCCCCGAATGATGACAGTTGTTCTGCAAGCTCCTCTGGTGTACATCCAACACAAAATACCTTGCCGCATAATCCTGAAAATATAAATACACTTCATTACGATTTTTAGATTAGTGCAGTTAGTGTTACGTAATTCAGTGATTGCTACTCTTGAGGAACTCAAGAATAAAGTATAATTCCATTACAATAGAGACCATTATAACATTTCCAATGAGCACATTCTTAACATAGTTATATTACATATTCGCATCTAGACTAAATTGTAATTATTATAAGGTGTTACATCACTAGTTTAGTTTTATTTTAGTATGTGCAACGTACAACACTAAATGTCATCGGTCAATGTCTTCACTTTGCATTGGGACGTCTACGTCGAATAACAACGCACAAGCGTGGAAGAAATGGTGGCAGCAATTAGATCTGTATTTGCTGGCCACTGGATTGGACAAGTCGTCAGAGAAAAGGAAGATTGCGATTTTGCTGCACTTCATTGGAGACAAAGGTTTGGAAATCTTTAATACTTTTAACATATCTATCGATACCAGCACACTCAAAGAAGTCAAGGCCAAATTCGACAATTATTTTGAGCCGAGAAAAAACATTACCATGTGCATATTTTTTACGAGGAAGCAATTGAAATCAGAAAATATCGACGATTTCTTGACCGATCTCGAAATTAAAAGCCATGATTGCGAATTTGGAACTCTCAGGGAGTCGCTCGTCAGAGATATTTTTATTGCTAACCTTAATTTGGAGTTAGCACATGTTCGCCAAAGGTTGCTCCAGGAACCTAATCTCACCTACGAGAGGATGCGTGAGCTGGCGAAAACCCTAGTCATCGCACAGCAGGATGCTGACAAAATTGTAAAGGAAACCGCCAGTGAAACCGTCATGCAACTCCGTCAGAGAAGCCGAAGTCGAGGAGGGGCAAGCGAAAACGTCATGCAACTGCGTCAGAGAAGCCGTAGTCGAGGAGATTGTCGACAGCGAGCTACCAGGAAGTCTCCGAGTCCGATGAGGCAGCCTAGAGAGTCAACGTGTGTTCTCTATGATTTTGCTAAATACTGTTTTAAAATAAAAAAGTCATACAGTTGCACTCGTTTGCTTCCATGAACTTAATAGATAAAAGTCAAGATTTTTTGGTTGGCATGATAAAGAGTAGTCAGTCAAGTCCAAATGATTTTGGAAATTCAAATTTACGGTCATTCAGTCAGTCATATAATAGCAAGTCGCAAAGTAGACAGTCATATGTAGTCAGTTAGTCAGTCATTATATAATAGTAAAAACACAAAGTCGAGACAACAAAATAAACATAAAAATTGTTTTCAGTCTGATAGTCTTGTCAAGTTAAGTCATTTTAACAATAATAACAACCACAATTTGAACCGTCGGTCAACTCATAATAGTCCCAACATTTGGTCCAGTAACAATAGTCACACAAACACAAACAATCTTCATCATCACATTCAAGGCGTTCATACAAACAGGAATATGTGGTCACAACAACTCAACTTCAAGTTCATTTTTGAACAGTCAAAACATGCAAAGGCAAAACAGTAGTCCAGCGTCAAACACATATAACAAAAATAACTTCATAAGTCCATGCAACAGTCGTCACAACATTATTCATAGTCACATGTCACATTCACATCATAATTTGCGTAATTTAGAGTCAAACAGTTCAGATATTCCAAATAGTTCAAGTAGTTCAGTGTCAGGGAAAAATAACAGATATCCTAAAAATTCTTGGAACATAAATATAACAGTAGGTAGTCAACAAATTAATTGTATCTTAGATTCGGGTGCAGATGTTAATGTCATGTCGCATCAAACATTTAAAAAACTTAACCTGTCAAAGTCACTTGTCAAATTTAATTTAAACGTCAATGTATTTGGTGGAAAAACAATTCCAATTTTAGGCAAAACTAACTTAAATTGTAAATTAAATACAAATAGTCAGTGCATCAGAGAAAATATAATCTTAATAGTTGTAGATTTAATCTGTCCAACAGTCTTAGGTCTTCCTACTTGTGAAAATATAGGTATAATCAAACTAGTTTTTTCAGTGTCAAAACAAGATTTTTGTAAACAAATTCTTACACAATATGACGATCTTTTCCAGGGTCTTGGGTGTCTATCTCCGGTCTGTCATCTAAAACTCAAACCTGATGCGGTACCATGCGTTGATCCTCCAAGGAAAGATCCATTTGCGCTGCTAGGGAAGTTACGCGAAGAAGTGGATCGCATGGAGAAAATGCAAGTCATAGAAAAAGTCACAAAGCCTATGGAATGGGTGAATTCGTGAATATAGTTGTCACAGTCAAAAGTTCAGGTCAGTTAAGAGTCTGCTTAGATCCTAGAAACTTAAATAATTGTAAAATGAGGGAATTTTATCCACTCAAGTCAATAGATGAGATAAGATCTCAGCTCAAAGGGGCTCCATGTTTTTCTCACTTAGATGTATTTTCTGGGTTCTGGATGCTACGTTTAGATGAATATAGTTCAAATTTGTGTACTTTTCAAACTTCATTTGGGAGATATAAATATTTAAGGTTACCCTATGGTATAAATGCCTCATCAGAAATTTTTCAAAGAGTCATGATGAATATATTTGGAGATTTAGACGGTGTTTTAACATTTATTGACGATATATTAGTTTATGGTCCAAATCAGTCAATTCACAATGAAAGATTACATAAAGTCATGCAAAGAGCTCGTCAAGCCAATCTAAAATTCAATCAGTCAAAATGTAAATTTTTAGTTACAGAAGTTTGTTTTTTAGGTTATATTTTCAATAAAGATGGTGCTAGGGTAGATGCAATGTCAAAGATGTCCAGAGAATTTTGGGCATGATTAATTATTTAGGTCCTTTTATAAGTAATCTGTCAGAGAAAACTCAAATTTTAAGATATCTTTTGAAGAAAGATTGAGCCTGGACTTGGGATGAAAATCATAATAAATGTCTTGAAAATTTAAAAAATGAAATTACCACATCACCAGTTTTACTGGTTTCATTTTTTATTTTATCATTTATCATTACAATCCTGAGATTCCGTTAGTCCTGTCAGTCGATTCATCGAAGTCAGCATTAGGTGCAGTCATTCTACAAAATAATAAACCTATTGCATATAGTTCAAAACTCTAACAACCACTCGGGAAAGTTATGCTCAAATTGAGAAAGAATTGCTAGCTATACAGTTCAGTTGTGAAAAGTTTCACCAATATGTTTATGGTCATAGAGTTATTGTTCATACAGACCACAAACCATTAGTTTATCTATTTAAAAAGCCATTGTATGATGTTCCAGCCAGATTACAGCGCATGATGTTAACTTTGCAGAAATGTGATTTAGAGCTTATACATGTGCCTGGCAAAGACATGTATATTTCAGACACTCTGTCAAGAGCTGCAGTCAAAGAACATTATATACCTGAAAATGAGCCAGAATTGTCTTGTCATGTCAATTTAATGTATGCTAACTTAGCAATAACTAAAGAATATAGCACAAAATTATGTCAGGAAACGGCCAATGATGAAACTTTGCAATTGTTAAAAAAATATCATAGTGATGGATGGCCAACTAACAAAAACAAAATTAGTCCTCTTGTAAAACCCTTTTGGAATATTCAAGGTGAAATTCATGTCATAAAAGATTTGTTATTTAAAGGTTCAAAATTAATAATTCCTTAGTCTATGCACACAGAAATGTTAGAAAAAATTCATAAAGGTCACCAAAGTATAAGCAAATGTCTGAATTTAGCTAGGGAATCTTTATATTGGCCAAACATGTCAACAGATATAAAAAATTTAGTAGAACAATGTCTTATATGTGCTAAATTTAAACCATGTAATCAAAAGGAACCACAAAAAAATTATGAAATTTGTAAATATCCATGGCAACAAGTCAGTATAGATTTAATGCATTTTGATAGTATAATTTATTTCATTGTCACAGATTATTATTCTGAATTCATTGAAATTGCTTTTTTAAATAAAGACAGTCGATCAAAAAATGTAATAACCGATTTAAAGTCAATTTTTGCTCATCATGGAATACCATTGTCATTAGTGTCAGACGGTGGACTTCCTTTTCAATCATTAGATTTTTTTTTTTTACATGAGTGGGACATAGAACATGTTGTCGCAAGCCCATATCAATCACAGTCTAATGGTCAAGCAGAAAGCTCAGTCAAAATTGTGAAAACAATGTTAAAAAAGTGTAAAGAAAATGGATCAGATCCATACTTAGCATTGTTGCAGTATAGGAATACTCCTAAAAATAACTTGTCGTCACCTGCTCAACTGCTAATGTCTAGGAATTTAAGAGACAACATTCCAGTGTCATATAAAAAATTTAAACCTAGAATTGTAACATTCGAAGATGATCATAAATCATAAACATAACATAAAGAGTATGTAAACAAAAATAACAAACATATGTCTAAGTTTTATAATAAGAAAACAAAGTCATTGTCACTAATATACCCTAATGACCATGTCTATTTCAAGAGAAATCCTGTAAGTAATTGTGAACATGCCATTGTGAAACAGTGTAGGTCTTATATTGTTGAAGATGTCAATAGGGTTAGATATAGGAGAAATAGGGTTCACTTAAGACATAAGTATTGTAATGACTGTGACAACCCTCCTATGCAATCCAACCCGTCGCAGGGGAGAGATGAGGGTGACAGACAGGAGTCTAGGCCTCAAGGATCCCCAAAACAAGCATCAAGCTATGTAACCAGGTCGAGTCATACGTTAATACCAACTAGAAGACTTATAGAGGAAATAGACTAAGTTTGTATTGTATAAAGCAATGGTCAATAGAAATTTATTTTTGTATAAACTTAAAATAAAAATAAAATTGTAAAGGGTTGTTAAGGGGTGTCATTTATATTTAAGAAGGGGGATGTTACATCACTAGTTTAGTTTTATTTTAGTATGTGCAACGTACAACACTAAATGTCATCGGTCAATGTCTTCACTTTGCATTGGGACGTCTATCTGGACGGCCACCCTATTCCTGTTTGTCTGTAATGTACGTCTTGTGATGTGACTACAATAAACTACGACTACTGCAATCAAGACTATTATTTATCACCCAACACAACATAGCCTTCTGATGAAAACAAGTAACGAAAATATATTTTTATTTTTTTATATTTAGGACACGTCAATGTCAAAAGTCTCAGGAAAGAGTGTCACCATTACATACACGTACCATGTTAACAATGGTGGCACTCAGCATGCCTCATCAGAAGAGGATTGTCGTCGCAGCACCACGTGACACCCACCGGTCCCACTAGTGCTGCGACCACAATCCCCCTGCCCGGCTATGCACTTGCTGACCCCTGAACGCAATCCAACCGAAATTGGATTACTATGGAGGGTTTTTCGCAATCGTACACGGTGGTACCGAATTTTGTGACAAATTTGTGTCATCAAATTTCTACCACCAGGGCTACCAAAAGTGCAATATGATGCAGTTACTATCCGACAAACAATGAAATTAGAAATACTTTAACTCACCGCGATTTTCCAGAATTGCAGCAACTTCCAGTGTTATAACAATACCACTCTCGTAGCCCAACAGATAGAATGTGTCAATCATTCCAATCTTTTTCAGCAAAACCTGTACAGATAATAGTTATGTAAGACGAGAGGGATAATATTCTAGAAAGTTACCTGTGTCAAATTCAGATCAGAATAAGAAAAAATAAAACCTAATAGTTTAATAATTAGTGGATATAATATTCCAATGCAAAAGATTAGATGGATCATAAGAGTCATCTCGAACATAAAAGTTTACGAAACACATACCACTATAGAATCAGTAGAAGACGCAAGGAGGCGAAATCTATTTTAAAGCTAAGGAGTCCTTTATCATTTGCAATTATTGGATGATGAACAATCCTTAAGGCTATTTATTTGTGAATTGAGACATAAGCCTCTAGTTGGTATCCATGTGGACATACCTCAGCAAACCTCTGGGCTGTTTCTACCGGTGTCTCATGCGGATGATCGAGTCCGATTTGCAGTACGACTGCTGGCAGCTTAAGACGTTCACAAAAAACGCGGAACCGCTCATGATGGCCCTCCATCCCCGGTATTATGCATAGTTTATTTTGGTTTACCTCGAATTCATCATCTCTCTAGAATAATCAAGATGTTTTAATGTTAAAATTGTAGAATTTTATAGTTTAGAACTATGCTAAAGTACGTAGTGAAAATCATTTAAGGAAATTCAGTACATACCATAGACGCGTTACCAACAAGTGTTGGTAAAAATACAAATTCAGTAGTCGCAAGAAGCTCGTCCGAATCAATATAATTGAAGAAATTGTACAAGCCCCTTATTTCTTCGAAAGGAAGGCCTATTACTTTTTTTTCTGTTTCCAATATCCTGGAAATTAAATAGAATAAAAGTTATATTGTATGCGTAACATTGTTAATACTATATAGAATATATACTACTACTGTATGTATAATAAAAAATAAAGGCAAATTATCAACATTATAACATGTATTTACAGCCTGCTGTGCAAAAGAACCAGATAATAAATTCTTACGACCAATTTTTTTAATGGCTGTTCGTAGAAAATTGTACTATTTATTGATATCTCTACTGTTCGTATACTAAGATCATCCACTTTGTGTGTACAAAGTAATAGAGTACAATTGAAACGTAATAAAAATAAGAATGGATAATAAGAGCTTGCGCAGAGAGCACAACTCACTTGTTCAGTGATAATAATCGAACTTGCTCTTCATCTAATGCCAGGTTATATTGAACTCGTAGGAAAGTGCAAAGTGACTGCAACTTGTGATTTTGAATACCCAATTCTGCCAAGGTAAGACTCTTCGTGGTGTCATCTGGTATGTTTAAACCTGCAGATAAAATAATGGTACTAATTCGGAAATATTAAGATTCTCATAAATAAGCGATGTAATGATTCTGTTAGTATTAAATACTAACTTAATTATAATCCCCCAATCCTCCCCCTCCCCCCCAACTGGCACGCAGAAACGATGGGGCGCGTTTGTGTGTACTCCGTGTTAAAATTATACACACCGAGTTTTACTTTGTAATTGTGGATAAAATATTTAAACAATAATATTGTCGAAAAGCGGCGATAGCCCGGTGGCGTACGTAACGGACTGCTGAGACGAGGTCTCGAGTTCGATCCCCAGTCACCCCGGGCACACACCTCTGAATTTCGTAGTTATGTGTGCATTAATAAATGATAATTATCGCTCGCTTAATAATGTGCCCGGTGGATGGCAATAGGCTCGCCCCCTATTACATTGGGACCTAAACATAACTGGCGAATCGTGGGTGTGTAATACACCTCTGCCTACCCCTTCGGGGATACAGGCATGAAGTTATGTTATATTATGTTATGTATTGTCGGAGGTTTACGCGAATGTTACACATTGAAATAAAACTATTTTTAACAGATTCCATCGCGATTTATTTGAAATCACTTTATTATTTATATTGAACCCGACGTTTCGGTTGCTTTTCAGCAGCCATGGTCACGGGGAGAGAATAAATTAACGTCAAATAGTAGTTTTATTTCAAAATTAAACAATATCAAAAACTTTCAAACTTTTCGTTCGAGTGTTTGTGATTTACCCTACATAGTGTAAATAGTGACAACAACAATTGACAAACTGTTTTCGTGGCATAGTGGCGTAGCACGCTGAGTCGAGTGGTACCAAGGGTCGGGGTTTCAAATCGCAGTTGTTCTTAAAACACTTTTTGAGACTTATATTGTAATGGAAAATAGCCCCATAGGCTATCTTATCGTCACGAGCTTGGCTTTGATCGTCTAATCACCGAACACACCTGTAGATGTGTATAGTAAATACTTTGATATGCTACAGAACACGGTTATTGATCCCTCAGTCGAGTGATTTTTTATTACAGGTGATTTTAACATTCCCAGTGTTGACTGGCTGCCTCAGGGAAACCATGTCATTGTTCGTACGGATTCCCCCTTGGATTCAGTCGGTCAATTATTGTTGAATTTTTTATCTATGAGTAATGGTTTCCAATTTAACAATTTTAAAAACACCCTCGGGCGTATACTTGACTTGTTTATTTCCAACATTGACTCTGAGACAGTGTCATGCAGTCCCATATTAAATGTTGTTCCGCACCATCCCCCCTTTTCCGTATTAACTAGTTTAGAAACACAGTTTATTCCGATGAAACGTCAACCGACACGCATTTACAACTACCGTAAAGCCAACTACGATGATATTAATGATGACCTGCGTGAAGTCGACTGGTGCGCGAAGCTTTCACACCTCCCTGCTGAACAGGCGGTCTTAGTCTTTTATGATACGCTGTACGGTGTAATAAGGAAGCGTGTTCCCACTTCTCAAGTGAAAACTTCACGTTTTCCCATTTGGTTTAGTCCTACATTAATCCGTATTTTTAAGAGCAAGGAGCGGGCTTGGCGGAAATGGAAAACTTATAGAAACTTGTCCGATTATGAACACTTCTCGAGTTATCGTAAGTTGCTGCATATAGAGATGGTTACAGGTTTCCGCGGTTACATAAATTCTGTTGAAGATAGTATACCTACGAATATAAAGACTTTCTGGTCTTATATCTCGAATAAGAAAGCTAAAACAAACTTCCCCAATAGTATGTATTATAAGGATGTGTCATCACAGAATCCTATGGACATATGTAACCTTTTTTCTACTTTTTTTAGTTCTGTTTATGAGCCTTCAACTCTAGATCCAGAAACTTGGCAGCCTTCTAATCATTTCTCAGATAATTCCACTTGTGTGTCAGAGCTTAACCTCTCCGAGCATTCTATTCATAAAGCTATTAAATCGTTAGATATCTCCAAGGGTGCTGGTCCTGATGGCTTGCCACCGTACTTTTTCGTGAACATATCTAATAATGTTTACATTGCCCTACATATAATTTTTAATAAGTGCCTACATGAGTGCATATTCCCATCAGTATGGAAGCAGGCTTTCATTACACCTATTTATAAAAATGGAAATAAAGGTAACGTCGAAAATTATCGCCCAATCTCGATCCTTTCCACTTTGTCGAAGCTGTTTGAGAGGCTCATACACGACGCGCTGTATCCTCACATTCATGAAATGATAATACCGGAACAGCATGGTTTTGTGAAGCGTCGTTCGACTAACACTAACCTTATGTGCTTTGTTGACTACCTGTTTAAGAATATGGATCAACGAGTGCAAGTTGATGCTGTGTATACGGATTATCAGAAGGCTTTTGACAAAGTGGACCACGCACTGCTATTGGATAAAATTGCCTTTAATAGAATACGCGGTAATTTGCTGCGGTGGTTCGTTTCTTATATTTTTAACAGAACTCAAAGGGTTGTTATAAACGGTTTCAAATCTGAGTCTATAGTTGTAAATTCTGGAGTTCCACAAGGATCTATTTTAGGTCCATTTCTCTTTGTTATATTTATTAACGATATAAACCAATGTTTTAGAAACTCCCAATTTTTAATGTACGCAGACGATGTGAAAATCTACAAGCCCTGTAAGTCCATTCAAGATTGTTTACTTCTACAAGATGATCTGGACAGACTTAATAACTACTGTAAGGAAAATAAGCTGTTCCTCAGTTTCCCCAAATGTAACGCAATCTCTTTTACAAAAAATAGAAACAAACTGAACTATAATTACTCCATTAATAATATAGTTTTGAACAGAGTCAGCCTGGTTCGCGACTTGGGTGTTTTGTTAGATTCGTCCTTGCATTTTGAACAGCATGTTGACAGCATAATTAATAAAGCCTACCGTATGTATGGGTTTGTCATGAGATCCTGTCGTGACTTTGTGCAGCCCTCCACACTTTTATTTTTGTATAAAACCTTAGTGAGACCACAATTAGAATATGCCGTTTCAATTTGGAATCCTTTCTATGCTAAATACACTCAGAGTCTAGAATTAGTGCAAAAAAAATTCTTACGTGTCGTAAACTATAAATATCACCGATTAAGAGTTCCTTATGTACAGCTAGTAAAACAGTATAGCATTTTAACATTGCAATCTAGACGTCTACTTCTGGACGTCATGATGCTGCATGGTATATGTAACAACAGATATGATTGCCTTGAAATCACCAATCAGTTGTGTTATATAGTGCCTGGAACTGTTCATCGACGAACGGTGCGTGTGCCCCAATTGTTTTACACGGGAACTTGCAAAACTAACGCAGGGATCCGCGCACCTATTCGTCGTCTCGTTGAAACCTATAACACACATTTTAATGAAATTGACATCTTCGCATTTTCCAGCGAACAATTTAAAAGTCTTGTCATTGAGCTCTTGTCAGCTTTGTAATTAATTAAAACTACCTTATTACCTTATTTATTTTTTGAGATGGGTCCAAGAAAATTTGTTATTAATTTGTTATTAACTTATTATGATTTTCATATTTCACTTAATCTTCTGTTATTATGAGATCGTAACTACAACTTGGCTTGAGTTTCTTTCTTTTATATTGTAAACCCGTGAACAATAGTGTGGGTTATATGTTCACCAATCTGTTAAATTACCTATAATTTGTTAACTATTTTAGCATGTAACTGTTTTTTGTTCCAAATAAATAAAATAAAATAAAATAAAATAAAAATAATCTAACCTTACATATAACCGTGAAATTAATTTACTCATCGATTTTTACTAATGTTAGCCGAGATTATTTACCTCACTGAGTTAGTCTAACATAAGGTTTATATTATATCTTATCTAATGTTTTAGCTTTTGAATTTTGAAATAAAATGAACTCTATCTGCACAAAATCTATCTTCTATTTATTACACGATTTTGATTTAAATGTCAAGTTGGTACTTACGGTCGTAGAAAATATCTAGGTACCAAGAACGGAGGTTTTCTGAATCCAGATTGTAATAATGGCCTAAATGTTTTTGTGTCGTGGGATCATATATTTTGGTTTATATTAAATCAACATATTTGCCTCCTTCTTTCTCTCTCAGAAGAATAATTTAATTATGGGTTATCAGTATCTTATTTTTTCGTGCGGAAATCCCCTCGGATACCCCTCCGCCGGCCAGCTAGGCGGTTATGTCAGGCTTGAACCGACTAAAACCGCACGCTGTCTCGGGTCTGCAGATGCCGGGGTGTAAGGTTGCCCCATAAAGCATATTCCTCGCACCCCGACTGACCCTGGGCCATTTCCGGTTTCGAGATGGCCCCCTCGAATTTGGGAACCACGGTGTCCCCGTCTTGCCCCGGTTTGGGGGAGGGGCGCTAGTCACCCCACCGGCCCGGCCTGCTTCTGTTAAGGTGACAGGCGGCCACACCTACTAACCCACGGCTGCGCTCATGGAGGATGGAGGTCGTTAAGCGACCTCCGGCGCCTGAGTCACCTGCGACGCGCGAGCATGTTGCGGGCTCAGCGGACCGGGAGAGTTCTAAATCTCTGCCGGGCGCGCTCCGCCATCTCCTTCTCGAGCACTACATGCTCGCAGAAGGAGGCGGCGGTGGCCCACGAGCTCGCGTTTCGCACCATTGCCTCAATCATGCTGCCAAGCGAGAGAACTTCCCACCCCGATGGCTGCCACGAGGTCACGCCTCAGCACCTCCCACGCCGGGCAGTCCACCAGCGTGTTGAGCTCCCAGTACTCGCTCGCGTTGCAGTGATAACACTCAGGCGTTGGCTCTTTCCTGATCCAATGCAGGTGGTGCCCGCAGATCCCCTTACCGGAGATCACCTGCGTGGGTTATCAATACCTCCATTAACGCTAAATAGTTTCTTCTTTTTTTTATTAGAATTCACTTATACTTAGATATGCCTTCATAATGCCTCACAATTCTTAGATATGCCTTCATCCCAACGTAAGTTTCGTTCAAGATTTGTATTCATACTGATTTATTATGAATTCATCTATTTTAGCTTGTAAATATAATTTATGTATTTCAGGCAGACCCCAGAGTTGCTACACACTGATAACTTGCTCAAATCGAAAATCCGAAGAGTTCCAGGAGCTAAAATATATTTAAATTTTGAACTAAGTGAGCTGAATGTTTCACATATATTTATTAATTACTGTATTCGACTAAAATGCATCCTTTTGTTAGAAAACTGTGCATATATAATAATACTAGCTGTTTCTTACAGATTTAGATCGGAAAAAGAGAACATCTAGGACGGGGCCTTAAGACGTATATTATATCGGAGAATTACGAATATCTGGGACGTGTCTGGGTGGCTCAGCTGGTCAGAGCGTTCTCCCTGTAAGGGACTGGTCGCGGGTTCAAGTCCCGCCCTAGATGTTCTCTTTTTCCGATCTAAATCTATAAGAAAAAGTAAGCATAAAAAATGCTTAAAGATTTAATTGAAATACTAGCTGTTGCCCGCCGCTCCACCCGCGTAGAATTCTGTTCCCGCTCCCGCAACCCATGGGAACCAATTCCCGGGATTAAAAGTAGCCTATGTGTTATTCCGGATTATAATCTATCCCTGTGCCAAATTTCAGTGAGATCCATTCAGCCGTTTTTGCGTGAAAGAGTAACAAACATCCATTCATCCATACTTACAAACTTTCGCGTTTATAATACTAGTAGGTGTACAGACATCCTGAGTTTGAGTTCCTATCCAAATTGTTTCCCTTCCTTTTTTAAATTTGCCGCCAATGGCGCCAATATCGCCGGTCGAATGGATCGACCTATGAATGAACGTTCCGCGCGCCGCTCGCGCCTCTAGCGGCAAGAAAAAGAGTGAGTTCAAAAGGGATCTTGGTAATGGACGCGTCTGAAGTCCGTATAAAATAAATAATTTAAGCTGTTCTCAGCAAAACTATACTTGTTAGAAGTTCAATGACTGTTCTAAACCTACGATCAGTCTACTGATACGGTGAAAGTGCAATTTGGGTGAATTTTAGTGATAGCAAGCCGATCAATCATTACAACGGTTTCGCCGCCGGCTCCCGTCAAGGTCCATCCAAGTATCCAGGTGAGTTGTTTGTGCTTTTCCACCCTTGAAGGTAACTGGATTTCGTCTAGGCTTACTAGCAACAGGGTAATGCAGAGGCTTCTTCAACGAGTCCCATACATTTAATGGTGCCTCCTGTGAGGATTATATAATCATACCCCATGTTCAATTCCGGGCCAGTAGGTATATTGCGCAGTGGAAGTTGGCCCTCCTGGCTACAATGGGGAAGTGAGCAGTCTGCGGTTCACAAAGCAAATTATTGTTACTGAAATAGGTTTCACTTACCAACTTAGAAGGCGCCCGAAACAAAACGCTTTTACCTGTCTGTGTCTGTATCCAAGTGTATCTGAAGTGTAGGTGTATGATGTTTGTGTGGAGTCAGATAAACAGTGCGGCGAACAATGGAGCCCTTCACATCAAATATGTAATTCGGTCGAACAACTCCCAACTGATTACGTTAATAATTCCAAAATATAACCAAATCAACGCGAAGCAAATATGATTTTCGCGGATTATACTTTATTCGAACAAAACTTATTTTAACCAAAAGAGACCTTTTTCTCAAGACAATTCTTTCAACAAGTTGACAACCAAGTGACAGATAGATCTGTCAACGCCAATTTTTTTTTTACTTCGTTTAGGAACGTAACACCCCACATTATTCATAAAAAGTCAACTTTTTACGACTTTATTTTACATTCATAAAAGATTAAGTGAATCAAATAGTGGTACAAAGGCCCACAAATTTCCCTTATTTCTTAGTAAAATTGCATTCACGCGGCAGGTATATCTACCTCCCTACTTGTTTTGTCAACGCAGCCGCTCGCTTGCATACAGCGAAGCGCCCAGCGGAATATTACCGAACGATTTGTTCGTAATTCATTTTAAAACTTAAATTTCATTATTCACGTTATATTGCAAAGAAATAATAATTTAAGCTGCTGTCTTGACTGATGCTAGTTTTTTGTATTTACTTGTGTTAGTTGCCCTCGAAAACAAAGTTGATAATTTGTTAGTATGTTTGTGCCTCCATATCTCCGAACCATATAGTTCGGTTTCTTTTTTTGAGATCCAAATCATATCGGGCTGGTTGTGGACGTGTACTTTTTTTTTTTTTTTTTTTTTTTCGTGCGGAAATCCCTTCGGATACCGCCTCCGCTGGAGAGCGGGAGGTCTCCAGCGGGGGTGGTTATGTCGGGCTTGCACCGACTAAAACCGCACGCCGTCTCGGGACTTAAGACGCCGGGGTGTAAGGTTACCCATAGAGCATATCCTTCGCACCCCGACTGACCCTGGGCCATCTCCAGTTTCTAGATGGCCCCCTTACTTGCTCTCCACTGTGCCCTCTGCTAATCAGAGGGACACGTGGAAAGCTTCCGAACAGCCCAGTGGGGTGCTTGGTTGGGGACCTCCACGCGGTGTGGACGTGTACCTACTTATATTTTGAGTTACCTACCTAAATAATTTGTTGTAACCGAGTATACCCGAGTGTTACCGAGTTTTTACCTGTTGCCGTTCGGAGAGTGGGTACTTTACGATATCGAATACTATTTCAATTCGTTTGTTCAGTGGTCGATCGACTTCTAGTGAGAACGGTCGCGTGATACACGCTCTTGCACAAGTACGCGCTCGTGTAAAAATGTTGACGCTGCAGCCTATTCCGACGCGTGTTATTGTCAACACGGTCACCGCCATGACCTACATTCCACCGTAAGTGAATCATATATAATTGTGCAAATAAATGGTAAGTTATAGTTTTTTAAATTATAACTTGTACTAAATCATGACTTCACCAAACAAAGTAGTCCTCAAACCTGAACTCGAAGATCAGTTGTACACCCGGTATAAAGAGGAACAGAATGAGCGCATAGAACTGCAGCAACTAGTAAAAGACCTTAGTAGTCAGATAGAAGCGCTGCAACACCAGCTGAAAGTCGTTCAGGAACAAAAGAATGTTACTTCTGAGAGGGAACATTTAACGAGCGATAAACCTCAACAGGCAGTCGAATATGGTACTGACGAAGAGGACCTTGCCAGAGAAACAGAGTGGGTACGACAGAAAAGTAGGAAAAAAAGAAAGTTGAATACTTCACTGTCTCCTCTTTCTCAGGGAGTAAGCTTCAATGAATCTCAGGCCAGTACAAAGCCCGAGAAACCAAAAGAAAAAAGAGTACCACAACCTCCACCGGTCATAGTCGAAAATATTAAGAACTACCAGCAGTTCTACGACCTTCTATTGACTAGTTTAAATAGAGATTCATTCACGGTAAAAATGATGAACGGGGATACCGTCAAAATAAGCGCCAAGGATGAAGATTCATATAGAGGGATAACTAAATTGTTGTTGCAAAATAACTGTCTCTGGCACTCGTATGAGAATAAGCAAGACAAACCGATAAGAGTAATGGCTAAGAATCTACACTCATCATTTTTGCCGAATAGAATAGTCGAAGAACTAAATGCTAAAGGCTATAAAATCCAGGATGCGGTAAATAAATTAAGTTGGAGAATTAAGGAACCTTTAAATATGTTTGTGTGCACTGGTAAACACCTCACCAAGGACTGCACAAAGTCAACAGCTACAAAACCTAAATGTGTTCACTGTGGCGAACCCCACCCGGCTGTATGGTGTATGGTAGCTAAAGAACTGCGACATTTAAAAAATAAAGCTTCTAAAAGAAAAGTAACTCCACCTAACATTCTGACCACTGGTGCTGAGAGACAACAACCGTTGCGATCTACTCACCAATAGTGTGTCTTATGCGCAAATTATAAAAGCATCGCAGCCAGAGTCACAGCCTTCGTTGCAAATTAAAACTGGAAATACTACTGAAGAAAATATCAGTAAAATCCTAACCATGTTAACCTCATTTGATCAAAGGTTGAGGAACATAGAAAGTACACAACCATCTGTTTATTCAAAACAAAAATGACTAACACACTAAAAATAATGACGTGGAATGCAAACGGACTCCTAAAGCACCGAAACGAGTTGCAGGCAGTCTTATTAACAGAGAAAATTGATGTGTGTCTCATATCGGAATCACACTTTACCAGAGAATCCTTTATTCATATAAAAGGCTATAAAATATATCATGCACTGCATCCCAATAACACTGCGAGTGGAGGAAGTGCCATTATTATTAAAGAGAACATCTACCATTATTTGGAACAGAAATGCGAAGAACAATTTGTACAAACTATAGCCGTTGTGGTCACAACCAAACTTCATGATAAAACTATAGCAGCTATATATATTCCACCTAAGTATGCGCTGAAAACAGATGAGTACAGAAATATTTTGAAAGCTCTAGGTAACACATTCATATTAGGAGGTGATTTTAATGCTAAGAATACACATTGGGGATCCAGACTAACTAACACCAAGGGCAAAGAATTGCTATGTGCTATCAGGGAAATCAAGTGCAATGTGATTTCAACAGGGAAACCCACTTACTGGCCTACCGATGTTCGAAAACAACCAGATCTGATTGACTTCTTCATTTACAAGAATCTGTCAGCTCCATACCTTAATATAGAAGAAGGATATGATATGCATTCCGGTCATTCACCTATTATATTAACTCTAAGCGAGACAATAATACAAAGAGAAAGCAACCCAAGTCTAGTAAACAATAACACGGACTGGAAGAGCTTTCAATCTGATTTAGACAATAGTATAGTCCTGAAAGTACCTCTTAAAAATAAACAGCAAGTGGGTGAAGAAGTACCCAAATTTATTACCGACATACAAAGCTGCGCCTGGCGAAATACACCTGACATGAAAAGAAGAGTTGCAACGCATAGATATCCAACAGAAATAAGAATTCTTATAGCCATAAAGCGAGTCCTGAGACAAAAGTGGCAACAATTTAGATATCCACCTGATAAAACACTCTTAAATAAACTCACAAAAAAATTAAGTAGAGTAATTCAGAAATTTCAGGATGATGCTACAAATGCTTACCTTAGTCAACTTTCAAGTAATGGAACATCAGATTACTCACTATGGATAGCCACTAATAGCTTTAATAAGCCCATCACTCACGTTTCCCCTATTCAAAAAATAGATGGCAAATGAGCCACAAGTAATTTATTTATTTATTTTAGGAAGGCTTACAGACTAATAACAATTTATGTATTACAAGTATGATGACATTATTGCTAATTACAAGCCTACACAAGTATATATATATATATCGGCGCAACACAATTTGAACGACTAACAAAACAAATGAATCATCGTGCACGTGTGCCGAACTTCGTAAACAAGTGACGCACGACAACCGCCTCACTCTATCGACTATAAAAAGGAGGCACACCGAAGTGAATTATTCATTCGTTTGTTAGGCTCGTACCGTTGACAACTCTGTAAATTTATAATAATATTACTGTACTCAAAATAAAGTTTGTTTTATTATTTTTATGAATTAATTTATTTCCATCATGGAATATCAACATACCAATGAAGATTTATTGAATTTTATTAATTTATAGAATTAGTTTTAAAAAACAATACTGGACCTATTCTTCCGTCATCAGAAGTGGGATTACCTGCCGCTTCCGCTCAACAACCTGATGATACGATGGAATTGCAACATGGATTGGGTACCTCAATCAGTGAGGGGACCTCAATTCAGCAAGAACAACCACAGTTAAATCTGGTCAACCCACCAATGAACAACATACCGCCACAGTTTATTATGAAGATGATGCAAGTAATGCAACAAATGTCAGCCCAATTAAGTAAACCACAAGAAATGAAAGTACGTATCAATGATATTTATTTACCATCATTCGACCCTGATACTAATGTGGGCATACGTGAGTGGTGTCACCATATTGATAAGGCAATTGAAACATACAAACTCAGTGACTTTGACGTACGTATGAAAGTTGGCGGCCTGCTTAGGGGTAGAGCAAAATTATGGGTTGACGACTGGATGGTTACTACAGCTTCGTGGCTGGAATTGCGCAATAATCTTATAACGACTTTTGAAACAGAAAACCGTTATTCTTGAGACGTAGTTCGATTCAGAGAGCACGTTTATGATTCTTCAAAAGACATTGCCGAATATTTGTCAAGAGCCTGGGTCTTATGGAGAAGAATTACAAAGGATAAGTTGTCAAATGAAGATGCCGTTGAAGCAGTAATCAGATGCATTAATGATGAAAGGCTTCGGATTGAGCTACTGAATACTAGAGCTACAACAGTGCCAGAGCTGATATCCGTAGCATCATCAGTAAGGACAATGACACGTTCTCACCCGAATTCCAACAATCAAAACTCAAGTAAGCGATCACGCTTTTCAAATACAAACCCGTCAAGTTCCTCCTGTCGAATTTGTAAGAGATCCAATCACAATACTATAAGTCTACTGAATCAAAACCGGAACAAAGGACTAAAACTAAACCCGAAACTGTCAACGCAGAAGCAATCACTAGTACTAAAACGATAATCTGTTCATTTTGCAAAATACCTGGGCATACTTTTGAATCCTGTTTCAAGAGAGAACGTTCATTATCTTCAAATGTGAATTACATTTCTGGATCAAAACTAGCTCCAATCGAGGTCAAGATTGGTCCCAAGATTTTTCAGGCGATTTTTGATAGTGGAGCTGAATGTTCACTTATAAGAGAATCCATAGCAGCTCAATTACTAGGAAGAAGGCTTGAAACTACAAATTATTTGAAGGGTATTGGACAATTTCCAGTACTTTCAATAACTACACTGGTTACCATTGTAACCATTGATGTTATCAACGTAGAACTGCATTTTCACATAGAAAGAAGACCGTACAGACTCAGCCCAGTGGAACGAGAAAAGGTACGTGCCATAGTAAAGGAATTGATGGAGCATGGGCTTATACGCGAAAGTAAGTCCCCATACTCCAGCCCCATTATACTGGTCAAAAAGAAAAATGGTGATGACCGTATGGGCGTGGATTTCAGAGAACTGAATTCTAACACGCTACGTGACCATTATCCACTACCGCTAATTTCTGATCAAATTGACCAACTGGCTAAAGGAAAATTCTTCACAACTTTCGATATGGCAGCAGGGTTTCACCAAATACCCATCGCAGACTCGTCAATTGAAAAAACTGCTTTTGTGACACCAGATGGGTTGTACGAGTATTTGACGATGCCCTTTGGATTGAGTAATGCGTGCTCGGTATATCAACGGTGTATCAATAGAGCCCTGAGTTCATTATTGGGAGAGGCAGCTCAAGTCTATGTGGATGATGTCCTAAGCAAATGTGGAGATTTTGCTGAAGGATTATCAAACATGGAACGCATTCTCATAGCTTTACAGGATGCTGGCTTCTCCATTAATGCGGATAAATGCAGTTTTTTTAAACACTCAATTGAATATTTGGGCTACGTAGTATCAAATGGACAAGTCCGACCAAGCTCACGCAAAATAGATACTCTGGTAAAAGCACCAATACCAACAACACCAAAACAAGTAAGACAATTCTGTGGGTTGGCGGGATACTTCAGAAAGTTTATTGATTTTTCACGTAAACTAATACCGCTATATGAGCTGACTAAACCAGGAGCTAAATGGGAGTGGAATGAACGCCATGAGACCGCAAGAGAAGAGGTTATTCAGTGTTTAACATCAACTCCAGCACTTACACTTTTCCAAGAGGAGGCTCCGATTCAATTATACACAGACGCCAGTAGTTTGGGATTTGGAGCAGTACTGGTACAAGTGATTGGAGGTCGTAAACACGCTATTGCCTTCATGAGTATGAGAACAACTGAAACAGAGAGCCGCTATCACTCATACGAATTAGAAACCCTGGCAGTGGTTCGAGCGATAACACACTTCAGGCAATACCTGTATGGACGAAAGTTTATAGTAATCACAGACTGTAATGCACTGAAGGCATCCAAGCACAAGAAAGATCTGCTTCCAAGAATCCATCGTTGGTGGGCATTTTTACAAAATTTTAACTTTGAGGTTGAATATCGCAAGGGCCATCAACTTCAACACGCTGACTACTTCAGTAGAAACCCGGTGAAGCTTACGGTAAACATCATGACCAGGGATCTCAACTGGCTTCAAATTGAACAACGACGTGACGAAGCACTGAGAGCTATTATGGATGGTATGACCAATAACAATCCCAGCAATGACTACATACTGGAAAACAATGTCCTGAAACGAATAATTCAGGATCCAACTTTTGGACGAAAACATTGCACGGTAGTTCCTAAATCTTTTCAGTGGAGTTTAATAAACTCATTCCATACGGCATTAAAACACCCGGGATGGGAGAAAACCTTACAGAAAATAAAAGACAGCTACTGGTTTAACAATATGAACACGAATATTCGAAAAATTGTTGAGAACTGTGTGGTATGCAGAACTTTGAAGGGTCCATCTGGTGCAATACAAGCTCAAATGCATCCAATCCAGAAACCAACTACAGCATTTCAAGTTATCCACATGGATATAACTGGTAAATTGGGAACATCCGATAACCAACAATATGTAATCGTTACCATAGATGCTTTTACAAAATATGTGCTTCTATACCATACAACCAAGAAAGATCCACACAGTACCTTGGCTGCACTAAAACGAACAGTACACTTATTTGGTACACCAATACAAATAATAGTCGACGGTGGAAGACAGTTTTTGGGCGAATTTAAGATCTACTGTGACCGTACAGGAATAGAGATTCATGCTATAGCACCAGGAGTCAGCAGAGCAAATGGACAAGTAGAACGTGTGGTAGCTACAGTAAAAAATACTCTAACTATGATTAAGAACTTTGAAACAGAAGAGTGGCACACAACACTTGAAGAACTCCAGTTGGCATTAAATTGCACTCCTCATCGCGTGACAGGGGTAGCTCCACTCACTTTGCTTACTCAACGCAAACATTGCGTTCCGCCAGAGTTACTCACACTTGTAGATATTGATGAACAGACAATTAAAATTGAAGCTCTCACTATTCATGTTCACCAAAAGATGTCACAAAATGCAGAGCGAGACAAAGTACGCTTTGATTCACGGAAAGCAAAGATCAATCATTTCCAGCGTGGTGATTATGTTCTTATTAAAAACAATCCACGCAACCAAACGTCATTGGATTTAAAATTTAGCGAGCCGTTCGAGATAACACGAATTCTGGATAACGATCGCTACTTAGTTAAAAGGATGGTCGGTCCAGGGCGTCCAAGAAAAGTTGCTCATGATCAACTCCGCAGAGCATCTCAACCTGGTGAACAGATAACCGTATCGGCGGAAGAAGAAGACACTTCAACGTCGACCAATGACCCGGTACCATCCACTTCACGAGCCAATGCGGTCGAATAACAAGCCCAAGCATCAAATTCAAAAAAAAAGGTTTTATTAAAATTTCTTAAATCAGGACATACACAAACATAGTCACAACACAGTAGCACAGTGTACATAACAAAGCACCACAGTGTGCGCATCAAAGTACCACAGTGTACGCACCAACATAGTACCACAGTGTACGCACCAACAAAGTACCACAGTGTACGCACCAACAAAGTACCACAGTGTACGCACCAACAAAGTACCACAGTGTACGCACCAATAAAGTACCACAGTGTACGCACCAACAAAGTACCACAGTGTACGCACCAACAAAGTACCACAGTGTACGCACCAACAAAGTACCACAGTGTACGCACCAACAAAGTACCACAGAGTACGCATCAACAAAGTACCACAGTGTACGCAACTCACCATCACCAGTCCCATATTCTACCACAGTGTAGCATGGAATATCTTATCATCATCACATGGTAAAATAGGATAACCAAAAACAGATACCACTCTCAAAAGGAAACATTAACCTACATAAACCTACATCTGGGTCGCAAGTCCCAGTCGCCGTCATGGTGTTCCTCTCTGTACCACGCTATGGACCCGGCGACCGCACGGTGAATCCATGGAGTGCTGAGAATTGGATCTCTTATATAAAGGTTCTAGAAGTGAGTCAGCCGATTTCGACCACTTCACTTGACACGAAAATTAGGCAATTTCGAAGTACTCGGAAGGTTGATAGTACGCGTAAGGATAGTAGTACACATCCTACCAAGTCCGTACCAAGGTCGTCATTTGTGACATCCAATAATAATAATAATAAACAAAGTCAGTTTATGTGTTTATGTTGTAATGAAACTCATTCGATTTATCGGTGTAGTAAGCTGCATTCCATGAGAATGGAACAACGTAAAAAAATCGTTAAAGAATTAAAACTGTGCATTAATTGTCTAAGGCCTGGTCACGACAATACTAGTTGTAAATCCAAATCTAGGTGTTTCATTTATAACGCGAAACATAATACGCTTTTGCATGTTGAAAAGAAAATTTAATTAACACAGTCGGTTAATTCAAACTTGCCTGACAACCCTAGCACGAGTACTACACTTGCTAGCACGACCGGAAATTCAACTCGTAGTCGTACCCCGGTTAACCGTACAAAAATATTAGGTTCTGCGATAGTGCGAGTGTACCACGCGAATGGCTCGCTGCAGTATGCGCGCGCCCTTATTGACAGTAGTTCGATGGATTCTTTTGTCAAGAGTGCTTGCGCGCGGCGATTGGGTTTACGTATTAAAAAATGTAATTTAAGTGTTACTGGTCTTGGACAAAATTCAGTTTGTAATATAAACACTTATACACACTCGACTCGTTACACTTTCGGCTCGATAATACCTCGTACAAGTAAATCGCCTAAATTTCACTTGCCATTGGTAGTTTTACCTAAAATTACTTCGGCTTTGCCTTCGACAACATTACCGTTGGTCGTCAAGGACTATTTTATGCATCTGAATCTCGCCGACCGCGACTTCCATAAATCCGGTAAGATCGATCTTTTGTTAGGTGTTGAATGTTTTTCTCAAATATACACCGGCTCTCGTTTTACGCCCGGCCCCGAATTACCCTGTACGTTGTCCAGTGTGTTCGGCTGGGTGATAACCAGTCAATATTTTCATAACATGAAAACTAACGTTCTCAGTAAACCCGTTACGTCACTCGCGTCTTCATGCACGGTCGACGAGATCGTTCAACGATTCTGGGAGTCCGAGGAACCGCCGAAATGTACAATTTCCGTTCCCGAGGACGATATTTGCGAAGAAAAATATAAAAATGGTACTTACCGCACTTCCGATGGTCGGTATATAGTACTAATTATGTTAAGAGATGACGCTCCTTCTTTGGGAGACTCAGACCGTCACGCTTTTAATCGTTTTCTTAACTTAGAAAAACGTCTTACTAATCAGACAGAGTTAAAAAACGAGTACAAGGAATTTATGAAACAGTACGAAGACCTTGGACACATGCAGCCAGCAGATTCTTCGTATACTGATCGTTATATAATTCCTCATCATTGCGTCGTTTGATATTCAGTTCACTAAAAGATCTATATTGTCTATAGTTGCCCGGATATTCGATCCATTAGGCTGGATCGGCCCGGTTGTATTTGCAGCTAAGTCACTGCTGCGAGAGATATGGTACTAAAAGTTGTCCTGGAATGAAACGATCCCCAAGGACCTAGCAAAAAGATGGCATTGCATAGCTGCCAATTTGTGCGACCTACAAAACATTTCGCTTCCGATCCAATCGAGGTACATTTAATAGGGTTTTGTGACGGGTCGTTAATAGGATATGGCTGTTGTGTATATTTGTGTGTCGTTACGGAAGATGTTAAAAGTCCTACCGTTACTAATTTATTAATAGGAAAGTCTCGAGTAGCTCCTATTAAACCTACTACAGTGAATAGACTCGAGCTAAGCGCAGCGGTGCTTCTAGCGCGTGTACTATCTCACATGTATAATCTTCTGAAAAATAAAATTAACTTTAGCTGCATCCGAGCTTATTCAGATAGCATGTCTACCTTGTCATGGTTAAACACAGCACCACATTTGCTAAAAATGTACGTTGCGAATCGTGTTGTTCAGGCGACAGACTTGATTAGTCCTGAACATTGGTATCACGTTGCAACTGAAGACAATCCGGCTGACTGCTGCAGTCACGGTGTGTCTTGTTCTGAACTAGCCAGCCATCCTTTATGGTGGACTGGTCCTATCTGACTGCAAGCCTTACCTAGCTCTTGGCCTTCCAAGCAATTATTGATGGCTAAGGAAGTGTTACCGGAATTAAAACCTGCAGTCACAGAGAGTTTTCATATTGTTCAAGTAGAAAATAATATATTTTTGAATCTAATAAAACAATGTTCGTCCTTCACAAAATTTCATAGAGTTTTAGCGTGGTGTTTACGGTTTATCTCGAACGCAAGAACAGCTAAGTTGGATTGAAAATCAAGTCAAGACACTAGTCAAATTTACTCAAAATCAATATATGGCATCGCAAGTCGATCTAATACAAGATAATAAACAATGTGAAAAATCAATCTCCCTTTCTTAATGAGGAGGGTTTAATGCGAGTGGGGGGACGTATAGATAGAGCAAAGTTATCTCTATCAGCGATACATTCTTTGCTGTTGCCAAAGCTGTGTCCCCTCTCGCGACTGATTGTCGAACATTTTCATACAAAATATCTTCATTGTGGTCCCCGAACACTACAGTCATTAATTCAAAGAAAATTCTGGATTATCGGGATAAGACTTCTAATACGTACCGTCCTTTCGAAATGTGTCCGTTGTTTCAGAGTGAAACCAGTACCTGTATCGACTTTAATGGGTAAGTTGCCAGCTGAGCGACTTCAACCCTCTCGATGCTTTCATACCACCGGCATTGATTTTGGAGGCCCGTTTATAATAAAGGAAAACCATCATCGAGGAGCAAGAACTTATAAAGCATATCTCTGCTTATTCGTTTGTCTAAGTTCGAAAGCTGTTCACTTAGAGACCGTGACTGAATTGAGCGCTGAAGCATTCCTCGCTGCACTAGATAGGTTTGTTTCCCGCCGTGGGATTTATCATACAATTTTTAGCGATAACGGGACGAATTTCGTTGGAGCGAATAGGTATCTCAATGAAATTAACGACGAATTTCGTAAATATTACTGTGAAATATCGGATGGCTTAGCTAACCGTCAAATAAAGTGGCAGTTCAATCCCCCGGCCGCGCCTCATTTCTCTGGATTAATTGAAATCGGAATTATGTCTACAAAATATCTTCTTAAACGGGCAATTGGGGCTCAAGTTCTTACGTTAGAAGACTTTACCACTATCCTTACGAAAGTCGAGGCCGTTCTAAACTCTCAACCACTTTGTTCATTATCTCCGGATCCTCAGGAATCCGACGTTTTAACGCCCGGGCATTTCCTAACGGGAGGTCCTTTGGTATCTCTTCCTGAGGAACCTTTAGTTGATACGCAGTGCCCTCGTTCGCGTTGGCAAATGATTAGGCAGGTCACTCAGAGTTTTTGTCGTGCTTGGCAACGAGATTACTTGCAAACATTGCAACAAAAGATTAAATGGCATAAAACAGGACCGCCTTTTTTTTTTTTTTTTTTACGTGCGGAAATCCCTTCGGATACCCCCCCGCTGGCCAGCGGGGGTGGTTATGTCGTGTCTCGACTAAAACCGCACGGTGTCCTCCCCAAGTGTCCGTTGCCGGGCACCCCGGGTAAGCCCTCGAAAGGATAACCCCAGGGTTGCCGGCGGACTTTGGCCGCCACCGCGGCCTCGCCTGGTGGGGTCGGGTTTTATCCCGCTTCGGTGAGTTGGCAGGCGTGTGTAGGGCACACACGACACGCCTCCGCCACGGCCTGCTTCTGTAAGGACGGCGAGTCGGCCAACTGCCGTCCTCAGGCCCCGATCATGGAGGTCGGTAGTCCCGGGCGTAGATGAGTCTGCGGCGTCCGCGAAACTCGGGGGGCAGGGTTCTTTCCCGCTCCCTATCCGCCGTCTCTTTCGCGCGCATTACCTGCTCGCAGAAAGAGGCGGCGGCGTGCCACTTGCTCCCGTCGGAGACCACCGCCCTCACCATGGTCTCCAACGAGAGCACGGGTCTCCAACGAGAGAACGAACCAGGACCGCCTAATCTAAAAATAAACGATTTGTTAATCGTAAACGAACCTAATCTTCCACCTTTATATTGGAAGTTAGCTCGCGTGGACCAGGTTCATGCTGGTTCGGATAATATCGTCCGGGTAGTTACTCTTCGAACGATTAACGGAAAAATCTATATATAAATAAACTTAATGTGTGAAATCCTGGTGAATTTCAAGTGGGGGGAAAATGTACAGACATCAAGCCAATCCTGAGTTTGAGTTCCTGTCCAAATTGTTTCCCTTCCTTTTTTAAATTTACCGCCAATGGCGCCAATATCGCCGGTCGAATGGATCGACCTATGAATGAACGTTCTGCGCGCCGCTCGCGCCTCTAGCGGCAAGAAAAAGAGTTCAAAAGGGATCTTGGTAATGGACGCGTCTGAAGTCCGTATAAAATAAATAATTTAAGCTGTTCTCAGCAAACTATACTTGTTAGAAATTCAATGACTGTTCTAAACCTACGATCAATCTATTGATACGGTGAAAGTGTAATTTGGGTGAATTTTCGTGATAGCAGGCCGATCAATCATTACAACGGTTTCGCCGCCGGCTCCCGTCAAGGTCCATCCAAGTATCCAGGTGAGTTGTTTGTGCTTTTCCACCCTTGAAGGTAACTGGATTTCGTGTAGGTTTACTAGCAACAGGGTAATGCAGAGGCTTCTTCAACGAGTCCCATACAGTAGGATTCCAGGTGTCTCTGAAGTAACCTGCATGTGTTCTTTTGTACTTTTCTAGTCAAATATCTATTGAGATCACAAACGATAATCACAAACTATTTATTTGTATTGCTAACACTGTTTTCATGTACGAGGACTACTTGATATATTGCAAATGTTAGTTAAATAATCAGCCACTTCGATAATTGACTCTAATGTATTACTCGTCAACTTCTACTTATTTAAATCAATATTATATAACTGATAATAGTATAACTATTTATATTTACTCTAACTCCCGAACGACGTATTCAGTGGTATTACTATGCACTTAATCATTTGACTACAGTGCTCAGGTAAAATGTTCTGGTGAAAATGATGTTACACGAAAAAGGTAATTTCGTGAGGAATCAAGCTTAGAATACTTTGAAGAATACTGAAAATAAAACATTATGACCAGAAGAATGAAGAATTTAAGGCTAACTTACTTCCTTAACTTCAGGCAGCATGAGCAATGTGGCTGGTAACTGGTCACTGAGGCGATTCAGACACACATTCTTCCCAAAGGAATTGTCACCAAAATCAATCACAGCAAAATAACTGAAAGGTCAAGGAAATTAACCCTAGGTATAACAGACAAAACATCAAAATATATTATGTTCGTTTATAACAAAAAGTTAACCAACTAACTAACTAACTTGATCGTCAAAATGGTGGTCAGCGAGTGGTTGATTTCTTGCATGTCTCATGACTGTCATAACTAGGCCATACACACGCAGTAAAACGCTTACAACAACGCTTGGCTATGAGTGTCTTATCGGATGTACCAAGCCATTCGATAGAAAATCTAACACATTTTTGTCAACATAATCACAGAATCGAATAATCCGGTTAAATTAACATACCTTAATTCGGCACACAATTTCCTTATTGCAGCATCCAAATTGCTTATCAAATTGTGATCAGTGGCAGTTTTTTCTGCCATTACATAAACACCTTCCAGAGGTACCATCCGTAAGCTGCTAGTTATTAAAGAAACTACAGCTTTTTGGCTGTTTAATGATTCTGAAGACACGACGACATTAATACCCAATTTTTGCCATGACCTAAAACACATTAAATGAATAATAAAGTTCGAGATTTCAAGTACTGTTACTTAAAACTTTAAGGTAGTGTCCAGTTACCCTTATCTTCATTTTTATTATACTGATTCAGACTCGACAATAACTTTATTAGTGGTTACATTACACACAAAGTAGTGGATTCAAACATCAACCCTGTTTACTTCATGGCTACGAAATTTCAACTGAAAGCGACTATACACTCTGTAGCACAAAACTGACTAAAAACCTAATTCCTTTTAGATTTCAGTTTTTGGTGAGGTAATGTTTAGGTTTTTTTTTAAATATGTATATTGGTCGCGTCAATATGACTTTACCTTGCACGAAGGTAAGCTAAAGGTAATGTCTCAGGAATTAGGGTACCCATTGCAGACACGGATAATGTTACAATGGTGGCCCTCAGCTTGACGGCTTCATCAGATGCCTTTTCGCGCCCCGCTTAAGGACCCGGGACTGTAGGAAGAAGGTAACACGTTTGCTGGTAAAGAATTCCAAATCTTGTTGGTTCGGCAATGAAGAAGGTGCTGAACCTCTTGGTTCTTGATGGAATTGTTTGTACCGTGTCAGGGTGAAACCTCAGTCTTGCACGTGTCCCGTCACGTCCCATGTAGGAAAGGAGAGGGCGGAACTAATTGGAAGAACTCATTGGTTCTACTACATAGTACATATAAAGGCCTTATATTAAAAGTATAGCAAATGTTTACAATCACACCAGTATTATAATATATAGAAATCTACAGTGTTAGCAATGTAGTAGCAAGTACCCACTTAGCCACGTATGGTCACGTAGATCGTATGCTGCTTCCCCGCCTCTAATTTATCTTGAATTATATAGTAAAATAAATACCGTATTTTGTGGTGTAAGTAAGATGATTGTGTCGGGACATGCAGATACAGTTGTTTAGCACCTCTGGTCACAAGTCTATCAGCAAACTGTAGACCATACGATGTCTTGCCGCATAGAACGAGCTGAGAACGATTTGTACTACATCTCATCCTGGAAATCAATTCATTGTTTCGTTGCAACTACTTGGAAAATGATCTTTGCATCCAAGTTTACGACTACATAATATGGCGACATAATATGAAATCACATAAACATGAGGCCAAAGAAATAAGTATACACCTTTACATATAACCTCACATGTAAAGGTGTATCCTTATTTCCTTAGCCGTACTATGCATGTGAATATATAGAACGTAATTTACCTGTCATGTGCCTCAATTGTGTTTGCTTTTATATGTAACAGCACACGGCCGCGGTGGGAACTCGTAGCCAGAAGCCGGAAAGCGCGTGCTGCTTCATTTGGTCCGTAGGTTACACGTGACAACGGTCGAACGTAGCCACAAGCAATGCCTTCAGTTATCATTCTATGTATATTCTGCAGGTATCATCAATATTACTATTATTTGTCATATTTTCCTATAAATTTACTTATAACTAGCTGAACAGGACACGGCTTCACCCGCGAATTAATTCGTAAAAAAATCCTATAGGTCGAATGCACCGCTACCACCACGGAACCAATTTTAAAAGTAAACAAAAATAAACTTAAATATTGAATTTCTTGCTTTTTACTTCAAAAGTTAAGTACTTTCCATATTTATAACGAACTTCCATACAAGCGCTCATCGCTTATTTACCCCCTTAGGAGTGAAATTGTGGAAAACGCCGATATATGTGTACGTTTATTGCTAACCAGAAGAAGCTATATGAAACTTCGTGATTCTTACATCAAAAAAGGCCGGACTTTCCATACAATCGTTCCTCAACTATTTTACCCCCCTCGTAGAAAAATTTGCAAAAATTATAATATACTCGTCACTTTTGAAAATAAATACATGAAATTCCATACACGTACATTTTTCCAGAAATAAATGAATACGTGTATCAGCGGTTTTCGAAATTTTACTACCAGGGGATACCATCCTTAAGGGGGTAAATAAGGGATGAGCGGATATATGGAAGTCCGTTATATGGATTGTGCTTAAGTTTTGAAGTTGAACTTCAACACTAAATTTTATTTTTGTTTACACCACTTCCCATCAGGTGGGCCGTGTATCAATTGGAGGTAAATGTTTATTTATTTTACCACTAAGGTGGCAGACAACACCTAAGTGGTATAAAAATAGACATTTACCTCCAATTGAACCCGGTAGGTGTTAGTGCCATCGGGTTATAATTTTTTTTACTTTATTCCCGGGCGAAGTTGGGTCCCGGGCAGCTGATTATATATGTATTCATAAAACCACTACTGTGGCTCGTGACAAATTTATAATTCTGAGCAAAGTCTTACTTTTCAACTTCACTTAGAAAGTTGAACTTATTGGCGTTTTGGCAAACAAAATAGTACGGCCACATACCACAGCCTTCTCTTTTAGGTCTATACTGACGTACACATTTAAAAAAAAATTAAAAATATAATCAGGCTACCAAAAAAAATTGTGCTGGAAACATTTTATTATTATTGTAAAGTTATTTATTTATTAATTTAAATATGGTACTCAGCGCCTGCAATCAAATAAATAAATATTAAAAAATATTACTTACTTTAAGATCGTCCCTATTTTTGTCGTCAAATATAGAAGAAAAATCTACGGAGATATAATTTTTCTCCTTATTTAAATGAGCCATTCCAAGATTATATTCATCTCCGTTTTGAAGTTGTGAGATGTCGAGAAATAGGCCACCAAAGGTAAGGCAATCAACAGTAATCTGCAAAAAAAATTGAGTCACTTCGCACGACAGAAGCTTAGGTCGACTCTAATTTTGCCTCAAGAGCTCCCCTCGTCTAAATATATAAAAAATAAGAAACCCGAGTGCTGCTGAAAAGACCTAAAGAATTTTGAAGGTGCAAATCATAAACTGAGAAGAATGAATGGGTCCCGCCTGCTGTCAAACTTGTTTCGGTCTTTTCAGTAGCAGACGAGATTTTTTTATTTGCAGCTTTTTAGTTTTAAGCACACGAGGGAAATGAAAGAAAAATAAATCTTGCAACAACACAAACGAAAACTGAACTACAAGGGCTCCGCTTGTTTCATTTTAGCGCCAATAGTCCACCGTATAGTTTTCTTTCACATTTTATGTACTCTATGACACTCAGAAGATGATGGAACTGCTGCATGGATTTTGATGAATGAGGATCGCGTAGACCAAGTGGCATGAGGTGAGGTGATCACGTGAGGCTCTCCCGCATCCGTGGCAGCTTTCATGTCTGTGACAACGCAGATAAAATGCAGGAGCGCCGCCTTTACTGAGTTGCGGTGACGTTATGCGGCGACCACCTGACTACGATAGTAGCAAATGTCTAGCACGTTAAGCGCCAAGCCACCTCTGAGGCTGATATTCTGGAAATAACTTTTTTTTTTTCTTGCATAAATGCCTTCTCCTGGGCCTAAAATACTATGTGAACTTGATTTTTTTTCCTATGCTTCTAACTGGTTTTTTTTATGTATCATATAATATACACTGGCCCCAGAGACAGAGTTTTAGATAATTCAGTATCAAAGGCCAAGTGTATATTACATGATACACACTACTTTCCCTGCATTTTTGAGCTTCTTTACTTTTTCCCTTACATTTTTTTCTTTTTCTTTTTAGATTATCAAGACATAAGAAACCCTGCATGCAAAAGAAAAGAAGAAACCCTGCAAACAATGGAAAATATGTAGCAACAGTTCGGTTTGCTACATATTTTCCTTTTGATATTGTTTCAGATTTAGTGTTGTGACTTTTGTGACTGTGATAGATTTGTCAAGCGCAATCATGGACTTTTCAAGTGACGACTCAGTGTTTGATCCAGATTACGAGCCCGTAGCTGACTATGGACAGTACAATTTTGACAGTACAAGTGAAGATAGTTCCGACAATATCCCTGTAGTGATCTCGTTACCTTATTTTAGATAATTTTGTTATTTTAGTTATGTAGATTACCTTGTCAAAATTGTTATTTACAAAATTAGTATATATTTACAAAATAATATAATTTATTGTACAACTAGTATAACGACTGATAACATCTAGTCATTTACATTGCATTATATAATAAACAAAATAAACATCATACTTATACATATAAGAAAGTCAGTAAGTACATAATTATGTAATATACTATAAACTGATTGTGTAATAAAAGTTGTAATTGGAAGTTAATAAATGTTGCCGCCAAAGAGTAAACAGACAGACGGATAAGTTTCGGATTCGTAGTAATTCGTAGTCTAACTGCGACACAGCGCAGCGGGAGATCGGCTCGCCCTGCCACCGCGCCCGCGCTGCCCCGTCGGCCGCCCCGCGCCGCGTGTCCGGCGCGCGCGTAGATAAACAACAGACCGATATTTACTTCGACGCGGAAAGCATGTCTGGTTGCTCCAAGGCGACTCGGATCAACTATTGTTTTTTGTTGTCATTTCCCACAAGTTTACCTACATACGCTTCATCCCTTTAGCTGAGTTGAAAACCAGTTTACCGCCTCGTGCAGATTCGTCTGTTTTGTCAAGTACTTCGGGTTCCACCGCAACCTATACTGAGGACCAGATTATCAAAAGATGTGTGCAGAACATTGAATGGATAATGCCTGAGGGTAGACCTATTGGATAATTCACCTATCTGATAAGTTTGAGGGTGATGCAGGCATGAAAGATATTTACCAGGGCATATGGGCAGATGAAGCACTCAACTTTTACAAGCTGCTCCTTACTCGTGACATCATCGAAGTTCTGGTGCACGAGACTTACCTTTATGCCGCATAGGAACTCACTAAAGAAGGTCTTGATGTAAAGGAAAAATCAAGGCTACATTCATAGAAACCAGCTGATGTTCCGGAAATGTATAGATTTTTTGCTCTAATAGAATGGTTGGGCTTAATACAATTACCGTGCATACGTGATTATTGGCGTAAAGACAGGATATATAACTTGCTCTTTGCTCGCCAAATCATGCTTCGCAATAGGTTTGAGTTACTCCTAAAGTTCGTACACTTTTCATACAATGAACAGCCAGCAACTGATCGTCTAGCCAAAATAAAAACTGTTTTGGATATGTTCATTAAAAACTATCAGTCGGTGTACATGCCAGGAGAGAAAATATGCATAGACGAGAGCCTAATACCCTGGCGTGGAAAGCTGCTATTCCGACAATACATCCCGAACAAAAGACACAAATACGGGATCAAGTTGTTGAAGTTGTGTACTAACAGAGGCTATACATGGAACATAATTGTATACTGTGGAAAGTCAAAGACTAATGAAAAAGATGTGTCTGAAAAAGTGGTTATGGATTTATCTGAGAAATTGCTAGACAATTCAAGGACTATCTATACCGATAACTATTATACGTGCATCCCATTGGCTTATCGACTACGCCATAGAAAAACTGCCCTGGTTGGAACGCTGAGACTGAACAGAAAACACTTGCCACCAAATGTTGTCAGTACCAAGTTGAAGAAAGGACAGTTGATAGCTATCGAGACAAAAGACGGTAAGATAGGAGTTACAAAGTGGAAAGAACGAAGATATGTTTCAGTGTTATCAACAAAACGCTCAGCGAAGAACGTGAAGATGAGGCCTGCTGTTTTGAAACTTATGGCTATAGTAGATTACAACGGAGGTAAATCGTCAATCGATATCAGTGACCAAATGGCGTCATAATGGTTCCGTACTGCGCCGTGGTACTAAATGGTACAGAAAACTCATGATTGAGCTGGTGCGGGGAACGACCCTCGTCAACGCGTACTTTTTGTACCATGAATATTCGTGAAAGCCTAAAATGACAATCACAGTTTTCCGGGAGAAAGTTATTGATGCTATGGTCATGAAATATTGCGCCATTCCTGTGCCAGCACCAACCCTAACTCCCAGGGTCACACAACACTTATTGGTGGACAATCTGGTCGGAATTCCTCCGAAAATGAAGAGAGGAAGGTGCAAGAATTGCTACATGAAATGTGGCAAAAAGGGAAAGACTCAACCTGGCTAAAGAAAATTCACTGCCCAAGTAGAAACGATTTGCTCTATGTGTAATTTTTTTTACTGCAGACCCTGTATCAACGAAGTTAACAGTAAATAGAAAAAAGTGTAAGTAGAATAAGAAAAATAAATAAATAAAAAGGCTGATTATGACTGAAAACTAATTAGAAAAAAAAAAGACAGATGATTGTGCAAAACATGAATAATAAAAGGCTGATTATAGAAAAATAGAAAAAAAAAGCATAAAAAAATACTGATGGTTATATAAAAATATGTAGAATAAATCAAAAATAAAAAAAACAAATAAAAATAAGAAGAACAAATGAATAAAAAGGCTGATGATTATTGAAATAAAATTGTAAATTACAAAGGGTTGTCTTTTTTTTCCCTTAAAAATCTGTAACTCCTAAACTATACAATATTTCTATACCCCAGATACACCAAACGAACGCGGACGACACGCTCGTGACGGCGGTGCGGAGCGACATACCGCGAAGCGACCCTGAAGGCCACGACCGCGGTTGCCCAAGTCGTGGAGCGGATCCGGCGGCTGGGTCTCGAGGTGGCTCTGCATAAAACCGAGGCCCTGTTCTTTCATGGGCCTCGGAGCAAGCCACCTGAGGGATCCAGTCTCATCGTGGGAGGTAATCGCATCGGCATCAAGCCCCAAATGAAATATTTGGGGCTCGTGCTCGACGGCCGATGGGACTTCGGAGAGCACATCCGAAGTCTGGCCCCCAAACTGAAGGGCACAGCTCTCGCTCTGGCGCGGCTGCTGCCCAACATGAAGGGGCCCGATGACTCCTGCAGGAGACTCTACGCGGGGATCGTGCGGTCCATGGCCTTGTATGGGTGCCCAATATGGGCGGAGGCCCTGAAGGCCGGAAGTGTGCGGATGCTGCGCGCTCCGCAGCGAGTGATGGCCATCAGGGTCATCCGCGGGTACCGCACGATCTCCTTCGAGGCGGCGAGTCTCCTTGCCGGAACTCCGCCATGGGACCTGGAGGCGAGAGCCCTTTCGGAACTGTACCAGTGGCGAAAGGAGGCGCGGGAGCAGGGACTGAACCCCGAGCATCGAGAAATCGAGGCCATGCAGTCCCAGCTCCGCCAGGCCATCGTGGTGGAGTGGAAGGAACGACTTGGGCGACCAAGCGCAGGGCACGCCGCAATAGCGGCGGTAAGGCCCATCATGGAGGATTGGCTAGAGAGGCGACACGGAAGCCTCTCGTACCGACTGACGCAGGTGATCTCCGGTAAGGGGTGCTTCGGGGACCACCTGCATCGGATCAGGAAGGAGCCAACGCCTGAGTGTCATCACTGTGACGCGAGCGAGGACTCAGGGCTGCACACGCTGGCGGACTGCCCGGCGTGGGAGGTGCCGAGGCGTGACCTCGTGGCAGCCATCGGGGTGGGAGTCCTCTCGCTCGGCAGCATGATTGCGGCAATGGTGCGGAGCGCGAGCGCGTGGGCCGCCGCCACCTCCTTCTGCGAGCATGTGATGCTCGCGAAGGAGATGGCGGAGCGCGCCCGGGAGAGGTTCAGAACCCTCCCGGCCCGCCGAGCCCGCAACACGCTCGCCTCGCGTCGCAGGCGACTCAGGCGCCGGAGGGCGCTTAACGACCTCCGTCCTCCATGAGCGCAGGCCTGGGGGTGGCAGGTGAGGCCGCCTGTCACCCCAGCAGAAGCAGGCCGGGACGGTGGGGCGACTAGCGCCCCTCCCCCAAACCGGGGCAAGACGGGGACACCGTGGTTCCCAAACCCGAGGGGGCCATCTCGAAACCGGAGATGGCCCAGGGTCAGTCGGGGTGCGAGGGATATGCTCTATGGGCAACCTTACACCCCGGCGTCTGCAGACCCAAGACGGCGTGCGGTTTTAGTCGGTTCGAGCCCGACATAACCGCCCCCGCTGGCCGGCGGGGGGGTATCCGAGGGGATTTCTGCACGAAAAAAAAAAAAAAAAAAAAAAAAAAAGATACACCAAACGATTTGTCAGGGCCAGGCCTACAAGATTGCCAAAGAAAATGTTCAGTGCGGTGTATATTCACCAATACACTAGCCTCTGCAGTTGAGTACTCGACTTGTATAACTAGATATACACCGGCCTTTGAGTTTTCCACTAGGGTGTATATTACCGTAAACACGTGGCGCTTAACGTGCTAGCCATGCCACTTCCGGCGGATCTCGGTAGGAGGGGTAGACCCAAAAAGGGCTGACTTGCCGTCGTAGAAGATGGTATGCATGCCAATTGTCTCACTACCACTATTACCCAAGAACACACGAAGTGGAAAAGTAAAAGCTGGAAAGCGCACCCTAGGCCTCGAGGTGAGAGCTTTGGATGCGACTGGGACTAACGCATAGATGATGATGCGTTTATTCGTTTATATTTTCCCTTCTTGCAATCCTTCTCCTTTCTAACTCATCTTCATTTTTCTATCGATATTTTAAACCTTTAACAATTTATCATATACTATAAATAAAAGCCATAATTAGACGAAAAAAAACGGTAACGAACTTCAACCAGCGGCTTCACCCGCGTGGTAGGTCAATAAAAAGTAGAAAAAGAATGAATTTCATTTTTATTACTTTAAAAAGCTAAAAATAATGATGCGATACGACTTAGGTCGTAGCAAAAAATAATTTATACCATACCTACTCTAAAAAGCTTATTTTATTCACGCAAAACAGTGAATAAAAAGGCCTTTTATTCACTGTTTTGTTTTTATTCACTATTTTGGTGTTTGAATTTGGAACACAAAAATATATCCGGTCTCTATTTCAATGCTTACACAAACTCCTTGCGCTAAGATTCGAAATTCAAAACTCTTTGGTGCAAATAAATTCTCGAGATTTGATTGGTCGATATTTGCGACAAGGAGTTTGGCATTAGATTAATAAATATTGTTTCACAAGTTGACCACTCTAATGATAATAATAAGAAAATTACGCTTAATTTTAGTCATTGCTCTAATTTTAATGTCCATTTCAATTAATGTTACAATTGTTATTTCTTGATTAAATTTCTATTTTCGCTTAAATTATGTCTTTTCTCGTAGTCATGGTATAAAGTATAGTATGCAACTCCTGAATAAAGTACGAATTTATATCGAGGGCCATGAATCACTCGCGTCGTTCAGGATTCTAACAGTTGAATCACTCGCTGCGCTCGTGATTCAATCATTAGAATCCTTCACTTGCTCGTGACTCATCTACGGCCCTCGCTTTAAATCCTTCCTTTATTCACTAGTTGCATAATATACTATTATTTTTTGTAGAATATTCTAGATGCCATTAGAAGGCTAAAAAATATTCAGCTTATTTGTGGCTAATCTACGTAAATGATAAAGAATTCATTGTTCAAACACTTAATATTGCAGAATGATGAACATGAATGATTCAATTATCATCTTTGGCACTGAAATCCATTTAAATTACGATTTCTTACCAAAATAACGAAGCACACGTCTGCTGTCACGGAATGTTCAGATGCCCTTAACCTAACATTAGAAGAGTGGGTATGGCAGTAACACACGGAAAATTTTAACGGAATATTTATTAAGTCGACATTAATGATTGAAAAGAAGTATCGCAAGATAAATCTCAGGGAAATTGCATTTATTTAAAACTATTAGCATAACATGAGTTCATGGTTTTTTATGTGTAACTAGAATTTAATAAACTACAATTTCCCAGAGTAGAGTTATTTAATATTAAAGCCTCATTGAAAAATTGGGAAAACGACCGACACAAATGAAAAAATTGGTTATGTTGGACTCGAACCGATTAAAATTGCACACCGTCTCGGGTCTAAGGTGGGCCCATAAGGCATTTCCCTAGCACCCCGGCTGACCCAGGACCCCGGTGACCCTTCTTGCCCCTGTATAATTAAGGGGGGACATCACACCGGTACCCAAGCTTGCTTCTGCTAGGGTGACAGGCCGGTCCACCTGTCACCCCTATGCGACCTCCAGCGTCTGAGTCACCTCCGCGCCTCGCGGTCTCTGCAGAACGAGAGAGACCTGAGGCTCTGCCGGGCGCGCTCCGAATGTCATCAGCAACCTAGGCACGCACTGAGTTACTTTCATGGTCATGTTCACCATTACACGCTAGAACTGGCGTTTAAATATCCATATCCACCACTTTTAAATAGTTCCAGCATGCAGTATTAATAAACCGTTGGCGAGTTGTGGAATAGGTACTCTAAACATACTTGAAATATCCAAAATTTCTAAAACCATAGTATAATCAAACTTAGGTAAATAGAAGTAGTGGAGTCAACCAATATGCGTTACGAACATACTCGTATGTGAATCAACCGTAGTTATGTTGGAAATAGTTAAAATTACTTTTGTTGTAAGGACCTTTTTTATGACTACGACGGAGCTTTATTAGTGCAATGCACATTTAAATGCACGGTAATAAAAAATACCAGATGCAATTACAGGCATTATGAACTATCTAGACATGAAAAAGTTGAATTTAACATTCAATTGTACGAAAAACTAAAGTAAAATAGTAAGTACTCGGGATGACATGAGGTATTTAGAACAAACTAATTATTATTCACACATAAAATATTTTGTATGAAAGAAAATCTTACTTACATCTTTGAGCCGTCCCTTAACACAGCTTATAACAATATCACATTTGTTTCCTTTAGAGACTATTTCAACCATATCACTAAACGTGTGATCGCGCGAGCAACCAATATGATCAGCTGAAATATTACATAGTTTTGATATAAGTTAAATAAGTGCTATCACAATGTATCAGATCCATTAAATTTCCAAATTTAATGAAAGTAAAAAAATGTAGTCACGGACAAAATGCGGTTAGGTTGTAATACAGAGGAATAAGATTGACAATAGAGAAAGTCCAATGAATTTTCCAAAATTCACCCATACTCTCAGATCATCCCATTTTTTCAAACATTTAACACTTAGAAAAAATGGATAAAATTATACAAAGCACTCTCACAAAAATCTTAAATGTGGCCTTGAATGGCCGAGCTTCACTACAAGCGTCTCTACCGATTCGCTTGGGTGGGCTCGGTGTTCGCAAAATTTCGGATATAAGCTTACCAGCGTTCCTGTCCTCGGTCCACAGTACGGAAGAATTACCCAGGAAAATCCTTGCACCTACACTGGTTAACTCTGAAGTATTGTATAAAACTGATGCAGTAAATGCTTGGAAAATTGCATGCCCGAACACCGATTTCCCAAAGAACCTTTTCTCTCAGTGACAGTGGGACAGGCCGCTTTGCAGCTTAGTAAGACAACATTTAATAAATACATGTTTTAATGCTGTAGTGCGTGCCCGTTTACTGGCGGTAGGAGTGTGGGAGTCGGGTCTTTGGTTACAAGCTCTTCCGTCATCTAACGTAGGAACTGTTAGATGACACTACCTTCCGCATTGCAACATGCCTTCGTTTAGGTGCCCCGTGTGTTTCTCCGCATCGATATCGCTGTGGAGAAGCCGTCGACAGGTTCGGACACCATGGCTTATTGTGCCACAGGAGCGCTGGGCGAATACCACGGCACGCCAGCCTCAATGACATAATCCGACGGGGATCCTGATGTTTGGCAAAATATGTTTTTACTGGTGGTAGAAATTTTATGACACAAATTTGTCACAAAATTCGGCCGGGTGGCAAACGTTTCGCAATCGTGCACCACCCTAATATATATATAGTTATCCAAATAATAGATAGTAATCCAATTTCGGTTTGATTGCGTTCAGGGGTCAGCATATGTTGTCGTATGTTTCGTCAAATTTCACTTCCCAAAAAACTTATCGTATAGTTTCATTTCCCAAAAGAATTTTTAGCAAAGTTATATATTTTGCATTTTAACCACTTCGTCAAATATTCATTTGGCAACTTTTTACTTGCTCAATTTTTATTAAGTCAAATATACATTAAGCAAATGCCTTTATTTTGTAAAAAAAATATATTCCAAAAGTAAGTTCGTTCAAATTTTTTCATATAAGTAAGTATAAGTTAGGCTAGATCGGAACTGCCAGAAAAGTGGGTTAGGTTAGGTTAGAACTGTGGCCCCAACAGAATTTGAGCGGAGGGGAGCGCCGGAATTGATTTGTATAATAGCAATATAATTATTATAGAAGTTCTTACCTGTAAATTATTTGTCCAAGGTGAAATAAACACCCATGCAGCTGTGTATTTTCAAAATTGGATCTTAAACTTGAAATACTAGCTTTTTCGAAATCCGAAATGACAAAAAATCCATATTTGACTACCTAATACTTGGTAAAATGAAACTTTGCCATGTAATTATTTGTTAAACAATAAATTGCCAAAAATAGTATTGCTAACTGTAAAATTGCGAAAAGTTGTGTTGCCAAAAGTTTTTTTGCCAAATGAAAATTTGGGAAACATACTTTGGCATGTGGCACGTTGGGGAACGTTTTTTTGCCAAATATTAGTAAACCAATCCGACGTGCTCTTGTCACTGCCGGTGTGCCAGCTGTACTTGAACCAAATGGCTTGGCACGCGACGATGGCAAGAGACCGTACGGCCACGTAAATGTAATGCCATGGAAAATGGGTAAGACTCTGGTTTGGGACGCAACATGCTTCAACACCATTGTCTCTTCCCATATAGCCAGCACGGCTGGCTGTGCTGGTGCTGCTGCTTCTTCTGCGGAGACTCTCAAACGGCGCAAATACTCAAATTTAATTGTAGATTATGAATTTGTGCCGTTTAAAGTCGAAACGTTAGGGGCATGGGGTCCGAGTGCTCGTAGTCTCTTCAGGGAGATTGCAACACGTATGATCGACGCTTCTCGTGACCAGAAGGCTGGCTTCTTTTTAGCACAGAGAATAAGTATTAGCATACAACGTGGTAATGCTGCCAGTCTTCTGGGCACGTTACCATAGGAGGCATGCGATGCGGAGGAATTCCACGATGCATTTTAGGTTTAAGTTTCTTTTAATTAATTATTTTATTTTAGTTTTATTTAGTTTAGTTTAGTTAGATATAAAATTTGTAACCACATTTGTACAATTATCTTTTTCACAGAATAAATAAAAATTTGGATTTATCAAATATACCTTTCAATGCTGGAAACACTCTTAGCAGGAATTGCTTTTTACGTATATCACAGACGGTCGTGAATACCTCACAATCTAGAGCCAAAGCAAGAGTTATGATTGCCTGCCCTAAAGCACCTGCCCCTCCGTGCACAAATATCGACCTGCGGCGAGGAAGTTTCAGCTTGATTCCCTTTTGAAAGAACAAAAAAATGAAAAATATCTCGTTTCTTGCATAGTCACAGTTACTATACTGAAAAGATACTCACAAGACAATAGTACGCTTGCGCGTAAGCTAATGGCACGGTGGCGGCATCTTCGAGAGTCCAGTGTGCCGGTACAGGCCAAAGCAGTTCCGGCTGCGCTGTCACCCGAGTACTTGCTGCACCACTACGTACTATACCCATTACCGGTTTACCACTGTAATGAAACAACATATATATTGGGGAGTTGGCAACCCCAATTGGATACACACGTCTGACTAAGATCCTATCTTTAAATTCATAAATAAATGTAAAAAGTTAATAAAAGCAGTGCTACATCAAGTTGAAAGTTACAAAACCTAACCTACAAATAGTGGAACAAGACAATAGCAACTGTACCTGGACATACTGTGAGTTATACAACAATAACATTCTCATAGATCTGTTATCAAAAATTTGAAAATACGCACACATTGATAAGTTCACTGTGAGATAGCTGTTATAATTTTCAAAATACACTCACACAAGCCTAAACTCAAAATATCAAAACAATATCAACTGTTTTTGACATAACGAAAATATTCCAACGCTACCAACATAACAGAACACTCAAGTACAGATATTCTCGTTTTGAAATACTAACAATTGACACCTGCGTTTAGTTAAGTTACTCATGGTGCTTTCGGCATCGATATTAGTTCACTGAGTTAAGGGTGCGTTCGGAAAAAGGTTTTGGTATATTAAATAGAATATTGAGAACTGGAAACTTGTAAAAATTAGTCGAACAAATACCTAAGACAGATTAATATAATCTAAGCTTGCTGGCGCGGTTTCTAACAAATATACCGCAGCTTAAATTAAAAAACCCCTCCTATCTACATAGCCTATAGAGCAACAACAAAAAAATAAAAATGCCTTTAAAGCGAACACCCCCTGTTTCACCCGCTACACCAGCGCCCGTGGGAGTGCCCAGCAACACTAAGGCAGATTAAGTGGCAGCCAATCTTCTTGCAACCTCGGCAAACCCAGGAAGGAAGAGGAGGAAGGTTGACGAGAGTGGTACTTGTACTACTTCAATAAATTCTATAATAAAGAATAATTTTAATGAGTTCTCAAATAAACAGGATCTACGTTTTCGTGAGTTACAAGAAACAATAAACAAAATTACAGAACAAAACTTAGAGCTCCAGAAGAGTGTGGAAATGACTAAATATGATGATTTCCTTCAAAAAATTACTTGACTCGAAAGGGAGAGAGAAGAAGACAAGAGGACGATCAGGCAACTAGAGGATAAAGTTGAACTGTTAGAGCGTAAAGCGCGCATGACGGGTATCGAAGTAAGAAATATACCCAAACCACAACAGGAAACAAAAGACTCCCTCTGCAATGTCATCGTAACTATTGGAAAAACACTTGATGTTAACATCCAACCAAGAGATATTCGTGACATATACAGACTCTCTACTAAAGATAATGCAAACCCAGTTGTAGTGGACTTCGCATCAGTACTGCTGAAAGATAAAATGATAATGGGAGTTAAATCTTTTAACAAAAACAAACCTATTAACCAGAAGCTAAACACCAGTCATATTAATATTAAAGAACCTATCAAACCATTGTACATATCGGAAAGCCTAACCCACAACACACAAAGATTATTCTACCTGGCTAGAACTTTTCAAAAAACCCATAATTACTCCTTTTGTTGGTCTTCAAATGGAGTGGTTTATCTTCGCAAAGAAACTGGAAGTCCCCAGACAACTTATCAAGTGACCATGCATCTCTATGTTTTCTTATTTTTAAAATTGTATACTCATGCCCACTGTGTTCAATATAGGTTAGATTTTCGCATGTTCCTAATTAAGTTATCACACAAACAAAACAAACTCTTCACATTACCTTACACGTGTCATAAGTGCTCACTCAAACAAAGCATCACCTCACCTGAAAAACACACATACAACACAAAAAATAATATACCTAAAAACAGAAACTATGTTGCTCCAACGGCTGATGTAGTTAGGCAATTATCTTCTAAGCTTACCTGTAGTGGTCAAATTGGATGTAGGGTGTGTCTTACCGATAAACTTTACTGGAAAAAATGCCTTTCCATCTACTCTCATGGCTAACTTGAACTGTATCTTGGAGGACGTAGACGATTTTGCTGCCTCTAACTCAATTACATGTCCAGTAAGTGCGACTAAGGAATACTTTCCAACTCAGCCCTCTCTATCTATGATTACCCAAAACATTCGTAGCATAAACTGTAACTTTACAAGCTTTGAGGTGTTATTGGCGGATCTCGGGATCGAGTGGGATGTGTTAATTCTCACAGAATGCAGGTTGTCCGGGGTATCCACGGTTCCATACATTAGTGGATACAACTCGTTCTCTTCCACAAAAAACCCAATTCAAAATGATGGAGTTGTTGCATACATAAAAGACAATCTCACCTTCTCTGTTGAAGAAATAGAGATGCAGGACTGCAACAATCTCGTCATAAAAATTGGGCGTAGTGACACTGTGATACTGGCGGTTTATCGATCCCCCTCCTACTCGAACTTGGAACCTTTCCTGGTATCTCTCGATGAAGCCTTAAAAGGCTTGAAAAGCTTTAATAATGTCATAGTCATGGGTGATCTTAATATTGATATAATGCCTGTCAACCCTCCGGAGTCTACGTGTCAATACTTGGATTTAGTTGGCTGTCATGGTTTGCTGCCAGCTCATCGATTTGTCACGCGGGATGCTGGCGGGACTTGCATTGATCACGTGATGCTGAAATCTAAAATCCCTGCCATCGCCATTGTACCACAATCCTCCATCACAGATCACAGGGCTGTCATTCTGTGTCTTGAGAAGAAAGTAACTCGAGAATATTCGTCAATAACTCGCGCACGGATTGACCAGGAGGGCCTGAGGAGGGACATAAGTAGCATTAGTTTTGAACCAGTCTATGCTACTGATAACTGTAACACAGCAATGAGTTATGTTATAGGGCAGTTACAAACAGCGTTGATAAACAACTCTACAACTGTCACCTTGGCACGACGTAAGCGGGTGATAAAACCTTGGATCACACAGGGTTTATTGCGATGCATGCGAAATAGGGACATTTTACACAAAAAAACACACGCCTGTCCGGAAAATAACGTGCTGATGATTACATATAAACGGTACCGTAACTTCTGTAACTCAATTCTGAAGAAAGTGAAACTCAGTTATGAAAGAGACCTCATGCAAAGGGCAGGAAAGGACAGTAAGAAGATTTGGGAAGGTATAAAGCATATCACTAATAGCAAGAAAGACATGAGTTTTCCAAAGGAACTACTCAAGATAATAGACACTCCACTTGACTCAGTAAACGCTGTAAACATTTACTTTTCCAAATTGGGTGAGACACTTGCGGAAAGTGTTACTAATCCACAAACCAGTTTTGCAGAAAAGTCAAATTCCACAAATGGACCTCTGGATTCATTTGTAATCCTAAATACGGATGAAGGTGAAATAGACAGTCTTATAACAGCAATGAAAAGCGATTGTGCTGTGGGTTGGGACGGTATATCGAGTGAGTTGTTGAAGCAACATAAAGACATTCTTATTCCTCATTTAACATATATTTTCAATATGTGTCTGGATAGTGGAGTCTTTCCCGATGACCTTAAAAAATCACAAATCCTACCGGTATATAAGGGTGGTAGCAGGGAGGGTGTTGAAAGCTATAGAAAAATCTCTATTTTGACAGCTCTTTCCAAAATTCTGGAAAAAATTATTAACTCCAGACTAAGTGACTTCTTGGAACGTAGTAATACCTTGACAAATAATCAGTATGGATTTCGTAGGGGTAAGTCAACTGATGATGCAGTTTCAGAACTCACGGATTATATGACCTCGAATTTGGATAAGGGTAATAAATGCATATCGATATTTTTAGATTTGGCTAAGGCTTTCGACACCGTCTCTGTTCCGATCCTGGTGAATAAGTTAGAGAAAGTGGAAGTTACAGGGACTCAGTTAAAACTTATCTCTGACTACCTTAACAATAGAACCCAGAGTGTTAAAATTGGCCCTTACACCAGCACTAGTCTTCCCGTCATATATGGCGTCCCGCAGGGAAGCATTCTTGGCCCGACATTGTTCCTCATCTACATAAATGATTTGTCATGCCTGAGCCCTTTTAAAGGTAAATTGATCTCTTACGCTGACGATACAGCCCTCATCTTCACAGGGAAAACGTGGACTGACACCTATATCGCAGCCCAAAAGGGTTTAAATACGGTCACGAAATGGCTCAGGAACAACGTCCTTACCTTAAATCCCGATAAAACCAAATATATTACCTTTTCAATTCGTAGCTCTCAACAACCATGCTCATCTCTGACTGCACATAGCTGTGCTATTGCACCCCTGACTGGAGTGACCTGTAACTGCAAGCCTTTAGAGCGAACCCAAACTTTAAAATATCTGGGAGTTATGATTGATGAAAAATTTGGTTTCGGAGCGCATATTCAGCTAATAACTACAAGACTGCGCAAACTGATCTATATGTTCAAGAAGCTGAGATGTGTGGTCGCACCGACTACTCTTAAGCAGGTTTACTTCGCTCTTTGTCAGTCTTTGATCACATATTGCATTGCTGCGTGGGGTGGCGCTCTTAAAACGTCTCTCATTAAAATTGAGGTGGCGCAACGGACTATACTAAAAATATGTACATTTAAACCGTTCCGTTACCCCACCAAGCTCCTCTATGAGTACTGCGAAGTTCTGACCGTGCGACAGTTGTTCCTGTTAAGAGTAATTCTGAAACAACATGCCATTGTAGAATATAAAGCTGCCTCACAGGTGAGGCGAAGAGATTACGCGGTGAGTGACCGGGTTCTTGCACCTAGAACGTCGTTTGTTCGGAGATTTCCCTTTCCTGGGTCCATATCTATATAATAGAGTAAACAAGGTAAATAATATCTACACCTTATATAGAATAGAGGCCAAAAAAATCCTTACTGAGTGGCTTAGTAAACTGTCATATGACGAGACAGAATCCCTAATAAAAATTATTGAATAAATCCCAATTAAATTCACGATTTTGATTGTCCACTACATTGTACACCATGTACTTACTAATTATAAAGTAAGTATTCTGAATTTATACATACAGGGCTCATTCTGCTTTCAATACCTGCGACCATAATACATTGGATCTTACCTATATGCATACAACATCCACAATACCTATATCATGCACACTCCACACACACTCTCTCTCTCTCTCTCTCTCTCTCACACACACACACACACACACACACATTCAAGCACACAATTGTTCCAAAATGTCCTTTTAAGTGAAATAGTTCCAAAAGCCTAACAATAAGTAGTTACAATAATGTACTCTTGATGCAATTCTTGGGGTTGCTGACTCTGTATGCTGAAATACAGGCTAAAAGCCTAGTTCGGCAGCAGACGCATGATTGTTACATTACAAAATAACTTAATAGAAGTTTTTTAACATTAGATTATACAATACAAATTTTATTTCTAATTCAACTGACATCTTAAATTTACTCCTAATGCTGACTGATTGTAAAATCTAACTTATGACATTGTGATGATGACTGTGAAAACTGATATGTACCCTATTTATTACCTCTGTTAATTTGACTGTGTTAACTTCCTAATACATATATAAATATCTATTAATGTTGACTGAGTATACTATGATGTATTGTATCTCTAATACAGATAAATTGAATAATGTAAACTTATATGTATTTTTGGGCTAATAAATTATTCCCATCAAAGTAATTCACGCCTCCCCCCTAGTTTGGGAGAGGCGGCAAGATAACCCCGGCGAGGTGGGCAACAGTCGGCCGGGGCGTTAGGGCGATTGGCAGAGGAACCGCCGGACTATTCGGGCATTGTCGAGCAAGACCGCTTTCTGCATCTTGGCCACCACCGACTTCCCACCGATCCCGAGCCTCTCAAGATGGACTGAGAGGCTCTTCATCATCTCTCATTCGCTGAGATCACAACTGGGACTATTTCTGTGGACCCCACCCTCCACATGTCGGTCACCTCGTGCGCCAGGTCCAGATATTTGGTCTTTTTATCTGCTTCGGCGCGGACGAGATTCTCGTCATAGGGGATAGTGATGTTCACAAGAAATACCCGTGACTGTGCCCGGTCCATCAGCACGATATCAGGCCTATTCGCTAGAATAGTCCTATCCGTGATGATGGACCGGTCCCAGTAGAGCTTGGCGCGGTCGTTTTCGAGTACGGCTTCCGGTGCGTACTTGTAGTAGGGCAGCCTCTGTTCGATGAGGCCGTATTTAAGGGCAAGCTCTTGATGAAGTATCCTGGCTGCTTGGTTGTGTCTGTGCAGATACTCAGTGTTAGCAAGCATTGAACAACCGGAGGTCACGTGTCTGAGAGATTCACTGGGACGGTGGCACAAACGACAAACGTCTACCGTTCCATCTCTCAGTATGTACCTCCTGTAGTTGTTCGTCTTAATAACCTGATCTTGTATCGCACAGACAAAACCCTCGGTTTCCCCAAAAAGGTCACCAAAGCGCAGCCAGTGCACGGAGGCCTCTCGGTCCACGTGAGGCTCATGTAAAGCCTTAAAGAAGCGTCCGTGCAGCTCTTTACCCTTCCATACGGCCTCACGTTCAGAGGTACTAAGTACTGCTGGTGCCCGCCACTCTGTGTTAGCCAGGGCTAGCGGGGTTAGTCCTTTATCGCATTCAATGACCTCTCTATGCATCTCACTGTCCGTCTTCGATAGGAAATATTCCCTGAGACTGCATATCTCGCGATTGTGCATAACCTTGGCACTGAGAAGGCCCCGGCCTCCGCACTTTCGCGGGATGTACAATCTCATAACCGAAGACTTCGGTTGGAGCATTCTATGGAGAGTCATAGTTGCGCGGACTCTTCTATCCAGGGCGTCCAGTTGGGTCTGAGACCACCTGACCACGCCGAAGGTGTACAACAGGACGGGCATCACCCACCCGTTAAACGCCCGTGTCTTGTTCACGCCCGATAAAAGGCTGTTACACACTTTTACCAGACGATCCCAAAACACATCGCATGCAGCCCGTTTGATGTCCGCCGCGTCGACACCCACATTCTGCGACATGCCCAGGTACCGGTATGTTTCACCCTCGGAGAGTGAACGAAGGCTCACCCCACCAGACACTGGGATACGGTTCGATGAGATAATTCTCCCCCGCTCCACATGAAGAACCGCACACTTGTCCACTCCAAGCTCCATGCCGATGCTGCTGCTGAAATCACAAGTGATATCTAGCAACCGCATCAGACCTGCAGCGTTTGGAGCAAACAACTTGAGGTCGTCCATGTAGAACAAGTGAGACACCTTCGGGCCCCCTCTCCGAAGCTGAAAGCCCGTCCCTGACTTACCCAGCAATGTGCTTAGAGGATTCAAGGACAGACAAAACCACAATGGACTCAGACAGTCACCCTGAAAGATACCCCACCTCACCTCTATCCGGTCTTCCGCATCCGACAGTCGCACCCCGGAAAGACTAAGCATTGTGCTCCATTGCTCCATACAGGCACCGAGGAAGTCGCGAACTGTATGATCAATTTTATACAGGTCGAGGACCCTCTTTAGCCATGTATGGGGGACCGAGTCAAATGCTTTCTTGTAGTCTATCCAGGCATTGGAGAAATTACGTCGGTTGCGTTTGACCTGCTGGCTAACTACCGCGTCGATTAGGAGGAGTTCCTTGGTTCCACGACTACCACGCCGACATCCGTTCTGGGCATTAGCAACGATGCAACAGCTGTTTAGATGCCTCGCTATTTTTGCCTCCAGAACAGATGTCAGTGCCTTGTAGGTGGTAGGTAGGCACGTTATCGGTCGGTATTGCGATGGGAATATTATTATTATTATTATATCAGCAAAGTTTATCTGGAGTTAAGAATTGATTCAGATTATGATGTAGAAATATCCATATTAATACTCTGGTTTCCCTTCATAACGAATAAATCTTTCGCCTTTTACCATACCATCCATATTAATATTCTAACCGACAACTTCAAGAGCCTTTTTCTCTCCTATTTGTCAACCTTTTTTTTCTTTTCTTTATTTATTGACGATCTTTAGAATCAGTAAAAAATGAAATCAGATTTTTCTTTCAATTTTTTAATAATTATTAAGATTCAGATTCAAGATTCACGATTCATTTATTGCATAAACACGGGTTACATGGATGTTGTTACAATATAATTGTCGTTTGTTACAGTGCCAACATGTTTTGCCCAGACAGGCGTACAAAAATTATTGATAGTTGAACAATTATTTTAAATAAATTATAAGTTATGTTATGTCACAATTAAGAACATTAAATAGTAAATCACAATAACATTAAACATAGTCAACAGCATAAATAGGAAATTTTTGATTATATTCGAGTTAGGAGAAATGAGTGAACACTAGTAGTAAGTAACGTGTATGTTATTTTGATTGTTACCTTGCTGTGATCCCACTAAAATCCATTCCATAGATATAATCAACATTATTCTTAAAGAATAAGGAACCGTTCGCTTGTTTTAGGTCATTATTATTGATTCCAGCATAGTGGACCTAAAACAATAGGTACATAATGCACAGAAACAACGTAATACACAGAATATTAAAATATGAGGGTATCATCTCCAAATACGATTGTGTTGTGCTTTTAGATAGTACAAGACTAAGCTAGACCCGTGAAAAGCAACCGAAACGTCGGGATCAATGTAAAATATAAAATAACATCTAATAAATCGCGATAGAATCCGTTTAAAATAGTTTTATTTCAATGTGTGACATTCGCGTAAACTTCCGACAATATCATTGAGAAGTTTCACCTGAAACGAGTAATAGTGGTTGTTTAGTTTTAATTGTTAAGTATTTACGAATTAGGCGGTCGACGGTTCTCCGCACTCGACGGCGTCCCGACGTGTACCACTGAAGATGTCGACCGCAGTGATCGACGAAACGTCTGGAATACAAGTTTCCGATGGACCACGGCCAAACAGCCCGGAAGCAGTATATTCTACAAAAATTTTTACTGGTCGATTTCGATCGGGTGTCAATTGCGGCTTCATTTGATTCTTGAAACAAGTACGTGCTAAAAATCAGTTTAAATTTGATTTGTTGTTTATTCATGGGTTTGATCGGACCCGCCGGGAGGTCTGAATAGATATCTAACGGTGTTTACTTGCTATAAAATTGAAAGTAATGTATAATTTTTTGTTTGTTTGTAGCCGAGCGTTTAAAATGGCAAATTTTATAGTTTAATATTTCTCGGGATTTCTGGGTAATTTTTGGTGGTCGATTCTGACCGAACTAACCGATTGACTGCAACGAGAATTCAACTTCCGGGGAATTTTTGATATTACTTTTGTTTGATTTGTTCTAAGTTCGGGGTGGTTCCTCGAATGCCTTTTGACCGTTTTGAGGGTTTTTCGGTTAACCGGTTTTTATAAAATTGCGGTGTTTTTTGTTGTTTGAACCGTTTTATATTCGTACCGACTTCCTGTGTTTGATTAATGATTTCGTACCGTTTGTTGACTGCACATTTGTGTAGATCCGGATCATTAGACACTTTATTTTAGTTAGATATTAAGTTTTAGTTTTATTTGCGTTTCCACTGTCGCGCTTTAGATCACGCTTCGTAACGAAGTAGTGATTGCGTGAAGGTGAGTGGTGGGGCTACGGCTTGAATACTACTTGCTCGTGATCTCACTCCTCACCCTTGTCTCCGGGTTAAAGGAGACTGGTAGCAGAGCTGTTAATTGTCTTTTCTTAATACTGCGCTCGCTCGGTTCACGCACTGAACAGTAGTAATAGGTCTTACAAACGATAGCCCACGTGCTGTACGTAACGGACTGCCGAGATGACGTCTCGAGTTCGATCCCCAGTCGTCCCAGTCGCCCAGTCGATTTTTCGTAGTTATATGTGTATTAAAAATGTTTATAATCGCTCGCTTAGTAATGTGCCCGGTAGATGGCTCGCCCCCTATTACATTGGGACCTAAACATAACTGGCGAATCGTGGGTGTGTAATACACCTCTGCCTACCCCTTCAGGTATACAGTCGTGAAGTTATGTGTCTATTAGAACTCCTATTAGAACTTAGAACTTCCAGGCCGGTAAGTGAAAAACCGTTTACCGAAGACTGAGGAGCGGATGACCGCTTACAGCCCATAGACTGCTGGCAATATATATGAAAAAAAAATAACAATCATGAAAAAGAACACATATTAAGCCATACATACATTGACAGTTACTCCAGATGCAGTCAACGCAGGCACGTTTACCCAATTCAACGATTCGTAATCACCGAATCGAGCACCTTGTAATGTCATGTTCTGACTCCTTGTCGTACTTTGATTCCCTGATAAGTAATATTCGCCTCCCAACTTACCCTAAACAAAAAGATTATTTTCTTAGTAAAAATAAAAATCAAGGAAAACAAAATACTTATAATTAAAGATTTAGATCGGAAAAAGAGAACATCTAGGACGGGACTTGAACCCGCGACCAGTTTTCTCCGATCTAAATCTTTCGAAAAAAGTAAGCATACAAAATGCTTAAAAATTTAATTGAACTTATAATTAACTTATATAAATTATAAAATAAATTACTATGTTTTTTCTTACATTTGTTATGTTGTTAAATGCCAAATCAATTTCACTAAGTTTATCGTCAAGCTCATCATTGCTGCTGTTATGTATTGTTATCAGGTGTATGTTATTTCGAATAGTTTCCTTTCGCCATGAAGATATGAGCTCTTTAAGACCCGATGGTATTGGATAGCTTGTAATCACGAGAAGGCGGTGGCCCACGGTCAAATTAGCGCGAACTGAGGTCAAGAAGCCTAAGTCAGCTTCTCTACGAACTGATACAGTCGTAGTGGCTGTGAGTATTTTCAATGGTCCCCAACGAATCAACTGTAACTTTGTCTCATTATTCGTATGATCGGAAAGCACACGATATATTGAAGTACGCTCTGAGGAGTTAGAAAGGCCTACGTATTCTTCGCTTACAACAAATTTGTCTCGTGGCAAAACCTCTTGTAAATGCTGACAAATCTGTTGGTACATGAATATGTTATCATTTTAAAATATTTTAAAGTTAGTTATCTTACAAAGATTATCTTTACTTAACATACTTCCTTATCAGTAGACAAATTTGCAACAAGTAACAAGTCAACATTTTCAAATTTGTAGTTTTTCAAAGCTCTTTCTCGAGTAATTTGTTTATAGTTGACTTTTATTTCGAAAATATTCTTAATTACATCATTTATTTCCTTGAACATAGATCCTTCTTTTGGTTGGTTCCGTAAACCAACTACAGTTAACTTATTAGTATTTAAATTTTCAGCAACAATTTGAAAGTAAGCTTCAAGAGATTGAGAAACCTGTATATTATATGAAAAGTAATTAAATAACAATTTCAATGTCGAAGATAAAATTTAGTAACTAAAAGTTTTACTTACGCCCAGTTCAGAACTAAAGTATGGAACGAAATTCAAAAATTTTAAGGCCATTTCTCTTCTATCGTATGGAGGCAACTGTTGAAATTTTATATTCTCAATTATAACTCCGCCAGAGCTAAATGAAACAAATAACTACATTAATATACTACTATTTGTGTCAAGAAACTTGAAAAAAAAACTAAACGTAAGTAGATTGAGGACCACGTGCATTATTTAAGTTTCAAACCCAAGTACAGTTAATGACAAAAGTGGCTGAACACTAAAATATTTACAAACTTTTTACATTGGAATACATGGGCCAATAATTGATCTATAAGTAGTTTTATAATCTCCAGCGGACGAAGTTAATATATTTGATGTTTAGTTTATTATTTTATAAAAGGTTTAAAAGGTTAAGGAGCTAAGAGGATCCATAAATTAAAATTTGTTAAGCTACATTTGTCGTTGACCATACATAGGCTGAGACGTTCTTCTGTAGACTAATCTTTTGTCACCGGATCTTGGATTTTGTTTCAGGACGCAACGCTTCAGGTATGTTAGAGACAGATAAGGATTTACCTCGTATTATCATGTTTCTCCGAAACTTTGGCCTGTATCAGCGTTTTACTATCTGATGAGTTTGAATCAAGTAATGCTTGACTATGTGCTGCGATGTCAATTTTTATTCGCCGGATAGTTGTAGGTTGTGAGACTGCAAAATGAGGGTGTCGTAGTGTGTTCAACTGTAGCATACCGTCGATGAAAGTAATCCAGTTATCACGCCACACGAGCTCAGCATTCTCGAAAGACTCATCAGCGCATGCAATGCTTTGAAACTCGCCACTATATTAAGAACAAATATATTAATGGACTTTATATATGTTCCAAGAAACTTATCATCTAAAACATTATGCAGTTAAATAAAGATTTAAATCGGCAAAAGAGAACAGCCACGAAGGTCCTGAATGTTCACTTTTTCCGATTTAAATCTATAGGAAAATTTAGCATACTAATTGCTTCGAAATTTCATTAAATAATATAACAAAATTATATTATATATCCAAGGTACCTATAAAAATAATCTCTGTCACGTAACAATCGGTATATGTCATCAGAACTGAAGTACATGTTTTTATTCTGGTCATCTAATTTGATTCCTTTTTTTATTTTTCTTTGTTCGGGAATTATGAATCCTTTTACGACTTTAGAACCGTCATCTAAAACCTTAAAAAATATACCAATTAAGAGATTAATATAAATCTAATAAACAATTAATAGTAGAACAACGAGCGATTTAAATATATTCAAAAATTTAAGCCAAGTATGAATTTCTAGTCTGGTATGATGTATTCAATAGTTTATCTAATATAGGGTATGTTAAAGAGTTTTGCAGTCAGGGTGTTCTTGATGGTATTCGATATTTTAATGTATCGAAAAATTATTTTCAAATTTACCTCAAAATGACCTGTTCCCCTCTGTAATGTCACACTAAGTTGGAGTTGTCGCTGATCATGCAGTATCGGTTGCGAATATAATTGTAAGTTATTGAACTCCACAGATAACTGCTTTTTTGGCACATCCAGTAACATAGTAAGTACATCCCATACTAACATTAAACTTGCAGCAAATGGATACACCGTGTTTCCTAAACATTAAGTTATTTATTTTACCAAAGGTAGTCAATGATGAAACTTAATCAACTAATTTTAGCATGTATGATTTCTAAGTAAACTTAAAAAATGAAGTACTATTATATAATTTACTATTTAATTACTGTACAAAAAAGAAATTTATATCTGGATCTGGTTACCCCGTATCGAATTTCCTCCTAGATAACTATGTTCCTTATCATGTAAAGCTAAAGTTAAATTGCAATTGGCAGCGACCTTTCTACTTGCAGAGCGATATAACGGTATTGGCCTGAAACAGAGTATCAATATACGTCGAAGAACCACTAAAAAAATATTGTAAGCAGTTCAAAAAACATTGAAAGGCGTACCATTTTTCATCGTGCGCCCATTTAACAAAGTGAGATAGGAAAGGTGTACCAGTTGAAACTGGCATCTCAACTTTTGGATACAAAACGTGAACATCACAATTGTAACCTTCCAAATACAACCTGAAACCATAATCTAATATAAAAATTTACCATCTACTTATTTGAGTAAACTTTAACCAAGTCAGATAAAATAAATTGGCAGGATTGATGATCTCTTTTTCCGATCTAAATCTTAAGAAAAAAGTAAGCATACATAATGCTTAAAAATTTAATTGAAAAAAAAAGGATTGATGATGCCCAAAAATTAAACGGAAAAGAAAATTGTACACTATAACCAAATTCAAATATTATCAGTCAGGGATTATACTTACTGGCCAATAGCTTCAAGCAACAAAACTGCATTATCTGGGTGTTTTCTTCGGGTAAGCGGGATATTTTTGCAGTTAGCTGGCATTGAGCGCTTGAGAATTGCTTGAAGTAGCCCGTGCGGTGCGATTTCCACCAACACAGCATTATTAGGCACCAGTCGAGAAGTCTCCTCGAAGAGCACCGCATTCTGCATATATTGATATTTGAAGCACGACAGAAAGAAACATAAAAAAATAAAAAGCATCTACGAAATACCCATACCAGTAAATTGTTTGTAAGATACTCTGCTGAACACAATTTTGCTATAGGCTCATTCCACCTGTCTTCCGGCACAGATGTTGAAAGCCAACGCTCACTTCGTGCCTTTGGCGATTTAATTGCGCCTTGTAAATATTTTAACAATCCAGGACCTGTATTCACAAATTAGAAGTAAATATTATAGTAAGTAAGTAAATGTTGGTTACCTAATTTTTTCCATTATCAACAAATTTACTTACTTTCTGTTTAAACAATCTATTTAAGTGCCTATTCTAAGTCATTGCTAGCCACAAGTAAGTATTAATTATACTGCGTCACAAGTACATGTCACAACTGATGTATCGTATTGTTCTTTTTGTATAACATTTTTATAGTCTTATTTTTAACAAAATGTAAGTTTATAATAATATCCATCCTACCAGCATCAGCTATATAACGCGAGTGGTAGGCGATGTTGGAGCACGGCACTTCTTTTGCAAATATTCCTTTAGCTGTCAGCTCTGCGACAAACTCACGCATCACATTGGAAGGCCCAGAAATTGTACTGGACTGAGGTCCATTGTGGCACGCTACTTGAATCTCCGGAGGACATAATTTTGATACCTAAAAATATTAATTAACGCTGTATTTGCTTTCCGTTTAAAAAACTGTGTAGTCATATTTTAAACCAATATAATTAAGTTGATATACCAAAATGGCGCAAAGGTCATCAAGGTCATAACATTCCACAGTGAATTAAATTGGTCGATATTATGTCTGTCAACGTGAACGAAATAAAAATATCGATTTTGACTAATGTTAAAAATAATGTGTAACTCTAGTTCGAAAATATATTTTTATTAAATAGATATTTTCCTCACGTTTCCAAGATACTCAAGTGTGAAATATACCTACTTTGATACATTTGCGCCACTTGGTATATAGTGACAAGTTTTAAAGTATTTTAATAATTAAAAAAAATTACTGGCTTCAATAACCAAAAAGGCACTGTAAACGTTAAAATAACTGAATTACAGATTTAATTCTAAAGATAAAAAAATCCGTTCCCGTAGGGGGAACGCACAGGTAGATTTCGTGAAGCAATTAATATTTTTTTTAACATGTTTAATTTTTTTTTCTCGAAAACGGTAACTTTTAGCGAAAAACTTTTCAGACATTTCTTTTAGACTTAAAAATGGCCTATCGATTAAAAATGTTTCCGATATCACGAATGTTCACCGGTTAGAAGTTATGATTTTTTTCCCGACAAATTTTGGTTTTTCCCCCCTCCACTTTTAGTTAAAGTTTTAATCTTATAGGTTTATAATTAAAAGTTGTTGGTATTCATGTATACTATGGAATAAAATTAAAACGGTAGATCTTTCATGGAACGTGAAATTTTGAGGAAAAACTGATTTCACAAAAAGTGAGGCTCTACCGTCCCCTTAGGCCGGATTCTAGCCGGTCACGAACTTAAACTAAGTTTACACCCAAGCAATTTTTGACCGCAGTTTGAAAGCGATCGGGGCAAAAATGCGACCGTGAGAGTGCCGCAAATTTTGGGAAGTGGAACCATACATACGTATATATATATATATATATATATATATAAACTTTTTGACCAGTGGTCATTTCGGACTCAGGGGGTCATAACTAGACCTCATATGAAGATTTTTTTTTTAAATTCGACAGTAGTCAAGAAACCAATAGGTAGATCGATTTCATCGAAATCTACCTAAAAAACACGTAAGACTTTTATTGAAGTCGGTACTAAGCCCAAAACACAACGTTACAAAGTATCATTAGTTCAACAGGGTCGTCTACCCCCATTAACGCACAATACACACACAGAGTATGCGTGCCACCGAATAATTAAATATACTACGCACGTGATCGGTTGTATTTCACTGCAGATGTTGAGACCTTACTCACGCCTACACATTTTTATCGCTTGCACGGGGACACTCACACACTTGGCAATCGCTTCCGTCCGGCGGGTCGGCTCTCGCCATGCCTCATATACATAGATGAAACCAATCTCTGCGCTTTGTCACGCGGTGCTGCGACGACCATCATCTCTTTTCACGCCTTCTCTTATCTTATATTATGGCAGCGCAGAATAGAGATAATGACAATACAGCGGCTCGTCACACTCCCACTAACTCGCTACTTGAGATGGAGACCACTAACATCTTTGGTCTACATGCGAACCTCAACGCCGTCCACCAACATCTTGAGACGGTGCAGCCAGCTATGCTCTTTCTCACGGAGACACAAATACGCCACCCTGGCGACAAGACTTACTTGCTCTACCCCGGCCACGTTATTAAGTTTCCATGCTAAAGCCGGGGTGTGCGTGTTTGTTAGGGCGGATGTGTGTTATCGCCGTTTGCGCTACCTATTTGTTTGCGAACCCATCCTTTTCCATTCCTTGGGTACAAGTAGATCATGGTTCTTCAAGTCAGATTTATGTGTACCTCTACCGTTCCCATACAGGACTGAGTCAGGCGGCATATGATGCGCAGGAGCAGTTTGCGAACGCAGAAGTGGTGTTTTTGGGGAATTAAAACGCCCACCATTAGACCTGGCTGAGCTCCGCCAAAACAGACCATGCAGGAAGAGCTGCCCACGCATGACCTGACCCAAAGGGTTCACCAGGCCACCAGGATACCAAAAATATTAGGTAAAGCGCCCTCTCTGGTAGACATTCTGCTGACGAGTCACCCGACCAGTACATTGTTTCGGAGCGTGCCGCTTAAGGTAACTCCGACCATTGTCTGGTTTGCTACAAGGTGCCCATTGTAGCTCCCCCATGATCCGTGCAGGGTAAGCGACGGTTTTGGCACTATTATCAGCAGACTGGGATTGACTTCGTGACTACTTTGCATACTATGATTTAAGGATAGGGCCCCGTCGGATATTGCCACTGCTGTCGCCGGTGAAATCAGTTTGGGTATGGAATACTATATCCCATACACAGATGTCACCGGTGCCCGTGGTGTGCGTCCCTAGATTGCGCGCGAGTGTGCAGAGGCTGTTCATCAAAAGCAGTTGGCGTACCGCGCTTGGGCAAGGGCACGCACCACGCGCAATTCCAACGTGGGCTGCTTTAAGACAGCGTACAACAAAGCCACAAATGTCTGTTTAAGAGAGCTTACATCAGAGCGGATGCCAAGCGCATCGCACGGTTTGGTCAAGAGTTTGTGGCGCACCCCGCGGGTAGCCGTAGCTACTGGCGTCTGGCCAAAGCCTAGACTTCTGCTAGCCTTCCCTGGCCTATGAACCAAAGGAGAAAGTACTGGTACGAGTAAGTCTCTTTGCGGCCAACTTCCGAATCAATGATTGCGGTATGCAGACATCAACACTACCCAGCTGTGACCACGCAATGCCTAATATTCATTTCAGGCAACACGATGTTCGTGCAGTGCTACATTAACTCAACGTCCGGGAAGCTTGTGGTCCCGATGGTATTCCAGCGGTGGTTCTACGAAAATTCGCAACAGAGTTGTCTCCAATGCACCTCGGCTACAGTGCCGCCGGCTTGAAAAGAGGCGAATGTACAGCCGATTCCCAAGAAAGGGTATTACTCAGACCTGGGCAACTGTCGATCCATAGCCGTCACCTCAGTGCTGTGTAAGGTTTTTGATCATATCATTAACGCTAAGCTCATGCGTTACCTAGAGGATCACTCCTTAATTAATGATCGGCAATATGGCTTCAGGCCAAAAAGGTCAACGGGTGATCTTCTAGCATACGTTACCCATCTTTGGAGTGAGGCTATCAACAAGCACGGTAAGTCATTGGTTATTAGTCTTGACATCGCCAAAGCTTTCGATAGAGTCTGGCACAGGTCGATTCTTTCCAAACTTCCTGCCTTTGGTCTGCAGCCTTGATTGTGCAGCTGGGTTGATAGTTTCCTGCAGGAGCACCGTATTCGTGTGGTTTGTGATGGACGAGCTTCGGAGTTCTTGCAGGTAAAATGGCTGGCTGGGTCCGTTTTGTCGCCCAATCTTACGTGGTAGTATCTTGCATGGGCAATATCACGGACGCCCTGCGGTCAGGCAGGCTGACATTAAGGAGAAAAGGTAGCTTCTTGTCACAGAGCTTGACCGGGTCGTGAATCACATTTCTCAATAGGGTCTGTGAACCTGGTCGAGTTCAATGCCAAGAAGATGCAGGCATGTGCGTTTACAGCAAAGGTATCTCCTTTCCTTCCCCTCCCTACTCTTCGGGACACACTACTGCCACTAAATACAGCACCCATTGACATGACAGTTTGTCTGTCAAACAATAAATATTGAAAATGCACAAAAATAGCAATGAAAGATGATAACAAGAGCCAAGGCAAGAGCAGCAGCACGCCCAACAACCCCGGACTCGTCGCTCAGCTTCGTCCCACAGCCACCAGCAAGTTCTCTGGGTGTGACAGCGACGTCGAGCTCAAGTTCCAGCGACGAGTTTTTCTACCCGCCGATGTCGCCAGCACCTACGTACGTAGGCAGGGGAGAGGCCGGCCACCGACTGGCTTTGAGCCCCGACGCCTACTGGCTTCGAATAGGGCCCCCGCCACCGGTGGTGATGTGCACCGCATGCGATGGACTACTTCTATGAACAAAAACGTCATGCGGGCATATTTTGTGGCTACAGAGGGAGGAGTCAACCTCACTGCGTACCGCGTTCGTATGCTGCCTTTGTTTCAGGTACTTGAACCAAAAGTAAACGTATCGGCACAGCAGCTATCGGATCAAGTGCGGGCCATCCAACGTTGTCATTTGTTGGATGAATCTGTACTTGAGAGGACAAGAGACTGCAGTGACCTACTTGAGGGCATTGCGTAATCATTGATATTGTTGGTGATTTCCACAAGTTATAGTTGTTTCAGCCAGAGTTTTACCAGCTGTGACGAAGAACTTATTTACAGCGTCGGCAGGCCCTATTTATTAAATCAGTAGCTGTACTTTTTATTTTTGATGTGTTTGTGATATTTTTAAAAGCACTCCATATTTTTTTACTCTTTTTTCCAGCTCTCTTTATTAGGTCAGTCTCATAGCTTATTTTAAGTTTTTTAATTCACTTATTGTAGAAATTCCTGTATCGTTTATATGTTAATGTATGCATTTCATTATCAGGGTATTGTTTTGCTATTTTATGGAGTTTATTCCTATGCCTCATGCAACGTAATAATCCAGGTGTCACCCACGGTTTAATAATTTTTCGTCTTCTTGATAATTTTACAATGACAGTGTTATGCTTTATTGCGTTTGGGTTAGCTGTGGTGAAAAATGCCATGGAAGTATTCGCATCAGTGTCATTATAAATCGGATTCCAGTTAATATTGTCCAATTCTGTATATAGTTTTTCTTTATTAATTTTATTAATTTCAGTGCACGCATAGGTTCTTTGTTGTTTATATTTAAGACACAGCAGTACAGCCTGGTGATCCGTTATTGTAGATTGTATCACCAAGGTGAGAGCTTGTGTTCTAGTTTTTAATATTACATGATCAAGACATGTCTTGCCATGTCTAGTAGGCAGAGTATGCACTGGTAAGAGACCATGAAAGGCGCAAAGATTTAAATATTCTGTTTGTGCCTTAAACAATGTATCAGGACAGATATTTATATTGATGTCGCCAATGATGGAAATATTCTTGAATGTAGACAGATCCTGCAAAATATTGTTCAGAGTTTACAGGAAGTTGTCTATGTTTTTGTATGAAAGAGATCTATACACTACCACTATAGCAGTTTCCTCGCCAATTTTTATTATGAGGCAATTTGAGTCCTGACAATGGGGTTCTTCTATAATAACATTTAGATTAGTTTTAGAGTAGACGGTCACACCGTAATTTTGCAAAACGAGAGAATCCTTAGATGCATAAGATCTATATCCATCCATAACCAGTAAGAATGGACACGAAGATAAACAGCACTCGGTCAGGATGATAATATCACATTCAAACTTTAGCATACTCTGGAGGGGAGGTCGGTGTTTAGTCCTTAGTGGGGTGACTTCTGCCAGGGAATTTACCTTCAACATAAATGCTAAGACGATAACAGCGTACGCCTAGGTGAGCGAAGTTAGGCTGTTCGGCGCGCGCCGGCAAGTGCTTCATATACGTCCCCGCCGCTCCCAGGCTGCCGCCGCAGCCTGGGTGCGGGCTCGCTTGGATTCATCCGGGCGGGTCGTCTCCTCTGGGCAATGCTATGGTTTATAACGAACCTCGCTCATTCCACCTACCTCGGAACTGTAGTAGCTAAATATAATGCACGAGGGCGAATCTCCGGCGCAATAACCGGACCATTTGGCTAGGGGAAAAAAGCCCTGAAACAAAAATAACCCTTGTGACTGGGCAGTCACCTGCGTCATGGACCTGCGCAGTTGAGCACCATACGCAGGCATGAAGGGATCCTGGGGTGTTGAGCCAAACGTCGCTGGCGGTAATGCGTCCGCGAGGCAACACGCCCTCTTTGGCCTGAATTTCAGGCTAAACGGTAGCCCCAAACACTAGCCATGGTTGGGGAAATTAGGTCAAGGTGTTTCCATTAGTGGGTCACCGGCGAGGAGTGTAGGGTCCACGGTAACCGTCTTTGGACGACTATCGTGGTGGGTATAGGTCATGCTGACGGGGTAAGTGAGGGTTGACTAGCCGTTGTGGGCAGGCCATTTCATGCCCCCAGCGCCAACCCGATCGAGCCCCCGATGTCGCACTGTAAACCAGCCTTGCACTCCTATAAATATCTCTTTGGTAGTCCTAGTGCCCCTCGAATTAAGTCGAGTAAGGTACTCCCAGTTGCGGGCTCCGTGGACGGTGGGAAGCCAAAGAGATGAATTTAAAATATAACGTACTAACATGGATAGGCCCAAAAATTCAAAAATCATTAACACTACAAATCCCAAAACTGGCAGCTCAGTGGTCCAGACTACGGGTACCAAGGGAATGACTGCACACGCGCCCTCAGCGTACACTTGGCCCGAACCGGCTGCTCAGCGGCCTCGGCTGCAGGCACCGGGAAAGGCACTCTCATTACACACCACACCGCCCAAACTGGCAGCTCAGTGGTTAAAATTACGGGTACCAGGGAGGGCGAAAGCATCACACGCGCCCTCAGCGTACACTCGGCCAAAACCGGAAGCTTAGTGGCCTCGGCTGCAGGTACCGGTGGAGGCAAGCATGCAAAACAGCGACTCACAACCTCAGCTCAAACTGGAAGCTCAGTGGTTTTATCTACGGGTACCAGTGCGGTCACCGAAACTACCTTCACGGGAAGCTCAGTGGTTCCATCTACGGGTACCCGCGAAGGTAATCATACACATAAGGGGGAAACCCCTTTATCCCACAAACTCCCCCCGGGGAAGCCCCCGTAGCGTCAGCCCGACAGCTTCCTGCCAACCGGAGGACGCTTTCTCAGAAGGCTGGCAACTGCCTAAGAGAAAGGGGTCTAAAAGGACCAGGTCACGCACCCAACCGTTTGGCGTGGATGGCAAGGTAGCTGCCGAACCAGCCAAGCCGAAAAAACGGAAGGTCCGTAAAACCAAGAAGGAGAGGCGTATGGCGGCCATCGCGGCCAAGTCTCTGCCTTCTTCCTCACAACCCTCTGTCTCGGCAACGAAGACAGAGGTCATCGGCACCCTTAACTTTGCCGCTGGTATAATATAATATTCCGCCTACCAGTGACAGAGCGAAGGTGGCTAAACAGCGACTGAATGGGAACGGTCAGTCCTCTGCCAAACGTGCTCTCAACGAGACGACTTCGCCTCGCGGGGAGTACAAAAGGCAGAGGCTGGACCAAACCAAAAAGGTCACCTGGCCAACCTACGCCCAAGCCGTGAGTACGCCTCTTGACGTCGCAATTACATGCGCACGCACGGGGCGTAACGGTAAGGACGTATCCGAGCAGATACTCACCGAGATACAGACTCGTATTTTCGGTGATGCCTTGGCTCGGAAACAAGTTCAGCCCCCGAAGTTTAAAGCCAAACCGCTCTATGCTGAGGGGGTTCTGAAACTGCGGTGTGCGGATGAATACACACGCACATGGCTACAGCGTGCCGTAAGTGACATGGTGCTCACGCCCAACGTCAAGTTGGTCGTGAAGGGCCAGACTGACATCCCTCAGCGGGCACGCTGAGGCATACTGGTCCCTGATCCACAAGGGCTTCTGGAGGACGCGCGCAATATTGGGCGAGTTCTGTCCTTCCAGAACCCCGAGGTGGAGGTCGCAAAATGGACCCTACTAAACGCGACCAAGCAAAACGCCGCGTGGTTCCTGGTGGTCGGAGTCCAGAGGACCAAGTACCGACCCTAATGAAGGCCAGACGCCGTCTCGCTTTTGGACTGGGGACGGTGTACGTTAAGTTCCAGGGTCGGTCCGTTAGGTTTACCGACGTCCCTCTGGGATGGGACCCATCCACGGCCACCATAAACAGGAGCTCAAGCAGCTACCTGTGAGAGAGGAGTCCGATCCTGTCTCAAACGCTCCCGAATCAAGCAGGGAGGTGCCTGCAACGACACCACCAACAGCCCCCGCCAGTGTCAAACAGGAGGGCGCACCTATGGAGGCAGAAGAGGCGGAGGACGTTCTGGTCTCAATCTCCGGCCTCCTGGGGGACGACGTCGACTTGTTTGCGGAGCTTAAACTAGGGGGGGGGACGAAGAGGGAACGACCAGTGATGGCGTCTCCTTCGTCGAAGATTAAAGTCCTCCAAGTGAACCTCCAGCACAGCCGGGATGGGACGGCCCAGTTGCGGAAATGGCTGGAGGTTCAACAAACGGCCATTGCTCTAATCCAAGCGCCTTGGATCAGAGGAGGCCACATCCAGGAGCTTAGGAGGTAAGCTTATTGTGACTAGCGAACATGATCACCCCAGATCGTGTATATATGTCACTAAAAACCTAAAAACACAGGTCCTCACAGAGTTCGGTTGCAGAGACCTCACTGCCATAAGGCTGCACACACAGCTGGACGTCGAGGACAAGGTGGTCATCCTCGCCTCAGCCTACATGCCCGAAAAGGAGGAGCTGCCCCCGCAAGACCTCTTTCAGCTGGTGGACCATTGCGAAAGGGAAAGGATAGAGGTCATAATTGGGGCCGACACCAATGCTCACCATCCGCTATGGGGCATGAGCACTCAAAATGACAGAGGTAAGTCCCTTGTTGAATATCTTTTCACTACTAACCTCACCTTACTAAACACCGGCTCTGAACCAACCTTCGTCACCAAAAAGAGCCGTACGATTATTGATTTAACACTAGCTACTGAAAACGCAGCGGAAGCCATCACGGGCTGGCAAGTCTCCAAGGAGGCATCCTGTTCAGACCACAGGTGGATTCGCTTCGATCTACAGGCGGGGACACTACAAACTCTGCCAAAACGCAACCCGAGGAAAACCAACAGGGTTAAATTTGAGCAGCATCTAATAAATAGACTTGCTCAACAGCGCTCCCCACAGACTCTAGACAACATCATACAGATAAAGGAACAGGTCAACCACCTAACCAAATCTCTAAAAGACAGCTACCACATAGCATATCCAGAAACCCTACCTCCCAAAACCCCAGGCAAACAGCCATGGTGGGGCCCCGAGCTAGAGTGCAAGCGGAGGAAGGTTTGAAGGGCTTTCAACAGGGCTATGAATACTTGTGCAGATGAAGACTGGAACGCCTATCGTTCAGCCAAATCCAGCTACAAAAAGTGTATTAGATACCGAAGCAAACAGGGATGACGAAAATTCTGTGGGAACATAGAATCATGCCAACAAGCAAACAGGGTAAGGAAAGTCCTAGCGCAGACAAAACCGATGGCACTGACCGCCCTTAAAAAACAGATAAAACACACTCACAACATCGCTAGAAGAATCTAGACGCTTCCTGATTGAAACCCACTTCCCTGGATGCGTCTTCACGACACTAATCAACTGGCACGATTAAATCATAACACCTACTGCCCGAGACTGGCAGTACGCAAACAAAGTGGTCACACTGGAAAAAGTCCAGTGGGCCATCAGTAGTTTTCACCCTTATAAGGCAGCTGGCCCCGACGGGATAATCCCTGCTATGCTACAGTGGGTCGACAAACCAGTCGCAAACAGACTGGAGCGTATCTTTAAAGCCTGTCTGGCACACAGATACGTTCCGAAAGGATGACGGGAAGTAGGAGTCATTTTCATCCCGAAGCCAGGAAAGGGTGATTACACGAATCCCAAAGCAATTCGACCAATCAGTCTGACCTCCTTCATGCTAAAGACCATGGAACGCCTTTGCGAGAGGGAGCTGAGAGATGGTGCACTAAAACAGCTACCCCTACATGCAAACCAGCACGCATACAGCTCCGGTAAGTCTACAGTATCAGCCCTCCATCTGGTAGTCAGCCGGATAGAGGAAGCGATTGAACAAAAAGGTTTTTGCCTAGGCACGTTCATTGACATCGAAGGAGCTTTCGCCAAACCAGCTTCACCAGTATTAAGGCCACCCTGTCAAAACATGGAGCGGAACCGGTACTATCAGACTGGATAACAAACATGCTCAGCAAAAGAGTAGTTCGCCTTGGGGAAGAAGATCAGACAGCTCTGATAGCCAAATGCTGCCCGCAGGGTGGAGTTATCTCTCCCCTCCTGTGGAATTTAGTGATAGATGACTTAATCACAAGGCTGAACAAAAACCGAGACTACACAATAGGCTACGCCGACGACCTAACAATTCTTATCTCAGGAAAGGTAGCGGGAACGGTCTGTAACTTAACCCAACAAGCCTTACGCATCGTAGAAAAATGGTGCCGGGAATTTGAACTATCGGTCAATCCGAACAAAACCGAGTTAGTTATGTTCACGAACAAAAGGATATTAGGCGAATACCGATTACCCAAACTCTTTGACACGGAACTACAACTGTCAAAAGAGGTCAAATACCTTGGCGTTATTCTTGACAGTAAGTTAAAATGGAGTAGCCACCTAGACAATAAATTACAAAAGGCCGGGATTACCTTCTGGCAGTGCAGAAGAATGATTGGTAAAAAATGAGGGCTAACACCGAAAATCATCCTGTGGCTTTACGAAACAGTAATCCGCCCCATGATAGCGTATGGCGCTATCGTCTGGTGGCCAAGGACCGAAAACAGCACAATAGCGGCTAAACTACAACGGACCCAAAGACTAGCCTGCATGGCAACCACTGGATGCATGATATCTACCCCCACCGCGGCAATGTAAGCCATGCTCGGACTCCCACCCTTGGATCTGTTCATCCGCCAAGAAGCAACAGCTGCGGCTATACGCCTAAGGGCACTCAACCTATGGAGCGAGAGAAACACACGACACACCTCACTGCGCACAGATCTCACAAAGGAGATACCTATGATAGGAGCAATAAATGATCGTGTACCCAAACAACACGTATTCGATAAAAAATACAAGATCCAACTTCATGAGGACCACCGCTGTGAGGCTTTACGCCCAACGGAATTACGCATCTTCACAGATGGATCAAAAACTGGTACAGGCACCGGGGCTGGCGTCTTCTCGGAGGACCTTAATATATCCATCTCAACACCGCTGGGGACCCATAACACAGTATTTCAAGCTGAATGCATGGGGATTACCCTGGCAGATTCAGCGGTACTGGCCAGGAGAGTGCATGCTCTCCGACAGCATGGCCGTGCTGCAAGCTTTAAACGGCCACACTATAAACTCGGGACTAATACTGGAGTGCCATCTTAAATTGAGCCAAATAGGCCACTTCAACAACATAACCCTGCAATGGATCAAGGGCCACAGGGGCTCGCGCGGCAATGATGCTGCCGATGAGCTTGCCAGGAGAGGATCTGACATGGTGATAATGGGACCTGAGCCCATAATATCGATCCCCTTTGCATACCTACGAACCATAGTAAACAAACGAACGAGAGATCAACACAACAGCTATTGGATAAATCTGGAAGTTTGCAGACAGGCGAGGGAAGCACTCGCTGTGCTTGAAAATAGACTGACCAGATGACTTCGACAACTGACCAAACGGCAACTGCGCACGGCCACAGCTGCAATCACGGGGCATGGCTCCTTCAATAAACACCTTTTTATTTTAGGAATCACCGACAGCCCTCTCTGCAGAGCCTGCATGAGAGAGGAAGAAACAGCGGCACACGTGCTCCTACACTGCCCTGCAACCGCCACATACAGGGTTAAGTACTTCGGAAACACCGGTACGCTTTGGGAGATCGCAGGCAGCGTGAATAGCTTGCTAGTGTTCTTCAATGAGCTGGGGTTGATCGAATAAAATGCGTCACGCAAAAACCGAGCCTTGTCGTGGAGTTGCGGATACCAGCCCGTGATACCATACCATTTAGCATACTCAACACAGCAATCAGGTCACTGAAATGCGCTGAGAGACTACATATATTCTGTGTAATGACAGTGAGGCAATTCGTTGGTTGGGTTTTTATGTTTTGGCAGTCGTCAACACCACAAACCAATGACTCAGAGACTGACATCTGATCTATATCTAAGGCTACTTCATCCATTTAGGGAAATGGTATATTGCACATGATCATGCAAAATAAACTCGATTCTATTTATAGCTGAACTTAAGACAACATCATAACAATAGCTTAATAAATGTTTAGAACATTTTTATAAATTACTATACTTCCTATATTCAAAAAATGATTTCATGTTCAATCCCGAGTATCAGATAGCGAAACCAACACTTATAGATTTGAGTAATTTGTAGAGTTTGTGAATAATGAACTGTAGATTTTTCTGAATGCTTAACAGTAATCTTTATAATCTTAATTAGAATAATATATGACAGCTTAATATATTTATTAACATGCATGTGGCCAGAAGTACAAATCAAAATAAAAGATATTGATGTAAAGATTTAGATCGGAAAAAGAGAACATCTAGGACGGGACTTGAAAAAAAAAAAGCAATGTTTAAAAATGACTGTAAAGTTATTCATTGTTTCCGTAGTTCGCAAGAATTACGGTAGATGGCTCCAACGTCGTTTAAGACGTATTAATGTATCGGAGAATTTCGAATTTGATGAAACGAATAATGAATCTTTTTTTTTAACATGTAGTCAGGCTGTATTCATCTTCATCTTAGCAAGATCAGCCTCTTCCTGAATGCGTATGTGTGGCATGCCTTCTTTTTGACGAAGGAAGATTTTACCATAGGACGTTCAGCAGTAGGAATAATCGTGTGTATTAGCGAAGTCCCTTGCCAGGAAAAATAGTCGGCTTCCCTTAGCGGTTAAACTTTCCGAAATATAGATTGGTTTTTGGGAGTCAGGCACGCCAAAAAGACTAGAGTTTAATTTGTCTTTTTTTTTTCATGAGGAGTTAATTTCTTGAGATTCTTTATTAAAGTATCCTTTGTCAAGACCGAGGTAAATGCAACGACGATTGGCTCGATTACATCATTTTTTGAAAATGTTCCATAAACATCTTTCATGTCAGCAGTTTGGAGTTGCGGATTTAAAGTGTTGCTGATTTTTTTTACAGCCTTACAAAGTAAATGTTTGGTTTCACTGTCTTTTGACGTTTTCCAGCTTGTTTTCTAGTAATTTTATGTAAGACACTTGTTCTTTACGTTCTCGCTGAAAAGATTCCAATTCCTTTTGTAACTCATCGTAATTATCAGATAGTGTTGACACCGGTAAAGCGTCGGTAGCTTAGTGGTTAAGGAGTTGACCCTACGATCGAGAGGTCCCGGGTTCGAATCCTGGCCATTATACTACCGACGTGAACCCATTCCTAACACAAGCAATTTAGCTTAGCTGGAGGGGTTAGGGGGAATATTAGTAATTTCGGTTATTAATATTATTAATTGAAGAATTTATAATTTCATTTTGTAATTTTATTTCAGTTTAAGTTTACTCCAGATTACCTAATCTCGCTTTTTGGTCTAAAGAAAATTTAGAGAACAATTCCCGAACTTGTTGCATAAAACCACTCAATTCGCTTTCTCGCTTCCTCTTCAGGCGCCCCGAGTTTAAATTTGTATTAGCTTTTTTATCCGTAGATTGTAAATCGGAAGTACTGCCATCCACACCTTCAGAATCCGTCTCAGAAGCAACCGGCTTTGGTGCTGGAGGTGTACGTTTAGGCGGCATTGTCGAATATTTTTATATACGCTGCCGGAGTACCAGGCCAATAGCAGACCGCTATAGTAGTAGCTAGTAATGAGAATTAGACGTTGAAGTGTCAATTCACGTAACACGGTTATGTGCTGGCCACTGAAGTTGTGTTAACCTTCCAGCTTTAAGTTTTAGTGTTGTCTTCAGGGCTAGTGACAGGTATTCATTTGGATATTTATAGAGCAGTGAATCACAGCAGCGTATGAACTTGAAGCTTGTAGAAATATATTTACTTCTCATATTGTTACTCGTAGTGTTTGGTTAAAATTACTTCAATAGACGATTAAGTTAAAAGTTTATAATTATTTAAGAATATAAAAAAAATATGGTATGGATGTTCGCTGCAAACTAAAGAACAAAAACTACATCGAGAGCATCACCAAAATAGCCTCGCGTAAACTCGGAGTCCTGAACAAGGTGAGACAGTTTTTCACAGTTGAGCAGCGGTCACTTCTATCTAAGACACAAATCCGTTCTGCTGTGGAATACTGCTCTCATCTCTGGGATGGCTTTGCTCAGTACTTATTAGATGCTCTTGACAGGTTGCAGCGACGTGTGGTCCGCATTATTGGGAGTCCTGAGGTCACCAACGCCCTTGAGCCCTCGCAACGTAGAGATATTGCCTCCTTGGCAGTATTTTACCACCTCTACCATGGCGAGTGTTCCGATGAGCTTTTCCAAATAGTTCCACCCTCTCCTTTCCTATACAGGACAACACGTGCAAGACTAAGGTATCACCTCCTCACGGTGCAAATAATTCCATCCAGAACCAAGCGGTTTGGCACCTCTTTTTCTTTACAACACCATCAAGATTTGGAATTCTTCACCAGTGTGTTTCCTTCTTCCTACTGTCCTGGGTCCCTTAAGCGGGGCGTGAAAAATCATCTGATGAGGCCGTCAAGCTGAGAGCCACCATTGTAACATTATTCGTGTCTGTAATGGTGATCTTCATTCCTGAGACTTTAGCTTACCATCAGGCGAGGTAAAGTCATAATAAAAAAGAAAAGTGATTCCAAAGTAATTATCATTAACGAGTATTCAAATGTTAGCTACTAAGACTAGTGTTCGTCCAGTCCAAACTGGATCAAAATCTTTATAGAATATTTAATGAGAGAATCTCTAGGTAGAAAAACAACTAACTAGTTCCAATTTTCTTTTCCTTGATTAAAACTAATGCTCGTCCAAATTTACTTAACGAAACAAAAAGAAAATCGATATAAAGAGGAAGAAGAATCGCACGCATAAAACCTTACTTCTTCGTAGCCTACGCCAACGGCAGCCATAGAACCATGTATGAACTTGGTCTCCAGCGACACCAAACCACGGTAGTATGCAGATAGAATCATTTCCTCTGCAGTCAAACAACCATCAGCATAGGCGCAACCTAGTTCACCCACGCTATGTCCTGTAAGAATTGAGATCCTATAGAAGTTTTATGTCTTTGGACATCAGTTTAAACTGTGCTAAATAAATTATTGTTTTTTTACCAATGATTCCATCTGGCTTGAATCCTAGTTCATGAAGAATGTCAGTCAGTCCAATTTGAATAGCAGCTATTCCAACAAACGAGTTTAGTATATTGTTAAAAATAGTTTCATCATTCGTTGTAATGATATTAACAATATCAAGTCCTTTGGGCTCCAAAGCTTGTCGGCATCTGCAGTTAGGGATAAGGCTAATGAACATTGAGCAATGAAACTTGAATAACACGTTTCATTATACGGCTTAGTTCTGATTTCCCTCATTCTTGATTCCCTCCGAAACTTATAATAATATTATCATTTAAGATAAATTTTCTTCTGGCCCTGATTTTTAAATTTAGGGGCAACTTTCAGAGGTATCTATTCCCGAAAGAAAAAGTGGTGTAGTGCTATGCCAAAATATAATCTATATCTGCGCCAAGTTTCATTCGGATCCGTTCAGCCCTTTTGGTGTGATTGAGTAACAAATATCCATCTATTTTTTTACCCAACTTATGCATTTATTAGCAGTAAGATTATCTGAATTTGCTGAATTTTTTTTTCTTCGTACCTTTCAATAGCAGCTGCAAAAATAGGTATACGCATGAGTTGCTTGCCCATGCCAGCCCACTGGGAGCCCATACCGCTATAAACGAACCACAACGGCCGTCTCGCGCTGTCAAAGTACTCAGCCCTTTCAAGTAGACTAACAGTTTTCTTTTCTTCATCTGTCCCTAAAATATTATAAATATTTTTGGGACTTAAAAGAATTGTGGGATTCCTAATTTATAAGCTTTCGCGCTCCATGATATACAATAATTTAACGAGGATTAACGCGATCATGTATAGGTATATACATACCTTTGGATTGTCTGACGTTTTGACCAGGTCACATTGGCCGTGGTCACACGCTGACTGGCGCAGTGGTGCACGTCCTCCGTCGTCGAGTCCGTGAGGTGCAAAGTTCTTCATCCACCCGCACATTCTCGATATTTTTCATATTTACGTTTCGCCATGTACTGTCACATACTACACTTACAGTGTCCCTATTCTCTAAGCAAACTGACCGGCGTCTATCCGACTGCGCAGAAAAGCGAAGTAGCAAGTTTTTTATCACTGGATTCCATGTTGCAGATAATTTAAACCCATCTTCTCGATTGAAATTTTAAAGTTTCTTAATTACAATGGCTTCACGTACAACTCTCGAATAGAAGTCACGTTCAGTGGAGAGGACTTGTGTATGATGGAATTCCATCCAGTGATTGGTGCCTGCTTCCAGAAGATGTTCTCCAATCGCTGATTTGCTCGTCTGACGGTTCTTTACAGCTGCAATGTGTTCCTTGACCCTCTCAGCAATAGTCCGCTTTGTTTGGCCTATATATGAACTACCGCAGCTACAATTTATTTTGTAGACACCTGGAGTTTGTAGTGGCAAGACATCCTTCGGTGTGCCCACGATGTTGTATACTTTTACGCCTGGTGTGTAAACTGTTCGTATGGAGTACTTTTTTAACTCGGAGCCTATTTTATCCGTTACTCCCTTGGCATAGGGCAAATAGGCTGGTTGTCTGCTCACCTCTGGATGCCTCCACCTCAATGTCTGCCGATTCCGTCGTCCGTTCACTTCGTATCCGTTATTTTTAAGTAGAGTTAATAAAGTAGTCCATACCGACAGTTTACACACCAGGCATACACGCCAGAGTTGTACGTGAAACCATTGAAATTAAGAAACATAAATTTTTCAATCAGGAAGATGGGTTTAAATTATCGGCAACATGGAACCCAGTGATAAAAAACTTGCTACCTCGCTTTTCTACGTAGTCGGATAGACATCGGTCAGTTTGCTTAGAGAATAGGGACACTGTAAGTGTAGTATGTGATGGTATATGGCGAGATGTGCGGGTGGATGAAGAACTTTGCACTTCACGAACTCGACGAAGGAGGACGTGCACTACTGCGCCAGTCAGCCTGTGACCACGGCCAGTATAACCTGGTCGAAACGTCAGGCAATCCAAAGAAATGTATATACCTATAAATGATCGCGTTAATCTCCGTTAAGTTATTGTATAATTTTGGGATTTTTGATACTGGAACTAATTCAATCCTTTTTCTGTCACTTTTACGCTAAAATAATAACAGTTTCAAATAAAAACACCAAGCTTTATATTCAAATCATAGGGAATATTATACTACAGTCTAAGACAATCATAAATTAGAGAAGTTGAGTCGCGGTGCATTTGCCTTTATCTAAATTGTATAATCTTTGAAATAACTTACGAAAAATAATAAATCCTCTGCCTAAATGTCCCAATATGCTCATTCGATGAATGTTGTGTATTAGTGCCAACTGCTCAGGATCTATAGGGTTTAATTTCAGAACTTCGAGCATATGCTTCACAGCTTCTTCATGTCTAGCCGACATAGTAACTAAGTACGGTATATTGGTAGCGTAACGATTTATATTCTGAAATATTTTAAATTGATAAATTCCATCAATATCTATGTCATGCATTAGTTAACTTCATTTTTTTCTTCTTACCTTAGGTTTATAACACCCATGCAGCAGCACGTGAGAGTTTATACCGGTAACTGACATGCCATTTACAGCGACGTATGTACGGTCAAATTGCTGATGCTCTCTTACGACACGCATACGCCCATCGCGCAAAGCTGCAATGTCTCTTCGTGGTTGATCACAATGCAAGTTGGCAGCTAATTGACCGTTGTGATAACCCAGAAGCACCTACACAGAAGTATAAGATATCTTTATATTTCGGTTGTAATACCATATGGTCATAATAAACGATCCAGATTAGTACTATAGCTCAGTATAGGCTTTCAATATACCTTTATTATGGCAGATATTCCGGAAGCTGCCTCTCCATACCCAATGTTGGACATGACGCTGCCGACCAAAAGAGGATCATCTCTATTCATACAAAATACTTCTTCAATAGCTTGTAGCTCCACCTTGTCTACCTCAGATAAGCCTGTAACACACGGATGAATAAGTGTTGGGTACTTATAGTTTCAAAATTGACTCTGTATACCCTTTAATTATGGAATTAAACACTGACCGGATCCAAAAGCTTCAACGTACTCAATAGCATGTGGAGGAACTCGTACCTCTTGGTAGAACTTTTGAATGAAATTAGTTGTACTACTCAGGTCTCTGTAAAATCCGTATTTTGGACCTGTTTCTCCTTTTAATAAACCTGTGAACTCAGTTTTGACGCGTAGTACTTCAGCGTATATTCTAAAGATATGTATAAGTAAATAATTAAATGTAAACCTTATATATTAAATTTGTTATTACCATTAAATACCTCTGTCATAATTTACCTCATAGCACTCTTTGCCTTTTGCAAAAACAATACATTAATTGCTTCAGACTTAGCACATCCATCAGCAAGTTCATCAAATGATTTTGTCTTACCATCATCGCACAGTTGTATAATTCTGAAAATAATTTAAGAATTAAAATTAAAGATTAGAGAGTACAGAAACTATAGTACAGGAAACTCTAGCCAGGTCCTACCTTCCATAATGTACTGACGCCTGTGGATGCAGACATAAATAAGAACCACCTACTATGGCAGCTTCACATTCCCCACGACTTAGAGCTAAGTACGCCTGTTCCAATGCAGCCGTGGAACTGCAGCATGCCTCATCAATAGACATTGATGGACCATTGGCGTTTAACCAGTACGAGATACGGTTGGCAAACATCGCTTTACAGCACCTGATTTTGCAAATCATAGAAATACAACCAATAAATGTATATGAAACTGTCAAAACTCAAAAGAGTGCAAGACGGTACATATGCCTATTAGTGAATGAGGCTCCGGCGCAGGCAAGGCGCAGGCTCTCTTCCCGGGGTGAGGGGATCAGATGACACTCGCTCCCGAGATATAATTTAACAGGTTACCTACTACGACATTGGAAGTTAGAAGGTGGATAGTAATAAGAGTTTAACAAAGTAGACCGTCATTCATATAGTCACTATATTAACCAGTATCACATATAGAGGACAGAAAAGCACCGTAAGGTAACACACACCAATAATGTTTAAAGAACTGAACGCTGAAGCAATATTGATATCTATCCATCTATATGCTATCACACGCTTTTCGACGCAAAGAACAAGCGCTTTTTTTAAACTGACAAATTTCCCATTTAAACTTTAAACATCAATTTCACCCGTAGAGGTGAGTTTTTCAAAACATCAAATGTTGCTGTAAGTAACATCAGCCCTGTCTGACCAAAAAGAGGTTCTCGATTGAAAACCTATTTATATCAAAATAGACAAATTGTTAGTATTTAAAATGCAGTGGTGGTGACGCGTGTTAGTGACGGCGCGAAATTTATTAGCAAATAAAAATGACGAATACTACTAAGTGTACGAGTTGTAATATAGTAATTGACGAAATGTGCATATTTGCATGTGCAATATGCAATGCATACGTGCAAAATAAAGTGTCGATTTGTGATGAAATGACGTTGGTGAGAATTTGTACCGCGTCATATACCAGTTAAAAAATAAAGACCTCAAAATCGTTATTGTTTGATTCTGTATCAACAGATTTGCGAAAAATTACCAGGAAAAATAAGGGTAAAGAAGAACGGGACCTGGTAGATATCATACACCTTTTCAAACGTGCAGAACCTGATAAAATACCTACGTTTGTGGCTAGACAACTTGATAGGCTGCCGCCTCTGGACTTTGATCACCTAGATTGCTCGAAACTTATGAAGGATCTCTCGAGGCTGAAAGCTACAGTTGACGAGATACAATCCTCATTTGTTACGTTAGATCATATGCAAGAATAAGAACTGTGTTTCTACAGTTAAGACATGATTCGTTACCACCTACTTCTGCGTTCAAAGTAAATGCTAAAAGAGGCGCTTGGATGCTCGACAGCGGCCCCATGGGTATTTCACATCTAAATGACTCATCTTTAGATGAGTCAAAGAATAAACAGGAATATGATTTAAATAAGAAATCACCTCAATATCGAGAAATTATGCAGGTACATCCGCAAAGTCAAAGTCAGATTTCGAGCCCGCAACAACTCAGCTGACGTTGTATTACGAAGCGAGATCGTACCGAGTCGAGAGCCGAATAAGCATGACAGTGTGAGTGTGGAGAATGCAGCGGTATTACCATCTCATTCGAGCCCTGTGACGAAGTCGATGATGCCTAAAGAGGTGCAGACGCTTAATGTAAACAAAGAAGATGAGCAATGGCAGACAGTATCGTATCTTAAAAACAACACAAAAAGTATCGCTACATGGGAAAGTCAGGCAAGGCGAGGGATTCCGAATTTAATTTTAAAGCTGCTAATGTAAAGGTTCCAATGTTTATTATTAACATACACAAGGATACGACGGAGGATGATATAACTCGATATATTCAAAGTAAGACAAATGAAGTGGTGTCTTTAGAAATAATTCATATGAAGATAGAAAGGGATCACAAGGCCTATAAATTCTTTGTATCGGAGCCGAAATTACCATCTTATTTGGATGAGAACTTATGGCCTCAGAGTATTGTGTTTAGACGTTTCAATAGTTTTAAATACCGAAATACGCACGGAGTTATATCTGTAGATGGCCAGGCAACAGAAATCAATGGATAAGTATCGGCTTGCTACTTTCAATTGTAAGGGTGTGAAGCGGTGCGTGGATAGTGTCAGAGTCCTGTGTCGAACCTGTGACCTGGTGACTCTGCAGGAGACATGGTTACTGCCGGACGATATATCATATCTGAGTGCGATTGACAATGGCTTTGGATGTGTGGGCGCATCGGCTGTCGACACGTCAGCTGGTATACTCCGAGGAAGACCGTATGGTGGAGTGGCCCTATATGGAGAAGTAATGTATTTCAACAAGTGTCGGTGTTGCGATGTGAAAATGTTCGTATATGTAAATGTATATATGCCTACGAACTGTAGTGACAACCTACTGGAATTTATAGATTGCTTGGGTGCGGTGAGTGCTCTTATTGATGAATATGGTATTGAATCTGTTTTGATCCTCGGTGACTTTAATGCCGACTTGTCGGGACGGTTTTACAGTAAACTTTCGAACTACTGTATGGAGCAATCTTGGTCATACATAGATGTGGATTTACTGGGAGCAGATTCAAATACGTTTACCTTTGTTAGTGACAGTAATGGGACATGTAGCTGGTTGGATCGTTGTGTAGTGACTCAATCGGCAAAGCAAGCCGTTGTTAATGTCTATGTTCAATATGGCCCCAGGTGGTCGGATCATTTTCCACTCATTAAAAAGTGCGAGTTAGATTTTTTAACACCAAAACTGTCTCAGGCATATAATATTAACCATAGTACTAGGAACGTTATGTGGGGGACACGTAATGAGGAACAGATTGCAATATTTACCGCGGAGTGTCACAAACGACTGAAATGTATTGATTTTCCGTCAGAGTGTATAAAATGTGCAGCAGCACTGCGAGGATCCTTGCGAAGACATGGCGCTCCACATGTTGGTGGAGTGCCCTGCGTGGGCGAGTCAACGCCGGGATCTCGTTGCGGTCCTGGGCGTGGACGTTCTCATGGTGAGGGAGAGGGTGCGGGAGAGAACCCCGCCCCGCGAGTTCCGCAATCTGTGGCGAGGACGCCGCAGACTCGACTACCGCTCCATGATCGGGGCCTGAGGACGGCAGTTGGCCGACTCGCCGTCCTTACAGAAGCAGACCGTGGCGGAGGCGTGTCGTATGTGTCCTACACTCGCCTGCCAACTCACCGACGCGGGATAAAACCCAACCCCACCAGCCGGGGCCGCGGTGATGGCCAAAGTCCACCAGCAACCCTGGGGTTATCCTTTCGAGTGCTTACCCGGGGTGCTCGGCAATGGACACTTGGGAAGGACACCGTGTGGTTTTAGTCAGTCCGATTCCCATCCTATCGTCGGCACCAATGGGGTGAAGCCCGTGGAGGTTTCCACACGCAAAAAAAAAGGCTAGATTTGTTTCAATGTGGACAATTAAATTCACACTTAAATGATAATCTCTTCAGTTTTGATGTAAATATTGCAATATTTTCATAAGCATGTTGTAGGCATAATACAAACGATATATTGCGATGCCCTTATGCTAGGTTTCGGGTCTATAAAACTATCTAAAATATCTGACACTTCTTCAAAATCTTTGTTACTCTGTTCGTCTGAAGAGCACCGATCGTGGATTCTTTCATGAATTCCGGGGCTAGTGTGGGCAGAAATACGTAGACTTTAGGTTTGGAGTCATTTATATTGTTGACGAAGAGATAAACGGATAGCCTTTTTATAAAAAATTTGAAATTCTTTTACATTCACATTCACATTCACGAGTCCATTCAGCATCTTAACTCTTCTCAACTATGGCAATTTCTGAAATCTTTAGGTATTGGGAAGATCGTACATGATAACCCTACTGATATGGACCTCAATACATTTAATACCCATTTCTCAACTTCTCCTACTACCATTCCAAGTGATGTGAAATCTTCGACAATAAACTATCTCTCTTCTCTTCCACTGCCATTAAATAATACTTTTTCATTTCACCCGGTTGCGAAGGCAGATGTTAGGAGACATTTACAATCTATTTCTTCTAAAGCAGTAGGTGATGATGGTTTTCAACTTCAAATGCTTCTTCCCATCCTGAATCATATCATTTCTATCTTTACCCACATTATCAACTACTCCTTATACTCTAACTGCTTTCCTTCATTGTGGAAGAGGGCCTTTGTCTTGCCTCTGCCCAAAATACCCAACCCTACCATGCTTACCCACTTCCGACCTATCTCAATTCTTCCTATCATGTATAAGGTTCTCGAAAGTGTTGTCTACGATCAACTGTCTAGATACCTCTCCTCTAATAGCCTGCTAAGTCAGTTCCAATCTAGCTTTCGCCGTAGTCATAGTACTGTAACAGCTCTATTCAAAATAACTGATGACATAAGGCTGGCCATGGAGAATAAGCGACTCACAGTTTTGGTCTTATTGGACTTTAGCAGTGCCTTCAATTCTGTTGATTTTGACATCCTTCTGGGAATCTTAACGTCTCTTAATGTTTCTGCTTCTGCAACTGCATGGTTCAAGTCTTATCTTCAGGGACGCTCGCAATCTGTTCGTATCAATGAGGACTATTCCGATTGGAGCAACTTGGGGGCGGGCGTCCCTCAGGGTGGTGTTCTTTCTCCTCTTCTGTTTTCCGTTTTTATAAATGCCATTACTAAGGTACTTACTTCACACTGTCATCTCTATGCAGACGATTTGCAGTTATACCGACACTTTGGAGCCGATGAATTGCCGGGGGCCGTGGCTGCCATCAACAGTGACCTAGCAAACATTAACTCTTGGGCCAAATCTTATCCTTCACAGCTCTTATTCTCCAAATTATCTGCGGGAACGTTTTGAGTATCTCGTACCTCGGGGCAAACCCTGTCGTCTTTCCTCCTCCCTTCTACTTCATACTCCTGCACACAGCTCCAGCTGTTATGATGGTTCATTCACTGTACGGGCTGTTCGACTATGGAACTCACTACCGCACCATATTTGAGACAGTAGCAGTCTGGACATCTTCAAAAGAAGAACTAAAGAACATTTCCTCTCACAATGTTAAAGTATATATGTATGTATATAACGTATTTATATATATGTATAACTATGTATAAAATATAAATGTATGGATGTAGGTATATTATTTTATTTTATATATAGTATACTATATTTACTTTTTGAATGTATAATTTATGTATGTCTATTGATTTATTTTTGCCATCTTTCGTTTATGTATACTTTTTTTATTTGTACACTTTGCTTCCCTCTGTTATTTTCTTTTTTCTACCTCTACTGCTCAAAGGTTTGCTGGTAGAGAACTCTTTCAGAGTTAAGCTCGCCTTTGTACATAATTTATTTTAATTGTAAAACTTTTATATCTTTTTCTTTTTTTGTGTACAATAAAGAATTAAGAATTAAGAAAAAATTTCTCTGGTGAAAAAACTCGAACTTGAGTCTGGGCAGGTTATTGCTTCCTCTTCATTTTTTTTAAACTATATGTTTCTGTCTTCTTTCGGGGCCTAATTTTACTAATTAAGTTTTTATATAATCCATAGCTTTCTGTAGTTTAAGATGCTCTTCAAGTTTACTCATAATAATAATCAACAGAAATAACCTATCAATTGTCATTTTGCGTATTTTAAATAACAATAAAACATTTAAAATGTATAACAAAAAATGAACTACTTATAAATTATTAGTGTTACTTATGTAGCCGAGTAAATAAAATGATCACTAGTATTGTGATCATTTTATTTACTCGGCTACATAAGTTTGTAAAGAAGGAACATTTGTTGGCAAAAATACAGACAGAAGTGAAGGAAAAAACAAAAAGACGGTGTATATAATTTTAAAAGAAGTTTAGAACATAGAATGTAGTTTATATACAAAAAAGGTTTTATGAGCGTCGCTAACACTCCCCACCCTAGTGCTGACTCAGCAGTCAATAAATGAGGTCTATAGGAGCCACACGCGCCGCTGAACGCCTCAAAACGCCAGTTTGGGTTCTCACCTCGACCAACCTTATACGCCCATCTTTCCCCGGAAAGACCTGTTCGATCAGCCCCTTAGGCCACGAGTTCCTATGGGAGCTAGGATCTACAATAAGCACGAGATCGCCAACCTGAAGAGGCTTCTGATCTGCAGTCCACTTCCGACGAGGTAATAGTTCAGGGAATATTTCCTTGAGCCACCTCTGCCAAAACATATCTGCTAAAATTTGTGCCTTGCGCCAAAGCTTTCGCAGGTGTAGATCAGAGTCATCAAAAACGCCGATAACGGGTAACGTGGAGGCGGTGCCTAAAAGAAAATGATTTGGAGTTAAAGTTTCCACGCTACCAGCTTCTACCGAGACATGAGACAGCGGCCGATTGTTAACTATATTTTCTACCTCAGCCAACAAAGTAGACAATACCTCCTCTCGAGGGGCGCGCTCGTTTAAAACTACACGCAGTGAAATTTTTACACTGCGGATGAGACGCTCCCAAGCCCCACCCCAGTGTGGACTTGCCGGTAGAATGAAGTGAAACTCCATTCCATTATTCATCCCCTCAACCTTAAGGGCCTTCAACTCTTGAGTTGATCTATTCAATTCCCTATGAGCGCATCGTAGGTTGGTACCATTATCAGAATATAGATGTCGAGACGTCTAGCAGCCAATCTTCTAATCGCCATTATGAGGGAGTGAGTGACGACACTAGCTCAATATGTACAGCTCGCACTGTAAGGCATGTGAATAAAGCACCATATCGCTTCTCTCTACGTCTACCCACGGCAACCGGCAACCACAGTGCCAAAAAGATCTAATCCGCAGAACGTGAACGGCCGCTGATGATGAGCCATCCGTGCCTCAGGCAAGTCACCCATCCTCGGTATCAACGGCTGCGCCTTATACGACAAAATAAACACCTAGAAGCGACAAGTTTCACCGCAGGTCTCAGTGTTACTACCCAATACTTTTGTTTCACCTGGTTCACGACGCTTTCTTGATTCCCATGTGCTGCTTTAACATGGTAATGACGTATGATGAGCTGAGGTATGGGATGCTTACTTTATAATATGACCGGCCTCTTAGCTTCCAGAGATACATCAAGTGCAGCATCAGCGCGGCCGCCTACTCGAAGAACACCGTATTCATCAAGGTAAGGAGATAAACTAAGTAACTTACTACTACGTGCTAACGCTTTACCATTTCTTATCGCCGATAGCTCATCGGGAAACGTCTCGTACTGGCTCTGTCTTAGAAGCAAGCGTTCGGCCTCTTCCATCGTTGTACAGTCTATGTCACAAGTTATTTTCCGACTTCTCTTAAGGAATGTCAGAACGTAAGTAGTGACGCGCAACATCTTCAACCACGATGAGAATCGCTGAGGGTCAGGCACGGGTAAGTTAACCACTAAATTTTGTGTAACGAAAACATGATCAACAGGCGTTGCAGATTGTACCGCCTGATGGCAAATATCAGACGGCCACGACTCTTCGTTGTCATATAAAAATGTAGGACCAGTGATCCACTCACTTTGAAAAAGTGAACGATCGAAATCCTCTCTCGTAGCCAGATCTGCTATATTCATCGTCGTAAGCACGTATCTCCATTCGTTTGATCGCGTAAATTCATCTATTTCACCTAAACGATTAGCTTCAAAGACTTTATACGTACGTGTGGTGTTTTTAATCCACTGTAAGACTACTGTAGAGTCAAACCAAAAAAAAATGCGCTGTGGTTCCATTTGGTGCTCTTTTAAAATAGTATCAGCCAACCTTGCTGACAGTACAGCTGCTTGAAGCTCGCAAGGCGGCACGGTTACCGGCTTCAAACCCACGATGCGGCACTTGCTAGCTACAAAGGCTACATTAAACTTACCATTATGTGTCTAGTGCCAATAAGTCACCGCATACCGCATAAATAAGTGTAACTGTAAATTATTATAATATAAATAAATATTCTACGACATTCTACACAGCGCTTTCTAGACCCAAAGTAAGCATAGTTTAACTAGCTTGTGTTATGGGTTCCAGAATGCGGATAAACATACTTATATACTTTTTTTTCGTAAATACATACATATTATACATAGAAACACCCAGACCAATGCAAATAGACATATTCATGCATACAAATATTTGCACTGAGCGGGAATCGAACCCGCGCCCCCTGTCGTAGCAGTCGAACGCACTACCGCTACGCCACAGAGGCCGTCAAATAATACGGCCTATACTCACCTTGTATGAGTTTCGGGTAAGTCCCTGTCTACGTACGACCTCCGCTTTTGATTCGGTGACAGCTGCTTCACTCGAACATGCAAACATATGGCATCTAGGTAAGCGTACCTGAGTCATGTCCTGTAATAAATCCAGCCATACGCACCACTTATCGTAAATAATATCAGGTATGACGTCGTCCCATCCGATATTTAAACGCCACTTATCTTGTAACATGATGCGCCCCTATACCGTGAATGGTGCTAAAAGTCCTAGAATATCAAAAATAGACATAATATTTCGCAACATCATTCGCTTTGTAGGGTGGCGTTTGTTTTCTATAATGTTCGGAGGGATTTTCTTAAGTGATAGTTCAAAACCGAGTACATCCTCTCGGGGATACCATATAAGACCCAGTGTCCTCTCTCTTTCGTACTGCTGTCCTATCTTGAGCTTCACCGATGCCGGGCCAAGACTTTCTTTTGGTACGCTGTTCAACACCTTGAGATGGCCAATTATTGGTAATACTTAACCAGTATTTATAAAACAAAAATAATAACGTTTCATTGCCAAAACAAACCCTATTTTTTTCTCTTATCGCCGAACGGCATCTGCATAAAATAAACTCAAAAGTTGGGCAATTAACTAATCTTGCACTGCCTCATAAATAAGTTGGCACCAGACATTCTAGAGCTATAAATTAACTTGAAATTGTAGGTAATATTTTTAAATGTCAGTGCTAAACTTGAGAGGAATGAATAATGATCTCAAATCCTAGGAAATTTGATGGGTTCCACATTTAAAGCCGTCATAAATTATGAAGGGAGATTATTAAAAAAAAAATCCACTGCATGCATTAGAACTCGTAGGTCAACGAGTACAAAAAATTGTTTTCATAAGAATCCTGTCACCAATCCCTTAGACAAGTCCGTAGACTGTAAATAGCATTAATAAGAATAAGAATTGATTATTCAAGTTTTCTGTATGCTAACAGTGCGAATACTCACCTGGCTAAATTGGATAAGGTACAAAATCAGGCACTAAGGATTATAGGTGGCTTTATACGTACTACTCCCATACATAGCATGGAATGTGAGCTGTGTATCCCTAATCTGAGTCTAAGACGGAAGTATTTGGCTACTAAGTACTGTTTGAAAGCTCAGTCTTATAAAAATGATAATACCATAGAATTATTGAACAGTTTAGCCAGCTACTGTACAGGAAGATACTGTCAAAATAAAAAGCTTCCATTACTTGTTATTGTGTACAACAATACTAAAAATGAAATGATATCGTCTAGATTTCCTTTAGAGATGTTTAGCCTTGAAACGTGGGTTTCCAATATAGACACTGAAAATGTAATAAGAGATCATTTGGAGGATTTAAATTTAAGTAAGAGTTCCTATGAATTAAATTACCTAAAATATAATGTACTAAAAGAAATTGGTATTAAATACAGTGGTTGGCTTAAAGTCTATACCGATGGGTCTAAAAAAGATGGTGTTTGTGGGGCTGCATTTTATGATTCTAATCATGACTATGGAAATATGTTCAAGATGTTGAATGGTGACCTATGTGTAATGACGACGGAGCTCGTTGCAATATCAGAAGCTTTACGATACATACAGACTTCATCTGATAATCGTAGAAACGTAGTTTTTGTTGACAGTAGGAGTGCACTCCAACATATAGCTCGATGCGCCTCTGGCTACAGAGGTGTATCGATAGCTTATGTTATTTTGAAACAGATTCTACACTTTACGACAAATAATATTGAACTGATATTGCAATGGGTTCCGTCACATGTTGGATTACCGGGAAATGAGAAAGTAGATCGGTTGGCGAAGAAAGCTATATCTGAAGGTACTAGTATTAATGTATTTTCAAGTGATTTTGAGCTTTTGGCTAAATATAAAGCTAGACATAAATTAGAATGGAAAGAGTACTTTAACGAACGATCGCTTAACAAAGGTATCTGGTACAAAACGGTGCAAAGTGAGCCTCCCCATGTCCCTTGGTTCACTAATACCACCCTTAATAGAAAATACGTGGTGATAGCTCATAGACTTCGCTCCGGACATGCTCCACTCAATAGGTTTTTGCATCTGATGGGGAAAAGTGCCAGCCCAAATTGTGCAGAGTGTGGCACTTCTGAGGATGTACATCATCTGTTCGTGGAGTGTGTCCGAACACGGGTATTAAGAGTGGCTTTATTGGAAGTTGCTGATATACGATCGATGGATATTGGGAGGTTCAATAGCATTCTGGCTCAACCTCTCTCTGAAGCTGCTATTCTAATTTATAAAATGACATATGAGATTTTGAAAGCGTAGTGTACATGTAGGATAGATAATTTTAAGTCATATGTAAGCTCAGGGTACGATGGAGCTGGCATGGCCTTTTAGGCTAAAAACTCCTAAACAAATAAAGATAAAAAAAAAATACAATCTATGCACCCGATAACTGCCCATGCATAAATCCATTACGCACATGTTCATTTAAAGGTTATCTGTAAGAAATCGCATCTAGCGATAAGACCGCCAAGTGTACCGCCAATTTTTGTATACACATATTTTTAAGTTACAATTTGTTAATTTGTTATTTATGGTGTACAATAAACAATATTGTATTGTATTGTATGCACATTTTTGCCTTTTGCATTAAATCTGAAAAAGACATGATGACAGTAACAAAGAATCGATCAAATTTTGATATTATATATAATAAATATAAAATACCGTGCCCGACCTGTAGTTTTAAATCTAAAAACGTATTATATTTTTATTTTTAAAGTAAGATATAAAGGATTTTTAAATAAAATACAATGCAAAATACGGGCTGCCGCCATATTATGTGAAACACCAATCCAGGATGAATTACGTCACTTCAATATAAACGTCAACTTATAATCAGTGATAGACGCCCAAATAACATTTGTGGTAAGTTACTCTTACAGACAGACATAATATTTTTGTCCTTTTCTCTCGTATACTGAGAATAAATGCTAAAGCTATAGAATGGCTATCAGCGTCCTAGGTAGTGAAATAGCGATAGTTTCTTTTTATTGCCAGGCTCTAAAAATTTCCCATTATATAGATAAAATGAGGTTTTACCTCATTTTATTCATCAACTTCTGTGCGTATGAGTATGGAACAACGATCTAGGTGAATACTAAACGAGTGATGAATCGAAAATATTTGAACAAATGAATCGTTTTAATTTTAATTTTACTTAACCTATTGCTATATAATCGAATAATCACACAATGTAGATAATAATCAGTTAAGAATGTGTTCACTTATAAAGAACCCACAAGCTTAACAGACTAGTACGGAGCGGAGTACGACCGCGCGAGCGTGTGAGCAAGAAGTGTACTCTGTGCCTAACACTTTAAAAATATATAAATGCGGAAATAATAAAGATTCAGACAAGTACTATGTATCAAAATAATCGGCAAAGAAATCCAAACAAACTGTGAGTAAAAAGGATCCGTGAAGCTATTTTATCGTGGTGAAATCAACAAAACAAAAGGTCAAAAATATTCAAACAGTGCCCAACGCAAGTCATTCGCATCAAAATCGGTGAGTCATCCTTAGCTGCATGCAGCAAACAAATTACCTTATATGGTCACAGACACCGAAAGGACTGTATTCAACATAAAAACCAACCAGCAAATTTAACCATCTCAACAGTCGTCTGTATGGCGTAAGCCGTCTATAATAGAATCGGCGAATAAGAGGCTTGAGGTCGATTCCACCCGGACTATGAGTGTCTTTTTGTAATTTGTCCGATAAATAGGATTATCATTGCAACTGAGTGCAAGGAACGTGACATCAATTTGAAAAATATAACACTATACCATCTATGACAAATGAATAATAACCACAACAGAGAGCGTTGTTCGCAAAATAAATTAGTACTCTCAAAAATTTGAAATTGAATAATTGCACATCAATGAATTCTATGCCGTACTCAAAGATACAACAGTGGGCGCTAATCTAATCTAATTTAAAGTAATAAATTAAGCCTCACTTTTGAAAAATGGCTTTATGCGCTGGATGTAAGCATAATCTACAAAACAGAGGAATTTTAGTATGTATGCTATGCAAAAGTGCATACGATTTAGAGTGCGCAAACATTACCAAAGATCGCTTTAATATAATGACTGCTGAACTCAAAAAAGCTTGGAAGTGTCAAGCCTGCCGCTGTAAAATGCCTAAGGGAAATAACACAAATACACCTATACGACAGGAAGAACCAGAGTCATCACAAATACTGAACCCATCCATGGAAAAAAATAATGTTACCTTCAGGAAAAGGGTCACAAACACAAATACAAAAAGCGATAGTATGGAATCTGACGACCAAAGTATATTGGGAGATACACTACACACTGAAGAGAGAGACGTGTCTTCGGCGGAGATACATACACAAACAGTACTTACACTCCAGAATATAAATGAGGTCATAATACAACGCCTGAAAGAAAACAACAACTTAATAATAACAGAACTACAATATACTATTCAAACTGAAATTAAAAAGGCAATTAGTCAATTAAAGGAAGAAGTAGAAAGAAAATTTAAGTATTTGTCTACACAAAATGAGCAAAGAATGGAAGATATGCAACTAATAAAAGAAGAAATTAATAAATTGAGAATAGAGAACGAATCTTTGAAAAAAGAAATAAGTGACTTACCAATACCGGAGGTGCCGCCATCCGCAACACCATGTAAGGAAACCAACACCAAGAAAATAGTACTTTATGGCTTTACAGAATATGACAGAGAGCCGGAATACGATCTGCACGAACGACTTCTGCAGCTCTTTAACGACACCATGCAACTAGACCTAAGTGGCTACGTAGAAGAAATGTATAGAGTAGGAAGGCAAACCAAGTATAACCGACCACTAGTCATAGAGTTCTTAAGCAAAAGATTGACTACATATATAATTAATAATAGTAATTGTTTTCAAGGAACAAACATTTTTGTATCGGAATACTTGAGCGAAAATGAACGTAAAGAAAGATACCTACTAAGGCAAGAAATGATAAAAGCCCGAAAAGAGGGTAAATATGCGATAATTCGCAACAATAAACTTTTTATAGAAGGAAAACAAATTAATAACATACAAAACAAAAAGGAAGCTAAAACAAACAGACAAAATTGCACTATACATGAAGAAACTATCAATCAGACCAATCAAACAGAACCCACAACGAAGGCCCCAAACCATCCCTTTCGAAAAAACAGGCCAACAGTTTAAAATACTTTTTCAAAATATGCAAAGTATTTTTAATAAACAATACGTCCTAGAAGCCTTCATAACTGACCATCCGATATATATGGCTATATGCATATCAGAGTCCTGGTTATCACCTGAGAAGATGGAAAATATCCAAATCACCGACTACAGAATTGCATCCTCATACTCCCGAACCAACTACAAATGCGGAGGAGTGTGTATTCTACTTCGGGAACATATAGAGTATGAAAATGTTCAAGTCATAGTTAATATGTCTGTAGAGTATGTTTTAGAGGTATGTGCATGTGAATTACCATTAGAAAATATATTATTATTGTCTTTATATTGGAATGGACGTGAGGAGGAAATATTTACAAATAAATTAAAACAAATTTTAAAATTCATAAACAAAAAATACTCAACTTCAAATATAATTTTAGGTGGAGATTTCAATATTAATGCCCTAGAAAATACGACAAAAATTAACCAATTTTTTGATCTCATGCTGGAATATAATTTCACCCAACACATAAAACACCCCACACGCATCACACAAACCTCCTCAAAATGCATAGACCTAATTTTCACAAATTTTACAAACATTAAATTATACACAAGTGTAGAACAATTAGGCTTCTCAGATCACAATGGGACGGCCATTCATCTAGAAATACCTCAGCAAATAAAACAAATCAGATGGCATACAGAAATAAGAATATTCAGCGAGACGAATATGCGTAAATTCAGGAATAAAGTTAAGGAGCAAAACTGGCAGAACATTTTATCGTCTAATAAAAATATAAATGATAACTATAACGCATTCAAAGATACACTAACAAGTCTATTAAATTTATGCATGCCTGTACAAAAAATTAAACTGAAAAACAGATTTAAAAAATATTGGCTGACAGTAGGTATAAAACTTTCTTGCAGAAATAAAAGACTTCTTAAAATACTTACACTAAGAACAAACAACCTCATACTCAAAACATATTACAAAAACTACGAAAAAATATTAAAAAAGGTAGTAGCTACTTCAAAGAAACTACACTATAAAAATAAAATATTAAAATCCAATAATAAAACAAAAACTATGTGGAGTATTATAAATGAGCAAACCAACAAAAAAACCAAAAAAAATAACCAAAATATTAAATTAAAAACTAATGATGACCTAATAAGCGAGCCCCGACAGATAGCTGACTACTTTAATCATTTTTTTGCATCCATTGGGGACACAACCACCCCTAGGTCAGATAGGGAGCCAAATGGAACATTAGTGCTCTACCCAACGGAAAACACTATATTTCTCACCCCTGTTGAGCCTTGCGAAATTACCACGATTTTAAGAAACCTTAGTGATAAAAAGAGTCATGGCATCGATGAGTTTCCACCTAACCTATTCAAATACTGTGCCAAAGAACTAACGTTACCATTTTACATTTTAGTCAACCAGTCGTTTGAGGAGGGCATCGTTCCTGACCAACTAAAACACGCAGTCATAAAGCCAATTCACAAAAAAGACTCAAAAACCGAGCCAAGCAATTACCGCCCGATTGCTCTGTTGCCCACTGCCTCAAAGATCTTCGAAAAAGCGATGTGTAATAGAATGTATTCCTTTTGTGAGAAATTTCGAATATTTGACGAATGCCAAAATGGCTTCCGTAAAAACAAGTCAACAACTTTGGCTGTCTACAAGTACATACAAGAAGCCCTTAACATTATAAACAACAAAAAATACGCAATAGGTATACTGCTAGATATGACCAAAGCCTATGATAAGGTACAGTTTAACATCCTATTAAAAAAACTCTATGGAATAGGTGTAAGGGGACCAGCTCACAAGTGGATCTCATCATACCTAACCGAGAGAAAACAACTAGTAGAGATTGAATTTTTCAACGAAACCACTAGCCAAATAGAAAAAATTCGCTCCACCAAATTAGATGTAAAGGCCTCAATACCTCAGGGTAGCGTGATAGGGTGCTTATTGTTCCTCATCTACTTATATGACTTGCCTAAAGCCATAGAGGAACCATGTGTATTATTTGCGGATGATATCTCTTTACTTGTCACATGCGAAAATAACATAAATTTAGATGTGAAGTTAAATTCAATTTTGAAGAAAACGGCATCGTGGATGGATTTGCATAATTTAGAAATAAATTATGCAAAGACAAAAATAATGCCCTTTCACCCTCATCAAAAGGCGCAAATTCCTATAGAGTTCAATTTCGAAAACATTAAATTAGAAGTTGTAAAAGAATTTAATTTGCTTGGTCTAAAAATAGACACCCACATAACCTGGAAACCGCACGTCAAAAAGGTGAGAGCCAAAATATCACAATTCTCCTACGCTCTACGTGAAGTCAAGAAAACTACTGATTTGGCAACTGCTATGGTTACATACTATGCCTATGCATATTCTTGGCTGACCTATAGCGTCATTTTGTGGGGAAATAGTACAGATGCACCTACTATATTTAATCAACAAAAAAAACTAATACGAATTTTAGTCAATATAGAACAAACTGACACTTGTAAGCCCCACTTCCAGAACCTAAAAATATTAACATTGCCAAGCATATATATTTTGGAACTATGTAAGTTTGTCCGAAAATACCCCGAACACTATAATACGCGCGAAAACATTCAATCTAGGTATACACTAAGACACAAAAACAGATTAAACCTGCCTACCTCTAAGCTGACAATGCATTCTTCGGGTCCCTTGGTCATGTCAATAAAAGTATACAACAAGTTACCTGAGCCCATAAAAAAAGAAGAAAAATTTAACATTTTTGTAAATAAACTAAAAAACTTCCTAATAAGTAAAAGCTATTACAGCATACAAGAATACTTTGACGATAAAAACTAAATACATACCTTTGACATAAAATACCTAATTATTAAATATTTATTTTTTATCCAAACAAACCTCTATTGAAACAAAAATTATACAAAAAATTCATTAAATAAATAATCAATTCGAACTACCTATGTATTAAAAATGACATTTTATATTAGACGGACATACATGAAATATACAAAAAAATAAAATATATATATGGATATATGCTTGTGTGTGTGTGTATATATATGTATGTATATAGACATGTATGTATGGGTGTGTGTATAAATATATATTTGTATTAAATGAACACCATTTTATGTTGTACTGTAAATTTAGTGTATGAAATTGACATAAAGTTTTATATTGACATTTACATAAAATTTATCTACTCTAGTGCGTAAGTATGTGCATGTGTTACAATGACATTAATAAAATTAATAAAGCATAAGAATAATTTTAAGATTGTACTTATAATATGTATCTGTATGAATGATTTTGACACACTTTAGAGTAAAAAATTGTATTGTATTAGATCGAATTGTTTTAACTATAAATAAATTCTAATATTGGATGTAACTCTGGAACAGATAGGAGCTAAGTTAACTTTATCATAAATGCTATGAAATAAAATAAAAGTTTGTATGATACATTAAACATTAAAATAAACTGCATAATAAGATCCAAAATAATACACATATGTTCTGCAATTGTTGTAAAATAAACTAATACTAAGATAAAATAATTAAGTTTAACAAACTATTCCTCACTCCAAACTTTGTGCTGTGCCCGACAGGGTCCATAATTGTATCCTAATTTTAATTTAACAACTGTATAACATTATGGAATGCAATAAAGGTATTGAGTATTGAGTATTGAGTACTATATAATCGAATAATCACACAATGTAGATAATAATCAGTTAAGAATGTGTTCACTTATAAAGAACCCACAAGCTTAACAGACTGAACATTACCTGTTTATTTTGAAGCCTAATTTATCACATACGCAATGTAGCTAAAACAGGGCCAAACATAAATTCACAACCGACGATCGTTACTACAAATTACTAATACAGAACAGATAAACTACAGCCGAGAAAATAAGCCCTACTTATCGGGCACAGCCACCCCCATTGGTTCACTTGTTTGCTTTCCAGTTGAGCCATGGTGTTCAAAATTATGTTATAAAATCTAAATGCCTGTTATTATAATACAATGATAAATATAACTAGGTACTGTACCTAATACAATTATCTAGGACAGCGCTATCTAGATCAAACTAAGCAGAGCTTTTCATTTTCAGTTCTAGAATAAGGCATACTTAGCGGGAATCGAACCCGTGAACTTTGACTTAGCAGTCGAACGCTCTACCGCTACGCCAAAGAGGTCGTCATTGTATTTAATATGTATTGTAACTAAGCAGTAATAGAGATTTTCGAATTTTACTCGTTTTACTAGTAGTATGTAGGTTGCACAACTGATATAAATTCTTCCGGAGGCTGCTCAACAGTTATAGATTCCTACGAAGGCTAAAGATATAATTATAATATTATATTGTATTTTTTTTATACCACTCAGGTGGCAGTCTAGCTCACGGCCCACCTGATGGAAAGCGGTTACCGTGGCCTATGGACGTGTGCAACACCAAGGGCCTCACACTCGCGCTGCTAACCCTGTAAAAAACCTTCTTACGCCCTTCTTGAAGAACCCCATATTGTAGTCGCTTGGGAAAACCACAGCAGGGAGATCATTCCACAGCCTGAGGGTGCGCGGAATAAAGTGCCTTTCATACCCAACTGTACGCACCGTTTCCGGTCGCAACGTGTGAGGATGAATTCCCTGTCACAGACAGGTGCGGTGCACAGCGGTGCGATGGTAGAATATGGCCGTGGCCATCATTTCATACAATTCTTCTGAACACACCCCGTTATAAAGGCGGTAGAAAACGCACAGGGAGGCGAAATCTCTCCTAATGTTAAGAGGTTCTACGCTGCCTGTAGGTATGGGATTGTAGACGATCCTCAGCGCCCGTCTTTGCACCGAGTCGAACGGGTCAAGTTGGTATGTAGGTGCTCCGGCGAAAAGGTGACAGCAGTACTCCATCTGGGGCCGGATTTGCGACTTATAAAGAAGAAGTCTTTTCTCCGCAGTGAAGTACTGCTTCGCCCTGTTGAGCACTCCAAGTTTCTTAGATGCCAACTTGACCTTGTCTTCCAGGTGACTGCGGTACTGAACCTCGCTGGAGATGTCGACACCGAGTATCCCGATACTTTTAGAGATTTTAAGTGGTGTGTACAGGAATTGTAGCGCTACAATAAATTGGGTTTTCTTAGCGGTGAATGCACATACTTGTGTCTTAGTGGGGTTGAATTGGACCAGGTTTAGTCCAACCCAATCGAACACTCTTGTGAGAGTAGCCTCGATTTTAGACACAAGTTGTTCGCGACTTTCTTCCACTGCGGACCGAGGGATGTTAGCCCGGCCCGTGTAAAATGTGTCCCCGGTACTGTCATCCGCATAGCAATGAATGGAGTTATCAGACAGCATGTCATTGATATGCAGGAGGAACAGGGTCGGAGACAGCACATTGTATTCGAATTGTATATTTTTGTATTATTTGGAGGCGACTTATTGTACGATAAATTAAGCCATATTTATAACTTGTGTATTAAGTATAGCTACCTCCCTAGGAAATTAATGAAGACTATTATTGTTCCAATTTTATTACTTATAGTTCCAATTTTATACTACGTCATACTATCGACCCATCTCACTTGCAACAATAATCTCTAAAGTATTTGAGCGAATATTAAACAATTAAATGAAACGAATATTCCGTTAAATAATGCCCAGTTCGGTTTTCGTGAAGGCCAGTCCACAGACCTAGCAACATTTGCCTTAAGAAAATACTGTAAAGTGCTATACATCCAAAAAATACTTCGGAATATGAATGTTTTTAAGATATAGGTCGCGCTTTCGACGCTATAGACTATTCTATACTGCTAAGACATACAGGAGTCCCAGAAAAGGTTACTGATCTTTCACAATATTGGTATAATGCACAAAAAAATCAAGTCAGATGGGCCGAAGCAGTCTCGGACCCATATAAACCCGATTGTGGTGTCAGACAGGGCGGGTTGACGTCACCGGTACTGTTTGATCTTTTTGTAAACGAGCTGATGGAGGGGCTCAGAAGCACGAGGTTCAGCTGTCACGTTGAAGACGTATGCGTCAATAACCTGAGCTATGCTGACGTCAGGGTGTTGCTGAGCCCCTTCCCGGCTGGGCTTCATAAATTGATAAACGTATGTGAAGAATATGCGTGCGCCGTGTGCGCCTTACCTATAGCGTAAAAAGACGAAAGTGATGATTTTTAAATTCAGACGTGGTCCGGAAAAGATACCCAATCAGCCTTTGTAACAGTTGTTGTTCTAAATTTAAATATCTAGGGCACTTTGTCAACAGTACCATTGACGTTAATGATGATATTGAAAGACAGCGGTGTGATGCGGTTTTTTCTATTGTAAGGTTTTTCAGACTTTAAATCTGCCATGAGATATGATCAAAATACGATAACCGGACAACGCACGGGCGAAGCCGCGTTCATCAGCTAGTTTAAAATATATTTATTGCTTACCCAGGTATACCTAAACCGGTTCTTGAAGAAATATCGTAAAAACCAGCTTTTTCCGCTTCAGACAAACATGAGCCTATGTAAACACCAACTTTTTTGCCCGACAGTTCCTCAGGATTGATTCCTGTAACAATATTAACTACATTATTTAGTTTACTAGTTATAAACAAAGTCCGCACTCTGACACTTAGGATCGTATTGTAGAACGATACTCAGTGATGAATCTCGACTTGAAATTCGTTTTAAGTACAGATTGTATTATAGAACCAAACTTGAGTGGAGTTTTCATGAACGCACAGGTAATTTAAGTTTACGAAATCTCCCCTCAAGTTAACTGCTGTTTATCACCTATAGTTTTCAATATAGTAATAAATATTTTAATAGACAACATTTCCACACACGACAAGAAGTGGGGCTATCGGTTTAAGCTAAACGGTAAATATACGGAGTCTATCCTCGCTTTCGCGGACGATTTGGCAATACTGACTCGTAACCCAAAGCAGTGCCAGGACCTACTGCGTAGAGTAGACGATTTCTGTACATGGACAGATGGAATGAGAGCAAAACCTAGCAAATGCTACTGTCTATGTCTGGGTAGGCGGGGTACCATTTATACTTCATATGACCCAGGGCTTAGTATAGGCGGGGAAAACGTTTCAACTATATCTGAAACCGTGCCTTTTAAATTCCTCGGAAGAAAGATTGACAACAGAGGTTGCACTCCAGCTTTGGACGAATTAATTGATAGTTTCATTATCGATTTAAAAATGGTAGACCAATAACCAATAAGTAATGTTAAAAAAGCTTGGATCTATGACAGTTATTTAACCTCGCGTCTTAACTGGCCGTTTCTTATATATGATATAAACCAGAGCCTCCTCAAAAAACTAGATGCGAGTGTCACGAAGACACTGAAGTCGTGGCTAGGGCTAGCTCAGTCGGCCGACCCGTCGGCACTATATAGATCCGTGAATAATTTTGGAATGACGCTTAAGAAGCCATCAGAACTCTATAAACACCTAAGAGTAACTAAAATGCACGTCTTATCGGAATCTAAAGACGAAATAGTAAAAGTCCTTCCAAAAGATAAAAATGCATCGGAGCTCGAATCACGCCTCCAGTTCCATAAAAGATTCATGATAGGCTCGCAGACTGGTAGAGTAGGTCTAGGTAATATTCAGAGACAAACAGTTAAAGAAATAACAAAATCTTTTCTTCAAGCAGACGAAAACAACACCTATAAGGTGACGCAATGAACCTAGAAATGCAAAACGAATGGGTGACTCTAGGTGAATTTTGTATTCCCATAGCCTTAAAATGGCGTACCATAATATACGACTGGTCACCGGCCTTACTTAAATTTTACCTGAATGCATTCCAATTGACCCTCCCCGACCAAAGCAATCTGGTCAGATGGGGAAAAGCCACAGATAAAACATGTAACTCATGTGGTGAAGCAACTGGTACGGCTAGGCACCTACTAGTGGGTTGTAAAACGCTATTAGACCGGGGTCATTACTCGCGCCGTCATGATAAGGTATTAGAAATCATACGTGAGGCTGTAAGTTTGGCGGTAGCTAGAGCGAAAAAAGGATTAACCACAAACCAAAGAAATGACATTGCGTTTGTAAAGGAAGGCTGCTCAAAGAAATCACTTCAAAAGCCTTATTCAATTTTGATAGCTGCCGTTGACTGGACAATACTCGTAGACACGTATGAGAAGCACTATAGGATACCGGAGGATGTCTGTGCCTCATCATCCAGACCCGACATATTCCTTTTTTCGCGATCGCATAAGCGTGCAGTGCTTGTAGAACTCACAGTACCGTGGGAAACTAATATACCTAAAGACCACGCTATAAAGACAAACAAATACTTTGATTTGACTAACGAGTTAACCAAAAACGGCTACGTGGTTAAACTCTATGCCGTAGAAGTAGGAGCAAGGGGAATTCCAGCTAAATCCCTGTACAACTTACTTAAAGACCTCGGATTGCCAAGAGCTTCAGTAAGCTCTTTATTAAAACGTATATCAAAAGCGGCATTGTTAGGATCTTACCAAATTTGGATAGGTAGGGGGGGGAACACTACTGACGGTGGAGGTGAGCGCTGCTGCATCACAAGGTGGCCACCCTAAACCTACATCTGGGTCGCAAGTCCCAGTCGCCGTCATGGTGTTCCTCTCTGTACCACGCTATGGACCCGGCGACCGCACGGTGAATCCATGGAGTGCTGAGAATCGGATCCCCCTCTCTTAATACTTTAATCCCCTCATATACCCCCCCTCCTGCCAGCGGAGGCGGTTATGTCGGGCTTGAACCGACTAAAACCGGACGCCGTCTCGGGTCTTCAGACGCCGGGGTGTGTGGTTGCCCATAAAGCATTTCCCTCGCACCCCGACAATACTTTATTACCTAAAATTTAAAAACGGATATAAAAAATTAAGATTCGAAATTTAAATAAGAACTTTTTAGAGATACCTAGTTTAGTTTTAGGAAAATGAGCAATAGAATCGAGACCTTTGTCTCTTTGCCATTGTATAAGTACTTTATCACGGCGGTGACCCTCTTGCTTTACAATATTTTATAATTGACAATAAGTATAATAAGCGATGATAGCCCAGCGGTGTATGTAACGGACTGATGAGACGAGGTCTCGAGTTCGATCCCCAGTCGCCCCGGGCACACATCTCTGACTTTTCGTAGTTATGTGTGCATTATTAAATGCTAATTATCGCTCGCTTAATAATGTGCCCGGTAGATGGCAATAGGCTCGCCTCCTTTTACATTGGGACCTTAACACAACTGGCGAATCGTGGGCGTGTAATATACCTCTGCCTACCCCTTCGGGGATACAGGCGTGAAGTTATGTTATGTTATATTTAGCATGGTTTATTCGTCATTCCCACCAAAAACATTTTCACGTTAAATAACGCCAAGGTGAGTCCATATTGTTTCCGCTGTATAAAAAAACTAACAGATCTAATGGAGAGCCAAGCTTTTAACTCTACACAATCTAACACTCTCATCATAGCGTAGAGTATTCAGCCTATATTCAGTATATAGTAGCCAGACGTGCCACTATAGGTACGTTCATAAAGTTATGCATCGCCTGGTCCACTTAATTTCCTGCCAAAACTCTCAATTTAATATCACTGTCATACTTTCCATCTCTCGTAAACATAGAACCCAAACACACAAACTCTTTCACTTGTTCCACTCTTTCTCTGTGTAATAGCGCATTCCTCCCTCTCGCAAAACTTTCTTCCAGGTTGCTGATTTTGTCCAGTTGCGAGTCGGTGTTTTACCTCTGGATGTTCTTATTGAATTCCAAAAGAAATTGATGTTCTATGGGAAGTCATCACAAAACTTTTCATCAAATTCATCTTATCTTTCTCTTGCCTGCTTTTCACGACCTCCTTTACCACTAGTTTACTTTTCTAGTACTCAATCTTTGCGATTTTTACGCCCTCATCCGTTGCTTTTTGCATTCTTTCATTCGCTCTTGTAGCTGAGCAATCCTACCAATATTTCTTTTTTTCGGACACTGCATTTTATACCTCTCCACACACAGTCTTTAGCTTGCATCCTTTTCTTCTCTTACGTACATCACATACTTCAATAGCGACTTCCACAAGTCTTTCCTTAAATATCTTCCAGAAATGTTCTGCCTCACATGCTTCATTTAGACTATTAAACTTCTTACTCAATTTACTCGTAAATTCCGCTTTTATTCCCTCCTATGGTAAATTTTCAATTTTTATACGCTGTTGCACACTAACAGTATCATTCACTCGATGCCACCCCTTAAAGAGACCACTTATTCGGCTAACTACCAGGAAGTGGTCTGAGTCAATACCAGTACCGCGGTATGCCCGAGTGTCTAATACTTTCTTTCTCAACCTTACTTCCTCAATTACGAAATCAATCGTACTTCTTTGGATTTTTTCCTCTCTAGTATATAAGTGAAGCTTCTTGTGGTCAAATGTTGTGTTTGTTACTACAAAATTCCTCTCCAATCAGACTTCTAGCAGATTTCCTCAATTTTCAAAATTCCAAAGTTTTGCTAAACTTTCCTAGCAAAACCTCTAACTTTGGGTTCTCAAGGATCGTTGCCACCGCGCATCTTGTGGGGCATATAACCATAACCATAAAACGAAGATGCGGATAAGACCAACCATCAACCTCACCCAAAGGAGTCTTGGGCTCACACTTTCAAAATCAGTGTAAACTACTGACCAATATGCTGTGTATGGTCTATGTGCGGTGGTACCGCATGTTTTCCGTTAGTCTTGTTCACACAAAGTGAAATGGTATTATTTATATCGCCACGATGGCGAAACAACGCTGAGAATTTATACCTCACATCTGTTAACAATACAAATACCATTCATACAACATAAAAAATGATTCGTCTTCACGACGTATTTGAAATAAAGAAATATTGACACGTGTTAATTATTGCAAAATGAACTCTATGGACGTCTACATTATCTCATTGGTTAATGCGTATTAAAGTAATTTATAAAAGGTTTTAAGAACCAAATAAGATGTAATTTGATTTCTTTGTCAAGCTTTGATACGAGACTGTTGGTTAGTAAACGGACGCGTTTACCAAATTTTGCTCGATTGAATGTCGCTATGCTTTGACTGACAATGAGTGTGTATTACGTAGATTGGGAGTTAAATATTAAACGTAGCATGTTGCATGGAATGCTAGTAATTTAAGGTAATGGTGTGTATATAATTAAAATATGCTTAATTTGAACTAGTTAAGATGTTTGTTTAAAAATAATATTGGCATGCTATTTTAAGTACAAGAAAGATCCAATGCGTAGGTCATTTCTCATAAAAAAATACTACCTGATACCCACGCGACGAAGAGGCGTGTGACGTCACTAGGACGCACCAAGCGGGGAGTCAGTGGAATATAAAAACTCATTTCGAACGGGGACAGGGGATACTTTCATTGTAGCTGTTTGAAGTGCACATGCTCTGTTAAAATAGTTGGTAATTTCGTTGGCTGTGTTATGCTAATATAATTGGTGATTATTTTGACGAGTTGTGCATACTAGACAGTGACAAATGATAACGCTCTTTTAATTGAATATCTAAAGATTCCTATATTTTATAAATACCTTTCTCAATACAAACCCGCTCTCCTAGAAACGTGGCAACTAAGAACTTGTAGGTAACATATGCCTGAAATTCTGGAATTGAGTCTGATTTCTGAAGCGTTTCAAACACCTATTTCCTATAATCTAGGATCCGTGGAATAGTTTTAGGGGTTTTCCAAGCTATTCCATTCCTTTTCCTTAGTTTAGTTCGCATTGTTATTTCCCTTCACACAATTCGCATACACACACACATATCAAATCATACACACCTACTGTCTTTGGTACGGGACAGTAGACCAAAGGTAAACACTAGGGCCATTTTATTCTAGGACTATTTAAGTAAATCTGTCGAGGCGGATTAATAGGACTTATAGGTAACATCATACTAAATACGTTTATTTAAGTGATAACTAACCGAAGTGAAGTGTTACGTAAATTATATCGCGTTAAGTCTTTGTTTACAAGATAATTATCATGAATAACTTAATCAATACAACGGCAAATCCATTGTGTTTTAATTAAAGTAAACGTGAATTTTATAGCAAAGTTGTGAGTAAATACGTTATTCAGTAATTAAAAATAGTTCTATCGAAGATAGTTCCAGAACATTGTCTGAATAAATCGTGATAGTTTGTCATATTACTTTAAATATATTACTACATAATGTAATTAAAGGTGTCTGATAAATTTCTACTATTTTATAGTATATTGGTTTGAATAGCAAGATAAAGAGCTGTTGTTTGAATTTATATAAAATTACGTTCGGAAGTGATTTAAATGAATACGTGAAATATCATTATCATTATAACATTTTATCTAGGCACTGTAATCAAATAATTAAGTGCATTATAACACGCCTGAATACATCATTCGAGAATTAGAGGAAATATAAATAATTATTCCGTTATCAGTTATAGAACATTGATTTGAGTGGGCAGAAGTTGACGAGTAATATATTAGAGTAAATTATCTAAGTGGCTGATTATTCATCTAACATTTGCAATATATCGAGTAACACATGAAAATAGTATCAGTAATACAAAGAGATGGTCGTTGGTGAACTCAATTAATATTCGACTTGTAAAGTGCAAAGAACACATAAGAGACGGCGTGCGGTTTTAGTAGGTTCATTCAGAGACATCTGAAATATCATTATTTGCACACAGTTTTCTAACGAGAGGGAGTATTTTACTCGAATACAGAAATAAATAAATATATGTGTTACAATCAGCTCACTTAATAGGTAATTTAAATACAATTTTAGCTCCTGGAACCATTTGGGTTTTCAGTTTGAGCAAGTTATCAGTGTGTAGCATTTCTGGGGTCTGCCTGAAATCCATAAATTATATTTACAAGCTAAAACAGATGAACTCATGTTAAATCAGTATTTATACCAGTCTCGTACGAAATCTACATTGGAATGCAGGCAAACCTAGATATGTGAGGCGATTTACGACGGGTCGGTTAAACTTGTAATGGTATTAATTAGTGAATACTAAAATAAAAAAGAGAAGAACACTATTATACGTTTAGCGTTAGTGGAGGTACTGATAACAGAATTAAATTACTCTTGAGAGAGAGGAGGAGAAAATATGTTGATTTAATATCAACCAAAAAAAAAATATATATGAGCTCACGACAAAACATATGAAATATAAAAAAATACAGGCCATTATTATAAAATCTGGATCCAGAAAACCTCAGTTAACTGGTGGATACAATCTACGACCGTAAATGATAACTTGACATTTAAATCAATATCGTATATAGGAACTAGATTTTATGCAGATAGAGTTCATTTTATTTCAACAAAACTCAGTGATTAGATAATTTATAATATAAACCTTAAGTTAAATTAATTTAGTGAGGAGAATAATCGTGGCGTACATTATTTTAAATTAAATCGGTTAGGAATTTAATCTCACAGTTTAGTTTTACGTTTAGTTAGGTTTAGACGATTACAGCCAAGCTAGTGACGAAGATAGCCATAAAGGCCATTTCCCGTTACAAAAGAACTTCTTTTACTCATCATCTCACCCACTGCATCAATTTTATCATTAATTCCTCCTCTAACATTAAAAGTAGCAAAGTGGCTAACCGTAACCCACTTTTCGCCCTCACTGGAAACGGGACGTAACGTTTTGCTAATCACGTCACCTGCATGGCCCACACGGTACCAGGGCATAACCTAACCTAACTTATACATAGGACGCTAATAACTAGGCTCGCTCTTGGCTATGCAGCTCTCGGCACGACAACCACTGGCTTGGCATTTCTAATCATAACCATCTGAACTCCGTTGCAAAGTCTGCCACGCCCACGTTCCACGCCCGGACCATTATTATAAATTTGCAATACTTTCCAGGTAATTTCGCTAACCAGGCGTTAATTTTAACAATAGTTCCTTGAGTAGTTAAACGGCCAAGCTATACATTTTGACTAAAGTATAGGATTTGTAGAGAACTTAAGACTAGGATTCAGCCAGAACACTCTACGCTATGATGAGTTTAGAGTGTTAGGTTCTGGCGTGTGGTAAAAGTTGGAAGCTTGGTTCGCCATAAGAGATGATAATTTTTTTACAGCGCAAGCAATATGGACTCGATGTTAACATGAAAATGATTTTGGTAGGATTTCATTTCTTTTTGTTAGTTACCTATATACTTGTCGTACTTTAGTTTAATTATTATGTTTATTTTCATTACCTTTTTAGGGTTTCGTATCTTAAAAACTGAACCCTTTCCCAAAGCAACCTTAAGTTTGTATACAGAACCCTTAGTGCGCGAGTCCGACTCGCACGGGACGGTTTTTATGATGTATTATTTTGCATCTCCTACCGGGTTAGGTTGTCGGGCCAGGTTAGGAATAACCCAAATGTACTAGAATTATTCTAACTACCAATTTTTATATTCTTAGCTTCAAATTTGCGAAAGTTCCATACAAACTTTCATCCTCTTATTTTAAAGGTCGTATATATAAATTATCTTAATTTGTATATTGTCGGTGTACTACTCCTAGCTGGCATACCAAATCTCAGCTTTGTATGACAGGAAGTAGCCTAACAGTTTTACTGATAATCAGTCAGTGAGTGAGTGAGTGACGCAATCTGCGTATTTCAGAATTTAATAATCAATGAAATATGATAGCTATGTATTTGAAATTTGGTACGTTTAATAAGTACTGTATTGATTATCATATTCTGTGAATTTTGATCGCAAAACGCTTCTAGAAAACATCATTTTCAGGTCGATATTTCTAAAAAGTAAAGGAAATATATAAGAAAACTTACCGGCATCGTAGATGGCCTGATATGCCTGCTCTAGAAGTTTTCTTGCCATAGGATCCATAGCATTAGCAAGACGATAGTGTACTTTAAAAAACTGAGCGTCAAAGTAGCTGAGTGCAGGAACGCTTCCTGAGTACTGGACAACTTCTGGGTGATTATATTTAAAACGAAGAGCTTTTTGCGTCACTGGATTTACCTATATTAAAGTTTCATTTTTAAAATTTGTACTCTTCATTGATAACTTGATGGCCAGACGTTATATCTCCATAAGACTAACGTAGCAATATGGAGGCATAGTAAAATCATATTACAAGGTTGCCAAAAACAAACATCCACAGGGCAGCTGCCCTGTGGATGTTTGTTGCCCAGTGGTGAACTGAATGTGTACATTTCAGGTCCTATTTTAAGTCACGACAGCAAGCTGATTGATTAACCGACGCGGCGCGGTGCCATAATCGATGATGCAAAACTCACAGTAAATAAAATATACACAGAGTAATATACTACGGCGATAGCCCAGTGGTGTACGTAACGGACTGCCGAGACGAGGTCTCGAATTCGATCCTCAGCCGCCCCGGGCACACACCTTTGACTTTTCGTAGTTATGTGTGTATTAAAAATGTTGATTATCGCTCGCTTAGTAATGTGCCCGGTAGATGGCAATAGGCTCGCCCCCTATTACATTGGGACCCTAAACATAACTGGCGAATCGTGGGTGTGCAATACACCTCTGCCTACCTCTTCGGGGATACAGGCGTGAAGTTATGTTATGTTGTGTTATGTAATATACTACGGAAAAATATATGTATTGCATGTCTTGATATGTTATAATGTGTCAGTGTGAAGTGTTCCTGTTCCTACAGACTATACTACGGAACATAATAATAAATATTTCCTACGTATGCACTTTATAATAGTACAGTCACGTACAGCTCTACACCAGTTTCAGTCCTCGAGAGTCGTGTCTCTTAAGTCTCTTGGATCAATGAATCGTTTTAGTGACGTGACAATTTTTTCTGCAGTTTTATTGGTCGAAGAAACTTAGAAACAGACATGAGTTTTCTTCTCATGCTGAGGCTACAGTAAAGGATAATTTTTCCTGAAACTTAAGTTGTAAACGTCATACGAACTCCTCCAGTTGGTAAGTTTACTTTGAAAGAACAAGTTTTCGTATTTCTTACAGTTTATAAGTAGTAAATGACTAGTTAAGAGTTTAATGTGTATAAAGAATTTAAAAAAATACTACCTATAAAAAAGAAATTACCTTGTTGTACAATATTTCAGAAAACTCCTTGACATTATTCGACTCTGGGAAAATACCAGACATGCCGGAGATAACGATCCTGTTCCCATGGTCCTGTGATGGAATCGAGTCGTACGGTCGCGTATGTTCTTGCGGTGTTAGAGTCATTGTAACCAATTTTTAGATGTCTGTAAAGGAAATATGTAGATAAAAAATTCAATGGAACCCTACACATAACACATATCCATATTAGTCAGTAATAATTTTACCCATAATTACATCGAGTACATCCTAGCATTTTTATGTCAGAATATTCACAAGTTCAGGGTAATTGTTATGAACATTTTTTTTTTTTTGCAATCAGACTATATGGTTTATAATGTTTTTTGTTTTTGTTTTTTATACCACTAAGGTGGCAGACAAGCACACGGCCACCTGATGGGAAGCGGTTACCGCGTTCTATGGACGTGTGCAACACCAGTGGCGTCACACTCGCGCTGCCGACCCTGTAAAGGAAAGGGATGGGAAAGGAGTTTGGGAAGGGATGGGAAAGGATTTTGGGAGGGGATGGGAAAGGAGTTTGGACTCCGGCACTCTCACTCACCAAACGGAACGCAACAGTTCAAAAACTGTTACTTGGCGTCGATATTCTGTGAGAGGGTGGTGCTTCCCCGGTCGAGTCGGCCCATTCATGCAACGGCCAAAATGACTGTTGCTTGACTCTACCACTCTTATGATGAAAATAATGCCAGGCTCTCTATTGCTAAAAGAACATTGAGATATCGCTGAAAGTGTTGGCTGAGTTACAACTTGCCTTTTTGGTTTTGTACTTATAGCAGTGTATCAAGACAACTTAACTATAATTTATTATTAGTAGTGTGTCCTAAGATGCCGAGGTACAGTTTCCTGCCTAGAAGATAAATATATATTCGCCATTCATTTTGTTGGATAGACGAAAACCATGGCTTTCCAAGTTAGGTTTGTGTGCCTCTACGATACCTATACAGGAGATGCTGAGACACTCAACTTTTTCCTTCCCCTTCCTATTCTTCGAGATCCATAACTAATACTGCAGGACAATCTCAAAATGCTCAGTGTAGAATTTCACTATTTGCACAGTAAAAACCTGACGTCACCAAGCGAGCCTTTTGTAGTTGCATAGAGACATTGCCTCTGTGGTATGATTTTACCGGTTCTACCATAACGAGTATCCCGATGAGCTCTTCCAATTAGTTCACCCTCTCCATTCCTATCGATCAAGCGGTTCGGCACCTCCTTTCTTCGCCGCACTATAGAGACTTGGAATTCTATACTAGCACACCTATATCCTTCTTCCGATAATCCCGGGTCTTATACACAGAGGCGACTCCAGTTTCGGAGGTATTCAGTGACCTCCGTCCGATGATCCAGTCTCATAGTAGGACGCACTCCCATCGGCATCAAGCCTCAAATAAAATATTAGGGGCTCGTGCTCGATGGCCGTTGGGACTTCTGAGAACATCTCCGAAGTCCGGTCCCCAAATTGAAGGGCACAGTAGACGCTCTGCCGCGGCTGCTGCCCAACATGAGGGGGCACGATGACTCCTGTGTCACCCTTGCCTGACGGCGGGGTACAAATAAAGTACTCAACTACAAAAGTTACAATTGTTTATTAAAAAAAAAAATTAATAATTTTTTTTTTTTTTTTTTTTTTTTAAATAACTGTTTCACCATAAATTAAGATTTTAAACACTAACTAATGTCCCTAATGCTCTCAGGGGGTAAGTATCGCGCACTGTAAGTCACTTTCCTTCAAATCGTTCCCGGGCTATGCACACTTATCTTGTGAGGGCCAATTCCGATGCGCTGGTCTTCGAATGAGGGTCCGTATCGGTCTCACGGCCGGTCCTCGGCGTAGACGGGTCTGGACGAGGTCGGTCAGTGGGTGAGGACCGAGGCTGCCGGTCGAGCTCAGGGCTCTGGCTACGGTGGCGGCTGTCTACGGTTGGCGATGGGCGAGCTGGCACTCCCAACTCTGGTACTCAGCCCGAGCGAAGTTCCCGGCTTCCGGGATTGTAATTAACTCGAGATTCCAATATAAGGCGATGTAAACACCTCCGCTAAGGTGTTAATGCTATTCTTATAAAATTGATACACCAACAGACGCGTGGGAATTCAACTCACGTAAGACTCACTCACTCGCGACTGGGGTCAATCCTAGCGTTACGAATACTCGTGACGGCAAAAAAAAAAATCCCTTTTGTTCTACTCCCCTATATTTATATAGCTTGACCCGGATCCGACTACTCTCGTCGAAGTTTCTATCGCTGTTTCGTGTTCGCGAAAGATCTCTCGCAACAGGGACGGTGCTATTTGAGTGAGCAGGTAGTCCGAGCCGACTTACGCCTCGATTCGGTCGAAGCGTGAGATGGTGTTATTTGTGAGAAGGAGACGAAGCGCGTCTGATTACGTTTATCCTATTGTCCCGGCGCAGATCCGTCTAGATGTTTCTACCTTGGGTGGATCTTCGCGGTGTTATTGCGAGCGAGCGCTTCCGCTTTGACCGTAAAAGGTGACGATTTGAACAGCGATGCGCTGCCATATATGGTTGGTTAATGGCGATTGGTGGGTTTATTCTAGAACTTCCCATACACTAATGAATGCGCCCGGCTTTTGTTTATATTTAATGTAGTCGACGAGTCTGTTTGTGCGTGTAAACGTACCCCTTTTAGTTTTAGTATATTTTTACAAGTTAAATGTATATATATTTTTTTTTTTTTTAATTATTATTATTTTTTTTTTATAAAGTACTGTGTGTGTTTATTTTAAATATTTGTTACCACGTAACAATACCCCCTCTCCCAGAGAAAGGATTTTACACAGTAAAATCCGCTGCGGTAAGCGCTAAAGATGATGTAGTGAGTAGACGAGTTACCTACTAAACCGACCAGTAGCGTACATACTCAACGAGGCACGATATCACGCCACCTCGGATGATGCATACGTCACAGAACATCCGATGGGGCGGCAACGATTAACTTGTACCTGAGTGAAGCTACATAGGCCACGCCTATTCATCGCTTCTATTATGCGAGTGGCGCGGGCGCAAGGTGGCGACATTAGGTCTATTGTCCTCAGGTAAACGCCTATTGTAGAAACGGTCAAGCACGAACCGTTATTATTATTATTTAGGAATGTGAATGTTTATTATTGTTAATTAGATTTTTGTATAAAAACCCGTGTGCAATCTATGATTGTAACAGTCTGCTAATCAACTTCCTTACTGTAAATACTTGCCAATATAATTGTACACTGCAAACCGCTGCTTTTATTCTGCTTACTTACACGCTATTGTAAGTGGTCGCAACCAGCTACCTTGACCACGTCACTGGTGACCCCGACGTGATCTGAACACGCAACCTTCTGATGAATTATTTACTTCTGATTTATTTACAATTGTGTGTGTTTGTGATTTGTGTCACTGGTGACCTTCGACTTCAAGGAACAAGCCTGAAAAATGACTGATGGTGCACAAGACGCGTTACTGGGAGAAACTTACCGCGTTGGAGTGAAGACTCCCAAGTTCAATCCAGATGACCCTGAACTATGGTTTGCACAGCTGGAAGCGCAATTCATGCTGACGAAGATAAGCGTGGATCACACAAAGTTCTACCATGTGCTGGCACAGCTGGAACCGCAGCACGCAGCAGAGGTGCGAGATTTAATAGTCTCCCCGCCGGCCTCCAACAAGTACGACACGCTGAAGGCCGAGCTCATACGAAGACTCTCAGCTTCGCAAGAAAGGAAGATCAAGCAGCTTTTGAGCCACGAGGAGATGGGAGACAGGAAACCCTCCCAATTCCTGCGCCACCTGCAGCTGCTGGCTGGTACCAATGTACCTAATGACTTCATCAGGACGATTTGGGCCAGCCGACTGCCCACCCATCTACAGACTTGCATTGCAGCCCAGCAGACAAAGATGACCTTGGAAGACCTGGCAGAGCTGGCAGACCGCGTCAACGACGTAGTGCCAACGTCGGCACAAGTAACCGCGCTAGTAACGGGACAAGTAGCCAGTACGACAGTAGCTGCTGCAGCCGTACCTTCATCAAGCAGTGCTATCGAGACCTTGACCCGTACTGTTGAAGAGCTCAGCCGTCGGTTAGAGACTATGAGTATGGACATGCGACAACTTAAGAACCGGCACGTCCGAAACGGTAGGCACAAGCAAAGGTACCGTTCGCGTTCCCGTTCTCGCTCTCGCTCCAATCCACGTCCAGATAACCATCCGTTCTGCATCAACCATTACCGATACGGGCAACGAGCAAGGCAATGCATCCAGCCCTGCACATTCAAGCAGGCGGAAAACTTCCCAGGCAGCCAATAGTGGCGGTAAATGACTGCCTAGCGATTACGAACCGCCTGTTCATCACGGACCGCAAGACGAAGATGCAATATCTGGTTGATACGGGTTCAGACCTGTGCGTCTTCCCTCGATCCGCTGTTCGGCAGCCACGTATGAAAACTCGATACGAGTTATTTGCAGCCAATGGAACAGTAATCTCAACGTATGGTGACTTACCGCTGACGTTGGATTTGGGACTTCGACGGTCTTTTACATGGCGTTTCATCGTAGCCGACGTCACGAAGCCTATCATTGGCGTCGACTTCCTTGGCTACTATAGCCTGTTGGTGGATTGCCGTAATCAGCGTCTGATTGACGGCATCACAGCGCTAACAGTCGCTGCACCACAGCATATTTCTACAGAGGCGATCGCATCGATTCGCACCACGATAGACGACACCGTGTACCACCGCCTGCTGAGGGAGTACCCCGATGTCACACGACCTGCCGGTAACCCCAGCAAAACCAAGCATACAACCGTACATCACATACGTACGACTCCAGGTCCCCCAGTAGCCAGTCGCCCACGTCGCTTAGATCCGGAGCGTCTAAAGATAGCGAAAAAGGAGTTCGAGGACATGCTGCAGCGTGGTACAGCATACAGGTCAGACAGCCCATGGTCCTCACCTCTTCATTTGGCCCGCAAGAAAAACGATGGCTGGCGCCCATGTGGGGATTACAGATTGCTGAATGCACGTACGATCCCAGACAGATATCCTGTCAGACACTTGCAGGATTTTACTCAGCAACTAACAGGTAGCACCATATTTTCTACCATAGACCTGGTAAAAGCCTACAATCAGATCCCTGTTCATGAGGAAGACATCCCCAAGACAGCCATCACAACGCCCTTTGGTTTATATGCTTTTCCATTCATGGGTTTTGGGCTCCGTAATGCTGCACAGACGTTCCAGAGGTTCATCGATGAGGTCCTCAGAGGAATGGACTTCTGCTACGGTTACCTGGATGACATTTTGATCAGCAGTAATGGCGAGTCTGAACACCTGGAACACCTAAGACAACTGTTCAAAAGGTTGTCAGAGTACGGTGTACTGATAAATACGAACAAATGCGTATTTGGCAAAGCGTAAGTCAAGTTTTTGGGATTTAAAGTCTCCGCAGCTGGCATACAACCACTGAATTGTAAAGTACAGGCCATACAAGACTTCCCGATCCCCAAAACCGTCAAAGAGCTGAGACGCTTTTTGGGTATGCTGAACTTCTACCGTCGCTTCATACCAGCAGCAGCTTCGATTCAAGCGCCTCTCAACAGTTTGCTTACTGGTCCAAAGATCAAGGGATCCCATCCAGTTACCTTGACACCAGTACTTCTAGAAGCTTTCGAGAAATGCAAGCATAGCCTGTCAGTGGCTACACTATTGGCGCACCCAGATCCAAAGGCTGAACTGACAATCCAGACAGATGCATCTGATACAGCGATAGGCGCTGTACTGCAACAACGCCAAGGCCAAGATTGGCAGCCTCTGGCATTCTTCTCGAGAAAACTAAGCCCTTCACAGAGGAAGTACAGCCCCTATGATCGTGAGCTTTTAGCGATCTACGAAGCTATCCGCTACTTCAGGTTCATGGTTGAAGCACGGACGTTCTGCATCACGACGGATCACAAACCAATCACCTTTGCCTTTACAACCAACCGAGAAAGCTGCTCTCCAAGGCAATTTCGATACCTTGATTATATCAGTCAGTTTACAACAGACATAAGGTATATCAAGGGGGAGAACAATGTGGTCGCAGACGCCCTATCCAGGATTGATGAGCTGTCACTGCCTTTGGACTATGAATACCTGGCCAAAGAGCAAGAAACTGACGCTGAACTTCATGACCTGCTAGAAAACGGATCGTCGCTGAAGCTGAAGAAGGTCAAAATACCAGGCTGCAACACCGAGGTCTATTGTGACGTAGCAGCAGTCCCTAGGCCATTCGTTACTAAGTCGTTCCGCAAACAGGTGTTTCTATCACTCCATAACCTGAGTCACCCTGGTACGAAAGCTAGCGTTCACTTAGTAACGCAAAGATTTGTTTGGCCAGGTGTAAGGCGAGATTGCCGAAGGTGGACCAAAGAATGTGGAGCTTGTCATAGGAGCAAAGTGAATCGCCATACTTCAGCTCCATTAAGTACTTACGACACACCATCAGGCCGTCTCCGTCACATAAATCTCGACCTAATTGGTCCCTTGCCGTTATCCGGCAACTACAAGTACTGCCTTACGATCGTTGACCGTGCATCACGCTGGCCCGAGGCATACCCACTGCAGGACATCACCGCAGAAGCCTGTGTTGCAGCTCTGACCTCAGGGTGGATAGCACGATTCGGCTGCCCGGAGCACATAACGACCGACCGTGGACGGCAGTTCACCTCGCACACGTTCAGAGACTTCACCACGCTGATAGGTGCCACTCATCACCTTACCACGGCATATCATCCTGCGGCAAATGGTCTCGTGGAACGAATGCACCGCCAGTTGAAGGCTGCTATAACCTGCCACGCCTCATCTAGCTGGACAGAAGCACTTCCATGGGTCCTACTGGGTATCCGCAGCGCGTGGAAAGACGACCTCCAGACATCCGCAGCAGAACTAGTCTACGGCGAGCCGCTACGCTTACCTGGACAGTTCCTCACAGCTGGTCCTCAAGATCCAGTGGACATGACAGACGTGGTCAGTAGACTTCGAGCACACATGTCGAAGTTGACCCCTCAACCTACTTCTTGGCACACTAGCTCGAGTCGACCTTTTTACGTTCCCAAGGACCTGGCTACAGCTACCCATGTCTTCCTACGCCAGGGTCCAGTTCGAAGACCTCTGCAGGCCCCATACTCAGGCCCGTACAAGGTTGTTGGTCGCAGCGAGAAGACATTTGATATAGATGTCCAAGGAAAGACGCAGAGGGTCACGATAGACCGTTTGAAGGCAGCCTATATGACGAAGGAAGACCTGGATTCTACACCCACCCAAATCCAGATCCAGAACCAACAACCCACAGACAACACGGTCAGAAAAACAAAAAGCGGCCGGGTAGTAAGGTTTCCGGATTACTATCGCCCGTAAGATACGGTCTCACCGGGGGAGAGGTGTAGTGAGTAGACGAGTTACCTACTAAACCGACCAGTAGCGTACATACTCAACGAGGCACGATATCACGCCACCTCGGATGATGCATACGTCACAGAACATCCGATGGGGCGGCAACGATTAACTTGTACCTGAGTGAAGCTACATAGGCCACGCCTATTCATCGCTTCTATTATGCGAGTGGCGCGGGCGCAAGGTGGCGACATTAGGTCTATTGTCCTCAGGTAAACGCCTATTGTAGAAACGGTCAAGCACGAACCGTTATTATTATTATTTAGGAATGTGAATGTTTATTATTGTTAATTAGATTTTTGTATAAAAACCCGTGTGCAATCTATGATTGTAACAGTCTGCTAATCAACTTCCTTACTGTAAATACTTGCCAATATAATTGTACACTGCAAACCGCTGCTTTTATTCTGCTTACTTACACGCTATTGTAAGTGGTCGCAACCAGCTACCTTGACCACTTCAATGAATAGAACCGTCCAGTAACTGTCTCACTTGCATACCTCCCTAACAAATACCTATCATACGACCTAGTATACTACCTATCGTAGTTGTCTGAGGAAATTCGTAATCTACAGACTACCATACAAATAGAGTACAACCTATGAAAAGATTGGACTCGAGAACAGCACTGCATGACAAGGAGCGTCTAAGGTGAAAGAGTACTGCAACGCAGAACAATTGGACGAGACGGTTCTGTGAACTACACTGGTCTTTGATGAATTTATTACCGTCACGACCCGCTGTAACGAAAAATTAGTGAAGGCTTGCTTAAAGAGTCACTACCGCTCTAAACGCGCATAACGCTAAACAACAAAACGGATCAGACCCATACAAGGGTCACGACCCGCCAAAATGCGGAACCGCAAAATAATAAAACGAATTAGGCCTATACAAGGCTCATAACCCGCTACTAAGCGCAAAACGCAAAAAAAAATAAAACGAAACAATCTCCCAACTATCATCAACTTCCGTGTAGGCTTAATTGGATCCATCAAAGACAACGCAGACAGAGACCGAAACGCTACGACTAATATATATAGAAAATGATTTAAATTATTGTAATTAAAAGAGAGGAAAGAGAAAAAATTATATTAATATTTCGAAACTTTACGTTAAACGAGAATAGAACCCTAAACGGTTACCACTATGATAAATCTACGCACAATTGGTTAAAATAAAATTAGATGGCTAAACGAAGTAACTCGCATAATGAGTATGTCTAGTCTCTAGCGAATTTGTTACCCGCTATAACGAAGAAAGCAGCAGACGAGTAGACCTATACCAAGAAACTGTCATACCCCGCTAAAAAAAATTGCAAAACGCAATAAACAACCGTGTGTAGACCTATACAGAAGTCATACAACACCAAACAAAACTTCTCATCAAACATCAAAATTCGTGTAGGCTTGTTTTAATTCGCCCAGGACAAACACGATTCTTAACTACAATACTAGACAAAATGTTACACAAAAATTTTTTTTTTTTTTTTTTTTTTACGAAGGAGAGGAATGTAACTTGAAATCTTTTATGTGCCAGTTCCCTAAATTATTTCCCGACATGTCTTCGACGGTGTATACTAATGGAGAGCGCTTTGCTACTATTTTACACTTTACGAACTTCGGAGCTAGTTTTTTCGCGAAGTGAGCATCCTTGTCGCTTTGGAAGTAGCATCGCTTCCATACTATGTCTCCGATATTAAAATCTACGGTTTTCCTGCGTAGGTTGTAATGTCGCGAGCTTTTGACATGGCTATTATACAGGGATAGTTGCACCTTGTCGAATATTTCTGCCAGACAGCCGAGGTTTCCTGCGTATTCATCGCGTGGCGAGAGCACTAGATCGTTTGGGTCTACATCTGTAGAATAATGCGACCCGCATGGTACAAGTTCTCTGCCGTATACTAGGAACGCTGGTGTGAATTTGGTTACCTCGTTAACGGCACTATTCATGGCGAACTGTATTTTCGGCAAGTTCACGTCCCAAGTTCTGTGGTCGTCCTCTACGAAAGTTGATATGGAGGTGATCAGAGTCCTATTATAACGTTCCACAGTGTTCACCTGGGGCGTATATTTAGGTGTGAATTGGACTTTTGGAATTTTATAATATTCGTACAGTTTAGCCAATTCACGACTAATGAACTGCACTCCGTTGTCCTGCAGAACCACTTGTGGGATGCCATGCACAAGAAAAACACCTTCCTCTAAACACTTAGCGACATTAGCTGCCGTAGCTCTCCTAAGAGGGAATAATAAACAATATTTTGAAAAACAACAGCAAACTACTAATATGTAAGCAACCTGCTTACGGGAAACTGGTAAAGGGCCTACTAAATCGATGGAGATCATTTGAAAAGGCCTGCTACACTCCTTAGGCCTACCCAGCGGACCAAGGGTAGTATGAGTAGGAGACTTATACGCAGTACATGTGTCACAAGCTGTCACAAATTTAGCAGTATCGCCGTACATACCAAGCCAGTAATAACGCAACTTAAGTCTGTGGTAAGTTTTAAAAATTCCCATGTGTCCCGCTGTAGGATCCGAATGGTTGTTTTTAATTATCGTTTCACGATGTTCCTTAGGAACGACCTCTTTCCATTCGAATTCGGAAGTAAGTGGGCCGTTACCCTTCGAGAAACGATACAACTTCCCATTCGTCACCATGTAGTTCGGGAAACTAGTGGGCGAACTTACGCAACCGTTTAGGATGTTTAGATACCAGTCATCCTTGGTAGTGTAACTGCGATCACTTGTGGCACTAATTTCTGCTACTGGTACCGCTCTAGATAGTGCATCTGGAATAATATTATCTTTACCTTTACGGTGTTTGATAATAAAATTACAGGCAGAAAGCCTCAGCCCGGCTAGCTCAGTCGGTAGAGCATGAGACTCTTAATCTCAGGGTCAACTACAAAAGTTACAATTGTTTATTAAAAAAAAAAATTTAATAAAAATATATATATTTTTTTTTTTTTTTTTTTTAAATAACTGTTCCACCATAAATTAAGATTTTAAACACTAACTAATGTCCCTAATGCTCTCAGGGGGTAAGTATCGCGCACTGTAAGTCACTTTCCTTCAAATCGTTCCCGGGCTATGCACACTTATCTTGTGAGGGCCAATTCCGATGCGCTGGTCTTCGAATGAGGGTCCGTATCGGTCTCACGGCCGGTCCTCGGCGTAGACGGGTCTGGACGAGGTCGGTCAGTGGGTGAGGACCGAGGCTGCCGGTCGAGCTCAGGGCTCTGGCTACGGTGGCGGCTGTCTACGGTTGGCGATGGGCGAGCTGGCACTCCCAACTCTGGTACTCAGCCCGAGCGAAGTTCCCGGCTTCCGGGATTGTAATTAACTCGAGATTCCAATATAAGGCGATGTAAACACCTCCGCTAAGGTGTTAATGCTATTCTTATAAAATTGATACACCAACAGACGCGTGGGAATTCAACTCACGTAAGACTCACTCACTCGCGACTGGGGTCAATCCTAGCGTTACGAATACTCGTGACGGCAAAAAAAAAAATCCCTTTTGTTCTACTCCCCTATATTTATATAGCTTGACCCGGATCCGACTACTCTCGTCGAAGTTTCTATCGCTGTTTCGTGTTCGCGAAAGATCTCTCGCAACAGGGACGGTGCTATTTGAGTGAGCAGGTAGTCCGAGCCGACTTACGCCTCGATTCGGTCGAAGCGTGAGATGGTGTTATTTGTGAGAAGGAGACGAAGCGCGTCTGATTACGTTTATCCTATTGTCCCGGCGCAGATCCGTCTAGATGTTTCTACCTTGGGTGGATCTTCGCGGTGTTATTGCGAGCGAGCGCTTCCGCTTTGACCGTAAAAGGTGACGATTTGAACAGCGATGCGCTGCCATATATGGTTGGTTAATGGCGATTGGTGGGTTTATTCTAGAACTTCCCATACACTAATGAATGCGCCCGGCTTTTGTTTATATTTAATGTAGTCGACGAGTCTGTTTGTGCGTGTAAACGTACCCCTTTTAGTTTTAGTATATTTTTACAAGTTAAATGTATATATATATATTTTTTTTTTTTTTTTTTTATAAAGTACTGTGTGTGTTTATTTTAAATATTTGTTACCACGTAACACCTGCAGGAGATTTTCCGGTGGAAACATGCGGTCCATGGCTCTATGAAGGCCAAACATGTGCAGATGCTGCGTGCTCCGCAGCGAGTGATGTCCAGCAGGGTCATCATGGGGTAACGCACGATCTCCTTCGAGGCGGTGGGTCTCCTTGTTGGAACTCCACCATGGACCTGCGAGAGCCCTCTTGCAACTATATCGGTGGCGAAAGAAGGCGCGAGAGCAGGGACGGGATCCTGAACCTCGAGAAATCGAGGCCATGCATTCTCAGCTCCACCAGGTCATCGTGATGGAGTAGAAGGAACGACTTGGGTGACCGAGCGCAGGGCACGCCGTAGTAGTGGCCGTAAGACCCATCATGGAAGACTGGCTAGAGAGGCGACACGGGAGCCTCTTGTACCGGCTGACACAAGTGATCTCTGGGAATGGCTGCTTCGGGGACCACCTGTGTCGAATCAGGAAGGAGCCAACGTCTGAGTGCCATCACTGTTATGTAGGCGAGGACTCAGGGCTGTACACGTTAGCGGAGTGCTCGGTGTGGGCGGTGCCGAGGCGGGCCCTCGCAGCCCTCGGAGTGGGAGTTCTCTCGGTCAGCATCCTGCTCCCGGCTATGGTGCGGAGCGCGAGCGTGTGGGCTGCCAATGCCTCCTGCGAGTAAGTAATGCTCGAGAAGGAGGCGTTGAAGCGGGTGAGGGGGAGACTCAAATCTCTCCCGATCCACAGAGCCCGCCAGGCGCGAAGCCGACTCACACGTCGGAGGTCGCTCAACGACCTCCGTCCTCTATGAGCGCAGGCCTGCGGGTGAAAGGTGAAGCCGGCTGTCACCCTAGCAGAAGCAGGCTGGGGTGGAGGCGCTTTGCACATCCCCTCTTTTCCGGGGTAGGACAGGGACAACGTGATGGCCCAGTGTCAGTAGGGTGCGAAGGAAATGCCTTTTGGGCCACCTTACACCCCGGCGTCTGACTACCTGAGACAGCGTGCGGTTTAAGTAAGTTCGAGCCCGACATAACCATCCCCGCTGGCTGGCAGGGGGGTATCCGATGGGACTTCAAAAAAGAGATGGATTTGCTAAATTTTCTTCAGCAATTTAAAATTAAGGAAATGAGAAAACTAGTATGGAGAAATAAGGACGTCTTTGAAGTTGGCATCTCAAATGTTAGCATCTCACAAATAAAATCAATATGTGGCATCCAGCATAGTTCTACAGTTCTTGGTATGTTTTATCAATAGTTCCATCGATTAAACTATTAATATCGCGTTTTAAAAAAATGAGATGCTAACTTTGCAAACACATCATAGCATCTCATCACATTACGAACGTCTGACTGCACAAAAGTCTAAATTTGTTGAGTTCTATGTTCTCACCAAGTTTCAACAATAGTTCTGGTGATTAAACTGATGAAGTTGACTTTTGACAAAATGAGATGCTAACTTCGCAAACACATGGTAGCATCTCATCAAACGTCCTTGGGCCATTGCACTACCTCACTTATGTCAATAGCGTAGCAAATATTATAAAATCGTGTAAAATCTACCAATTTGCTGATGACACGTGCCTACTGTCCGCCCATAAGAATATACATCAAGCAAAGAAGTTACTCCAGATAGAATTTGACGAACTACAAAAATGGTCCCACGATGCTGGTCTAGCATTAAATGCTGCTAAGACTAAACTTTTGTACGTTTCCTCGAGTCAAAATAGATCTACGGAAAACTTAAAACTGATTGTCCATACTCACGACTGTCTTCACAGTAAACTGGAGCCTTCTGCTCAATGTAGTTGTGACTCAATCGAACAAGTAGAAAAACACACGTATCTTGGCTTGGTAATTGATAGTCGGCTGAAGTGGGTAGATCACATCAATAAAGTTTGTGATAAACTCAGAGCAATACTTGCAAATTTTTCAATAATCAAATACCAAATACCCTTCCCGATACTTTTGTCTTTGTATAATGCCTTAGCGGAGTCAATAATCTCATACGGATTAAGTAGTTACGGTCGGACCTGTAAGTCACATCTTTATAGCATTCATAACCTCCAGCTTAGAATTTTAAAAACAATAATTACAATCTAGTGTATAAATTTTGCCGTATATTACCTATCCATGATAAAGTTAAGCTCATTTTCCTCGTTGAAAATTATTTTAATTCTGAATTGAAGATTCAGTCCCAAAAAGGACACAAATTAATTTTACGAAGTAACAAAGACCCTAAATTACTTATTCCTGACTACACTAACATGTACGGTAAATTACACACTTCAATAATCATCCCTAAATTAATTATTGAATTACCAAAAACTCTAAAAGATACTCTAAACCAAACTAACATTAAACATAAGCTCAAAGAATATTTATTACAACTCATTACATAAAAATATTACTTATTATTAACACCCTGTATAAGAATCATCGCACACAAACACTAATATTTTATGACCGGATGCCTTTTGTTTGTTATCAGTTATCTATCGTAATCTTGCTTATGTTCTACCAGTCAAGCCTCGCTCGTGTTTTGTACGTATTACGGACGAAATTCCTACTTGGTAACGAATGGAACGATCACCTGATTTTATATTTTTTATATGTATGTTTGAAGTAATTTGTGTTGTGTAACGACAGTGAACCAATATCCAGATAAATCTATAAAGGTTTTTGTGATGTTGTTAAATGATGATGACTTCCCTTCGGAAAGGATCCGCCTTTTAGCCAGCGAAGGCGGCTATGTCAGGCTTGAACCGACTAAAACCGCATGTTATCTTGGTGTAAGGTTGCCCATAGAGCATATCCCTCGCACCTCGACTGACCCCGGGCCATATCCGGTTTCGAGATGGCCCCCTCGGGTTTGGGAACCACGGTCTCTCCGTCTTGCCCCGGTCTGGGGGAGGGGCGCAAGTCGCCCCGCCGTCCCAGCCTGCTTCTGCTGGGGTGACAGGCGTCTCACCTGCCACCCCCAGGCCTCATTGAGGACGGAGGTCGTTAAGCGACCTCCGGCGCCTGAGTCAACTGCGACGCGCGGCGATCAAGTTGCGGGCTCGGCGGTGGAGGAGTAGGTGGCGGCGCACTGTAACTTGACTGGAAAGTTGGATGAAAAAATTAAAATAATGTTATCTTTTGATGGTACACTAAAAAAGTTGGAAATGAAGCTAAGTCTACCATTAATCAAAAATCCATTCAAAATTAACAACACGCTGAAAATTATGGCATAGAATGCTAATGGACTACTTAATCATCACCAAGAACTTCAAGCATAAAAAGTTTATAATAGAAACGGATTATAGGCCTTTTGTGTACTTGTATAATTTGACACATCCTTCCAGTAGGTTACTAAAGTTTCGGTTAGCGCTGGAAGAGTATGATTATAAGGTTGTGTATGTGAAAGGTCACGACAATGTGGATGCAGATGCATTGAATAGTGAAGAATTAAAGAGCGACGAAGGAACGTATTGTGTGATAACTAGAGTCCAAAGTCGAAAATTGAATTAAAAAGGAAAAAAAATTGTAGGCTAAAGTACACATCGCCGCCTAGACCCTAACTAAGCAGAGCTTGTCATATGGGTTCTAGAATGCGGATAAACATACTTAAATACTTTTTGAAGTGAAAACTTCTTTAGCGGCGTTGTGCACATTTTTGTAATGGGTAAAAAAGCTTAAATTCGCGTCAGTAAACACGTGACCTAATCGTAAGACAACAAATATAGAAGCGCTAATTTCGCACTGTACTTAACAACCTTGGTGGCGCGTTCGTCTAATGAGTGGTCGTTGACTTCGTGAAGACTGAGATCGATGCCGACCGAGGCCAAAGAAACTCTTTTTGTCATCATATAACTTTTTGTATTCTTATATTTGTATTTTGTGCCATAAATCTATTGATATGAAATGGAAATTAAACAAAGTGCTCTACTAGTATCTAAATATAGTCTATATATAATCTATTAATGAAAAAAGTGACGAAGAAATAGCGAAAGAAAATGACGGACTTCCGGAGTGCAACCCGTCGTTTTTTTTTGTAAATAAAAACACATTATACGTAGAAACACCAAGACCAATTTAAATATACATATTTGCACTGAGCGGGAATTGAACCTGAGACACTGGATTAGCAGTCGAACACACTACCGCTACGCCACAGAGGTTGTCTATAATAAAATCTAGTGATAATACTTTGGTGGTTAATATACCTATCAACAATTGTACCGATCACCCAAGAGTTTTAGAAATGCTTAAGCTACCTAAGGACTCCACCGAATTAGTATTTGTAAATGAGGATGGAGTAGTCAAAAGTCAGTAAGCATAACTTATTTGAGCGTTGTGGTGATACGTATTCGTCTTAAAGTCGTACAATATTTGTGAAACTGTTCCCTCAATCACTGCGTACACGAGCTGTCTCTGTGAGGGAGATGGAATCCTTTTGTCCGGATTAAAAAATAGACACCGTATATGTAATACGAGATAGTACTCATTTTGAAATAATAAAGGAGCTAGCTCAATATACACACACCGGCAGAATTAGCGGAACACAAAAAAAGGACAGTATAGTTAGCTTTATTTTTAAACAAATACTATTTAAACATGAAACAACAGTTAAATTAACATGTTTTGACATTAATTTACAACACCAAACTTAAAGTTTAATAAAAAAAAACTTTACTAAACAAAATGCATTTTTCTTAGATTTCGTAGTAACAGAGAAACAGTTGAAATTTTTACATTTAATGACGGTTTAAAATTAATTAAATGAATGTTTAATAACGAGTGTTTCACCCTCGTGCCCTGATTAAGGTTTCCATCCGTCTGGGTATGCTGCGAATGATGTTGTCAATGATTTCTTGGGGCAACCTCTGCCATTCTTCCACTAATGTGTTTCGCAGCTCGCCCAGATTGTTAGGAGGTGGCATTCTTGATTTGACACTCCTCTTTAGCAAGTCCCAAACGTGTTCAATCGGATTCATATCCGGGGACCGTGCTGGCCACTCCATCACCGTAACACCAACATGGTTTAGGTATGCCTGTACTGAGCGAGCACTCTGAGCCCGAGCATTATCCTGCATTCAAATGAAGTCGTTACCAATAAATGGGGCAAATGGCACAACATGTTCCTCTAAAATCTCCCTGATATACCGATCAGCAGTCAGATTTCCGCCGTCGACTACCACTAACTCCGTGCGAGCTCCTAAATATATCCCTCCCCAGACCATAATTGAGCCGCCGCCATATGCCACTGTATTTTCAAAATTAGTCTGTAAATAACGCTCTCCTTTGCGTCTCCATATTCGCTGCCTTCCATCAATCTGATTTAACAGAATTCTGCATTCATCAGTAAAGAGAACCTGTCCCCACTCGTCAAAGTCCCAATGACGATGTTCACGAGCAAAGTATAGTCGGTTTGTGCGGTGGTGTCTCTCAAGTTTTGGTGCTTTGGCGGGTATAAATGAGCCTATACCAACTTCCTCGAATCTTCTGCGAACTGTCCGCTCACTCACTCTTACTCCTCGAACCTCCTCCAATGCATTTCGGGCCTGCACCGCCGTAAGTCTCGTGTTCCGACGAACTTGAAGTTGTAGAAAACGGTCATCTCTCCTTGAAGTACACCTTTTCCTGCCTTGCCCGCTTCTCCTCACTAGAAAATTCGTCAATCTGTACCGTTTGATGCTACGATGAATCGTTGATAACGGTCGACGAAGTCTTGTTGCAATCGATCTGTAGGATTGACCATTTCTTCTCATTTCATCTGCCCTGATGATTTCTGGTAGCGTTAAATCAGGCATACTTAGATGTTCGTAACTTATCAATAAGCGAGAAAACACAAAAGTCTCATAAAACTGCAATACAATGTTTTTCAAGTGGAATTTACGAACTTTACGAAAATGGAAAATCGACTTCGAAGCAGTCGATAGAGATGTATGAATGAAAAATTAAAGCAAACGAATGAAAAAAATGACTGTTGACATATGTCCCATTTTCAAATTAGACGTTTCTAAAAAAATTATGTAAAATAATGATAAAAAAGTAATGTAACCGGCCAGTGCTACGAAAAAAATATATTAATTCTTCCTTTTTTTTTGTGTTCCGCTAATTCTGCCGGTGTGTGTATAAATAATTGTCTAAGTGGTCCGGACCCCGCTTATCCATAATAAAAGGTGTTGAAAAGACAACAGACGACGGCACTAAGAAAGTTATTTTAAATGAATATCACATTCTTACCATACAGGCATTCGACGTATGATGTATGATATACATAAAAAAATAAAATAAAATAAACTTTTTAAAAACCACGTTTTCATCACTGAAAAACGTGGGGCGTAAACGTAAAATTATTGAATATCTAAGGAAAACGATACATTAAAGGATTAAAGCGCCCGCCCCACGTTTTTTAGTGTTGAAAATGTGGTTTTTAAAAAGTTTTTTTTATTTATTTTTTTATTAACTACTGACTATTTCTGATGATTAAATATGAAAATGTAAGGTGGCATTAACCTAGATAAAAAAAATTCAGAGCTTTAGGGTGATCAGAAGTGGTCGAAAATTAAGTGTCAATTTTTGGCTTCAGAGGGAAAGAAACACAGACACGAAGTGAAACGAAGAAAAACGTGGTAAAATACTTTTGGTCTAGGTTAGAACGCGATGTTACTAATTTTATGAAGAAATCTACGAAATCTCAACGTTATAAATACAGTTAAAGAGCCCATGGTTATTACAGATTACGGTAGTTCTGCTATCGATAAAGTAACGGAAACGGAACGGAAACGGAAACGGAACTCTCGAAACCGGAGATGGCCCAGGGTAAGTCGGGGTGCGAGGGATATGCTCTATGGGCAACCTTACACCCCGGCGTCTTAAGACCCGAGACGGCGTGCGGTTTTAGTCGCTTCAAGTCCGACATAACCAGCCCGCTGGCCGGCGGGGGGGTATCCGAAGGAATTTCCGCACGAAAAAAGAAAAGGTATGTATTGTAAATGAAACCATTATTTTATTTGTTGCTGGTTATCAGAGTATTTCTAGTAACCGCCGGACATAGCGATTCCTTGACCTGATTACTTTAAATATAATACAAATGTTTGTGAAGAATAGAAGAAAGGAGCAGACCAGGATGCCTGTTCTAAATCAGTCTTCGTATGTCAAACGTATAATAAGTTGACCTTTCAAATGCATTTCTAAAACTAATTATCTTACCTTACAAATATTGATAATAGTAAACCAAAAGCAGCAAAAGGTGATGAAAATTTGAAAATGATGGAGACCAGAAACCCAACGATAAGAATGCCTATGCGTTACTGTAACAAAAATAGTTATGTGCTTATATTTATAGACGTGTAGTTTAATTAAATCAGAGGTATATACCTAGATATCTAACAAAGCGAAGTAATGAATCGATACATAAATTAGCCATAAATTATACAAGTGCTGTCGTAACTATTAATATCTTTGCAAATGTTGGTTAAAACTTGACGGAACAATCTCTGAAATCTGCTGGTACTACCCTAAAGTCCTTTGTTTTCTTAAATACTGATGCTGAGGCAATAATTAAAATAACAACACTTACTTTTTGATCCATCAGTAAAGAAAAGGTGCCATCCATAATACTTTTCATTGATCTCTTTAACAATTTCAACTCTTATTGAAAACGTCTCGAGATGTCGTTTAGCTTTATGAACAAAATCTAAATCTATTTTAAGAATTTAATTTAATTCTATATATGTAACCCATACATCGAGAGAAAACACTTCTAATGGGTTGGTAGACCTGAATTCATATAATTTGCACTCATCGTAAACAGTAGTCAGTAACGGTACTTTTTTGTGTTGCCAGTACTCATACTGGTACTCATATTGGAAAACCTTAACAACCTAAAAGCTAACTCATTAGCTTTTAGGTTGTTAAGGTTTTCCAATAGCGCAACAGTGACTTTATCTATCCAAGACATACTTTTCAGGCAGTACTTATAAGCTAGGTACAGTCTTCTTAAATATAAAGGAGGGGTGCTAAGCTCCGACTCCATCACATGAATGGGTGTACTTTTAATAAACCCACCTATTATTCTTAAAGCCTGGTTTTGCAGTTTGTCTAACTTTTAAAGATGTATTTTTGCACTATTATCGTATAAAAAACAACCATAATCAATTGTAGATCTAATAAGTGCAAATTATAGGGCGCGTATATGACCGGGGTGAACACCCCAAGAAGGTTCCGTTAATATTTTAAGCAAATTTAAAACTTTTGAAGGTTTAACTACTATTTCGTTAATATGTTTGCCCCAAGTTAATCGTCGGTGTAGCCGAAACCCTAAATATTTTATATTGTCGACACACTCAATCCTGTTATTATTTGTACTCAAATTAATGTTTAACTTTTTGCAGCATCTACTAAATTCTCTTCTAATTCTAATCTTTCTAAAGATTTAGATCGGAAAAAAAGAACATCTAGGACGGGACTTGAACCAGTGACCAGTCCCTTACCTGGGGAATGCTCTGACCAACTGAGCCACCTAGACACGTCCCAGATATTCGAAATTCTCCGATACATTAATACGTCTTAAGGCGACGTTGGAGCCATCTACCGTAATTCTTGCGAACTACGGCAACAATGAGTAACTTTACAGTCATTTTTAAACATTGTTTTTTGATGACTCCGCCTAATTAATTCAATTAAATTTTTAAGCATTTTGTATGCTTACTTTTTTCTAAAGATTTAGATTGGAAAAAGAGAACATCTAGGACGGGACTTGAACCCGCGACCAGTCAATTACAGGGGGAAGGCTCTGACCAACTGAGCCACCTAGACACGTCCCAGATATTCGAAAGTCTCCGATACATTAATACGTCTTGAGGCGACGTAGGAGCCATCTACCGTAATTCTTGCGAACTACGGAAACACCTACTTCCAGATATTTTTCCAAATATACGCTAGAGATTATTTACTTTACTGCTATTTCTCTTATTAACTATTTGAACTATTTTGTCCCAGTACTCGAGGAAATGTTTTCTATATTGTCTGGTCATCAAAGTTGGTAAATTATTAGTGTTACATAATGTTCATTTTAATTTTCTGTTCCAGATTTATTCTGTCCCTCGAGTGAATGGGACAGTCCACAACGAGGTGTGCGACCGTCTCCTCGACGCCAGGTTCGCAGGCGCCTGATGGGTCCTCCTTACACTTGAAACGAGCCAAGTATGTGGAGAACCCTCCATGCCCCATTAACAACTGAGTCGTGGTGCCGGCGACCTCCATCCTGCGGACGATACTATATGCTGTCACCGCACAAGGGAAGAAAAGCTTGGTACCGTAAGTGGTCATTACCCTCCAACCCTTCGTGGGTGGGCCTTGACCCTGAACAAGGATATGTCCTTGCTCTGGGTCAAGCCCCGCTTGATGTTTAGTCTGGACTCGACTGCCAGAGGGTGGAGGGCTAGAGGGTTAATAACCGTCAGGAGTGCTGCTGACACTAAAAATGTCGAACGTGGCCTCACCTCGCCTGAGGACCTAACTGGTCGCTTTGCATAAGGCCAGGAGTTCAGCCCGGTAGACGGTGCAGTCCCATGCAGATCCTCAAACTTGCTGTGTCACCCCGACAGAGCAAGTTTGAGGGTCCTGATTTCGGCCTTATTTCCATATGGATAACGTAGCGCCCCCACGGCCCTCAATCTTGCTCCCGTCCGTAAAGATGCGCACCTGGATGTGCTCGGTTCGCTGATGTTGTTTCTCGTCTACCAGACCGGTGAACTCCAGGTTCATATGCTCCGCGGGGTGAGGTGCCTCAATAGCTGGAGCCATCCGTTCGATCTCTCTGTCTCCTAACCATGACTGGGACACCCCTCTCTTGGCCTCGTATAATGAGGCCACCTCATGAACTCTGAAGTCCAGAGGGAGCATTCCAGCCAGGATCAGCCCAGAGTACAGAGAGACCGTACGGTAGCTCTTACAAAGCTTATGGGCGAATCCGCGCTGCACCACGTTCAGCTGCTTCCGTATACCAAGCTTCTCCACCGCAGGACACCAGCTGCTGGCCGCATACGGCAACGTCGGCTCCACAGCAGCGTTATAAATAGTCCGGATCACCTTGGGATGTAATCCCCAATTGATCCGGGCTATCCGCGCCAGCTTGTAGTAGATGCCGATCGCCTTTCAGCATACATTTGTGACGTGTGTATTGAACGTGAGTTTGTGGTCGATGGTCAGCCCCAGGATTTTGATCTGTTCGGACATTCCAATGTCTATCCTGTCCATGCTGAGGCGTGGTACATCGTACTTAAGCCTCCGCGTGATTACCATCGCGCAAGTTTTGTGCGGTGCGAATTTCAGCTT